>CM038794.1:208058457-208188984 GCA_021764765.1 Vicia sativa
CAAACTTTCTCCTTTGGGTAACACCTAAATTTGATTATCTGGCTTGATTGTTGCCGATTCGTGTCCTTTGCTTCCTCTGAAATGCAGTGATTCTCACCGGATTTGAGATGATCTTTGCATCTGGACATAGTATCATTTTAAACATTTCTCTGCGGCCTGACATGGGGTAATCTTTAAGGCAGTATCCTGACATAGACATCTTCCATTTTGTATTTTTATTTTTCAAATATCTTTCCATCTCCTCCATCTCGAGCGAGGTGTCTCCTGTATCCACCATGTTGTCAACACCTTCCCTTTTCGTCATCGTCTCCCGTCCACGATGGTTTGACATCTTCGATTTGGATTTTGAACTTTAAGGTGATATTTCACGGATAGTCGAACTTCCTTGGGATCCCCTAAAGTATCCGTATCTCTTCGAGGGGATCTTGCTTTTGTGACTGGACTTTCTCCAATTTTAGCCTCGGTGTGATGCTTTGTGTCAATGTTTGCTTTTGGTTTCCACGCCTTGATGCTTTGGATGTCTTTCAAAATAGCCAAAGATGCTTGATCGAAGCCTCAGTTGCTTGTGGGCGTCCTCGGTGACCCCACACTTGACTAACACAGGTTTTGTTCTCGATACTCTTTTCTCCTAATGGAGTGTCATCTTGATGCCTTCCATATTGAGTTTCTCGATGCATACAGGCTCGGAGTAATTGGTGTCTGCAACATCGAGGGTCTTCGTCTACTTTCATTTTTGGTTTGTCGACAAATCTGATCACCTTCTTTAATTGCATTTTGAATCGGATCACGAAAAGAAAACAACTGTGAGGTTTTGTGGCCTAAAAACTATGATACTTACAAAACCCTCTTTTCTTTGATCTAAAGGAGGTATTTTGGCGTTTGATGGCATGATTAGTTGGCCATCTTTGACAAGCAAATCAAAGATCTGTCACATTTGTTACATCAAGGTATACACCTTCTTTGGGAATTTGTCACTTTTCTCATTTCAATAATTTCTTTCCCTTTTGTGGGAACTAATAGTTTACAAGAGTAAGGTGGAGCACATTTTAATTCACGAGATCAATTTCGACCTCTTGAATTCGAGGATAGTGTTCGACTTCCTCGGTTCGACATAAGAATTTTTTCTTTCTTATACTTTTAAAAGCCCTAGCCTTTTGACCTTGACCTTCGACACCTTCAGACCCCATCTCTAATGAGCCGTGTCCTCAAGTATTGTTGTGTCTAATTTCTTTCGAATAGAGTAGTCTAGGCCACGGTGACCATTGACTAACTCATGTTCGGGAACTCTTTGGAGCATCTAGATTTGATGCGACCTATTTAGGTAATCGTCTATGGGTTCGATAAACTTCCTCTTAACCTTGGCTAGTTCCTTGGACTTATTTTAGATTGTCCCATATATTGTTCATGGAATAATCTCTCAGAGGGTCCAAGTATCTATGGATCCAGGAGGCAATATGGTGAACCATGTGAGCATTCTTAGTGAGGAGCTTGGGAAATATTTAATCCTAAGGTTCTCATTATTTGCTATATCTCCTTGATCGGATACACGGCTATGTGTTCATTGATTCATTGGTATCTCAATGAACTTTGTAAACTTAGGGATCTTATATCCCTTGTAAATCGGTATGCATTACATAATGCGCTATGGGAGAAGTGTTGGCCTTAAATCCACAATATTAAAGGCGTTTTGGGCCAATCCTTTCTCACATGGTAGTTAAATTATTTTACGCCAAGATGTTGTTGTTTGAATTCTATGAACTCTTTGCATCGGCATCTTGATTTCGACCCACCATGACAACTCCTCTAAGTACATTCTTCTGGCTATTGGGACTTACAGCACTGACCGCCCTTTTGGTTCTTAACTCCCCTTTGTGGTTCCTCTCGAATCAGGTTGTCTGTTACTGGGTCTTCTTCTTGGTCTATAAGTCCCCTTTGTGGTTCTTCTCGAATCTTTGAGGCGTCTATTTCTTGTGCCTTTGAATTAAACCCCTCTGCAGGTGGTCTATGGTGGGTCATCGACAATTTGTTCTATGATAGGTACATTTTCGAACCAATTCTTGGTTACATGCCTTTTACGTGGGAGGCCAATGTGCTATTAAACTCATATTGTCAAGCGTTTTCGCTTGTTTGTCCGCGATTTAATTTTGTACTATTGGGCGAATTTCTTACATAGTTTATTGCTAACACTCCTGTTATGTAGTTACTATCGTCCATTAATTGCCTTAAAGCCATCCCCGGTTTTTTACGGCGTTAGGATTTTATAATGCTTATTCTGGACAATCTTTATGATCTTTTAATTCTTTATTATTAAAACGATCCCCATTGGCGTGCTTTGTTCTGATGATTCTGTAAAACAACCGCTAGTCCTCCAAACTATCAAATAATCTTAATGATTTATTTAATCTCTGGTAACTTGGATCGACTAGATTGATCCTATGGGGTATTGGTCGTTGGGATAAATCTAATAACAAACCGGTATTCATTGTTAGGACTTGTATTTAGAATGTTTTATAGATGTTCAATGTATTTCGATTACCATACTAAAGAATCTAAATGACATGATCAAGTAAAGATATATGAATTGAATGAATAAAGGTTCGATTGCAAAGAAGTGTTTAAATGCATAAACAAGTAAATGACTTTGAATGTAAAGATTTAATGTAAAAGCATGAATGTAAAGCGTTAATGTAAAGGTTTACGCAATGTAAAGAATTCGAATATAAGAAAACGTTTAAATGCAAGAAATAAGTAAATGGTTTTGAATGTAAAAGTATTGAAATGACATTGATGTGAAAATGGAAGATAGATCGGAAAAGATAAAGAGTTTCTTGAATTATAAAGGTTTGGTGTTATCATACGTACATTGTTCGATTCGTTCCCTAGCCATGTGGTATTTTGAATGTTTCTCTGAATTTTGTACAATAGATATGACACACGAAATCCTAACATTAAAACTTCTATTTATACTACTTCGACCATAACGGTCTGACTTATAAGATTCTGCCACGTTCAGAACATGCAGAACACTGCTCTTCTCTAGCTTCCACGCGTCTTCGAATCGTTCCAGCGCATATATATTTGAATCCCAATCATCCCGCTCGCGTTTGAATTTCAAATGCCTTGACAACCTTCGCTTCGAACTCATCTCACAGACACAGTCTCGTTACCACTTCGAGGATTCTTTTAAATGTATCTTCACAACTGCCATTCGAAGCTCTGAGCTTTGATATCTCTATTCGAAGAACCATTTCTTCCATTCCGAACTGTGACATTCACTTTATTTCATCAAACAATAATATTGTTTCATTTCGAACTCAATTACTCCACTTCGAATCACATATATCAAAATCTTCAGCCAACAGGAAGTTGAAGAAAATGTTGTAGATAATATAAAAGGCGGTCTATCCTAGGGTAGAAGAGGGGTTGGTCAACTTCTTTAGCCGTTGTAAATTCAAGGAGTTTTAGGTGATGTTGTGCCCTAGGTGAAATGATTTTTTTCTCAAAAAGAAACTAAGAACAAGGAGAATGCTTGACTTGCAAGGAAAGGATAATAGAGAAATAATAGGCCCCAATTCCTCTTTCTTTAAAAGGGTGTATAAAAAAGCTAAGAAGTTCCCGACTTACCATGGGAGCAATACAAATACCTATGTTCCCTATCCAATGCTCCTAAAGAAAAATGGATTGACCTGGGAAAATATGGACCTAACCAAGTGGAAAAGCTTTGAGATGGGCAAAGGCTCGTCATTATCATATATAGAGAATTTATAAGTGTCGAAAGGCTCCTACAAGCCTAACAACTATAAAGGGTAAAACCCAATAACGAGAACCCAACGGAAGAGGTTTTAGATAAATAAAAAAGCCAACAAAGAAATTGAAAAATCAAGCAGGAACAAACCATACCCTAATATTACCACTAATGAGGCAAAAGCACGTTAGAAGATAAAAGAGAAAGCAGGAAAGGAGCCACCACATTTGGATGACGAGATGATGATCGATAACTTTCATTCGGGGTAGGAGGACGACTTTGGCTTAATTTGCAACGGGGTCTCAGCACTTTCGGTTGAGTATTCTTATATCATAGATGTTCCATAATCTCGTGTATGAGCAAGAGATGACCAAAAATAGGCATGCATGTAATTTTGTGATGGATAATGGTTGTATAGAAGAGCAAAATGCTTTTTGAAAGGCCGATGAAGGTATGAAGAGCCATTTGAAAATACTAGAGTTAACAAGATACTAATTAATAGAGGCGCATTAGTAAACCTGATGCGTCACTTCCTATTAAAAAGGATAGGAAAGTATAACACAGATTTGAGGCTACACAATATGGTCTTATTGAACTATTAGGGGTGATTCAAGTCGATCTGATAGTTGGTTTTGTTACGCACGGTTTATTTAATATTATATTATATTAATATTTTGAGTTACCGTTTGACGATTGTTTTAGCGACGAGAAAATTAATCGATATATCTATTAATATATTTGGCGATGTTTCTTTCGGTCCGGTTTTTATTTCGTTCGGTTCGGTAAAATATTATTCTGACCGATATTTAATTCCCCGGAATTATTTTAATTAATTGAGTTAATAATATTATTAGATATTATTAAGGTGTTAATTAATAAGATAAGTTAGGGGTGTGAGGATTAATTGTTTAGAATTAGGGTGTACACCCTTAGCTTACTAGTAGAAAACAACATAAAAACACTTTTTCTCATTTTCTTTCCATTCCAACATCAAAAGCCAAACTTAGAAACATAGAGAGAAATAGGGTTTTGGAAGAAGAAGAAGAAGAGCAAGAGCAAGCTTGAGATTTGGAATTTGTTGGAGCATCTTGCAATCATCCATGCATTTGAGGTAAGGGGTTTGATTTTCCATTTCATATAGTTAGGGTTTGATAGGTATGTTGTGGATTTAAGAAAAATTGGTATTTTGATTCATGAGTTTTGGGTTGAGTGATTGTTGAAATAACTTAGAAAGGTTGAGTTAGGAGTATGGATTGTGGATGTTTTATTTCTAGCTTGAGAAATAGAAGTTATAAAATAGAAATGAAAAACTGGAAAAACCGAACTGCATTTAGTGGCCGTGGAAGAAGAAGTGGAGAGGAGGGTGAAACAAGGGGGAGGCGCCCACCTCAGCTTGAGGGGCGGCCGTCCCCCTCTCCTAGGAACCCGCCTCCATCCATGTACAAGACTGGGACGATCGTCCCTGTTGCTGGGAGGAGAAATGGATAATTGCCATTTCTCTTTTCTGTATTTTTGAGGTTCTGTTTTCTGCATAATTCTAAATTAGCTTCGGTTTCTTTTAGGTTTCTTAATTCCATATACTATTAGTTGGTATTAATAAAATATAATTAGGACATAAGTTAGCCGATTAAATTTGGAACCCGATTATGTTCTGATTTCCCGATTTCGGTAATTTCGGTGACGAAGCAAGTTGCTCCGAATTCAACGAAAATTGACGTACTAGCTAATTTTGACATGCAGAATGTAGTGGTGAGGTTAGTTTTTCGAAGCTACGAGTTTTTACAAAATGACCCAAAATAGGCCAAATTACGGTTAAATTGAATCAGATTGCGTTTTAGTCGATTTAAGACACGTATGGACAATCCGATTGCGAGGTTGACGATTATGATTAATGCCGATTACTAAGAATGGCTTTCGCGAAGATTATTGGTGTTTTGACTATTTTTCCGTATTTGGAATTTGGTGAATTAATTGATAATGATGTGGTGTGATTAAAGATGATGTTTGCGACGGTGTATTTATTAATGAATACTCGATGATATGCGATGCGATGATATGTTTATCTTGATGTGGATAAATATGGCGACGTAGACTTTATGTCAATTTTGATGAGCGATGATGATGTTTTTGTTGTGTTGTGTTTATTGTCGAGTCACATACATTGCATTGGCGGCGAGGGCTTTTATGCTGTGACGATGGGCTTTATGCCAAATGTTCCTAATTATGGACAAAGCAACGGGTACCATGCATAACATAGTCGTATCTCATGGAGTCGGTTATGTTTATGTTTGAGTTGTTTAGCGTTGGGTTTAATTGATGGATGATGTTGAATTGCGATGATATATGATACTTGTGTTGATACGAGTATAATGATTATGTGACAAAGTTAAAGTGTTAATTTTATACACTAAATGCTAATTTAAAGTATGTGAGGTTTTGTTATATGTTGACATACTCTTATTAACTTATATCATTTATAATTCCAAAACTAATTATATATTTTATCATGCCTTTAATTATATATTTTGGAGTATCTCACCATTTACTTGTTTCGTTGTTACCTTTATATTGGTAACGTGCAGGTGATCCACGAGGATGATGAGGATTAGCTCGAGTCTCTTTATTTTGAGTCGCTCTGCTCTGATCGTAGTAACACTCGGGATTTGGGCGACGTTATTATTTTGATAGAATAGTTTATGTATACTATCTTATGATGTTATAACTTTATGTATTGATGATAACATGATGATATGTATATTTTGTGAACACATCTGCTGTGTTATGAATAGTCATATGTTTATATGATGAATTATGATATGAATCGGCATATCCGACTTTTGATGTTTGTGATGTGCATTATAATGCAAAGTGATGAAAACACGAATATGTGATGCCTCAATTTATGTTGGATGAAATTTTGAAACTCTGATTTTATTATTTATTCCGAGGGGTAGAATTGGGGTTTTACAGTAGTAGTATCAGAGCAGGCCGGTCTATCCGGCCAAGTTGTTGAGTTTATTGTTGTCTAACAATCAAGTATTGTTATTTGTTGATTCCAATCCTTGTTTTGTTGTGAGCAGAAGTTGTTATGGATGGAAGGAACACTGGTAGGAATGATGAGGCTCTTGCTGCTGCTATGCAGGCAATAGCTCAGGCTTTCCAACACCCTCCAATCTTGGCGAGAATTTGGGTCTCGTGGTTTGACAACCTTCCAAAGAGAGAATCCTACTTTCCAAGGAAAGTATGATCCTGAAGGTGCTTTAATGTGGTTGAAGGAGATTAAAAGAATCTTCCGTGTGATGGATTGCACTAATATGCAAAAAATCCGTTATGGTACTCATAAGTTAAGTGAGGAGGATGATGATGGTGGTGGGTTGACACCGTCGAGGCTTGAGTTCTTGGTGAGGAAGTGGCGTGGGGAGTTTCCGTAGGGAATTCATGAGGAAGTATTACAGGAGGATGTTCGGGAAAGAAGGAGATAGAGTTCCTTGAGTGAAACAAGGAATATGTCTATCACCGATTATGCTTGCAAAGTTTACCGAGGTGACTAAGTTCTATCCTCACTATGATGGAGAGAAGTTTTCTAAGTGAATTAAATTTAAGAATGGCTTGCGTCACGAGATTAAGAAAGCGATTAGATATCGGAAAATCCATGTCTTTGGTTTGATTGATAGTTGTAGAATCTTTGAGGAAGATAGTAATGCACACTATAAGATTATGTCGATAAGAGAAACAAGGGTCAACAGAGTGGAAACCATATGATACTTTGGTGGTAAAAAAAAGCGTTTCAGGGCGAGGGACTAGTGGGAGATGCTCGCTAGTATTGTTTGTTACAAGTGTGAAACACGGCCACAAGAGTAATGTTTGTCAGTGATGTGAGAGTTAAGGAGAATGAGGTGAGATGTTTCGATGTGGAAAAGTGTGTCATGTGACTCGTGATTGCAAGCATAAGGATGTGGTCTATTTTAATTATGGCGAGGAGGTCACATTAGTGCTCAATGTAAGAAGCCTAAGAGAACTCAAGGAGGGGAAAGGTGTTTGCTTTGTCGGGTGCTCCGGCAAACGAAGATGGTCTTGTTCGAGGTACTAGTTTCATTAATAGCATTCCTCTTATTACTATTATTGATACTAGTGTTACTCAACATTTTATTGTTCTTGATTGTGTAAAGAGATTGGGTCTCACTTTGTCATCTCTAGATAGAGATATGGTGGTGGAAGTTCTGGCTAAGGGAACAGTTACTACTTCTTTTGTGTGCGCAAGTTTCCCTTTATCAATCTTTGATAGAGACTTTATGGTGGATCTTGTTTGTTTACCGCTTGTCGGGTTGGACGTGGTTCTGGGTATGGATTGGTTGAGATCTAATTATGTCCATATCAATTGCTATTACAACACTGTGAGGTTTTCTTCCTTAGTGGAAGAAGATCAAACTATGTTGATGTCGATGAAACAGTTGAATGAGTTCATGAAAGATGAAGCATTGGTTTTCTTGTTGATGGCGACTCTTTCTATGGAGAGTCAATCTGTGATTGCAAACTTTCCGGTGGTGTGCGACTTTCCCGAAGTATTCCCTGATGAGATTCCTAGTGCACCTCCAGAAAGAGAATTTGAATTTTCGTGGATCTTGTCCACGGTACGGACTATCTCTATGGCACCATACAGGATGTCCGTATCTGAGTTAGCAGAATTGAAGAGCCAATTAGAGGATTTGCTAGAGAAGAAGTTTGTTAGACCAAGTGTGTCACCGTGGGGAGCTCCTGTGTTATTGGTGAAGAAGAAAGACGGTAGTATGAGACTTTGTATTGATTATCGTCAGTTGAATAAAGTAACTATCAAGAATAGGTATCCACTTCCTAGAATTTATGATTTGATGGACCGATTAGTTGGCGCTCGCATGTTTAGCAAGATTGATTTGAGATCGGGTTACCATCAAATAAGAGTGAAAGAAGAAGATGTTCGACGCTTTCGAGCGAGGTATGGACATTACGAGTATTCGGTGATGCCTTTCGGTGTCACTAATGCACCGGGAGTATTCATGGAGTACATGAATCGTATTTTCCATCCTAACTTGGATCGTTTTGTGGTTGTTTTCATTGATGACATTCTGGTTTATTCTAAATCGGAAGAAGAGCATGCAGAATATTTGCGCATTGTGTTAGAAGTCCTGAAATAGAAGAAGCTTTATGCTAAGTTGTCAAAGTGCGAGTTCTGGTTAAGTGAAGTGAGCTTTTTGGGGCATGTCATTTCTGGTGATGGAATTGCGGTTGATCCTTCTAAAGTTGATGCTGTGTTAAGATGGGAAACTCTTAAGTCTGTTACTGAGATTAGAAGTTTCTTAGGTTTGGCTGGTTACTATAGAAGGTTCATTGAAGGTTTTTCTAAGTTGGAACTTCCTTTGACAAAGTTGACTTGTAAAGGAGCTACTTTTGTGTGGGATGTCAAGTGTGAAGAAAGTTTTGTTGAATTGAAGAAAAGGTTAACAACGACTCGATCTTGATTCTACCTAATCTGAAGAACCGTTTGTTGTTTATTGTGATGCTTCTAAGATGGGTTTAGGTGGCGTGCTTATGCAAAATGGAAAGGTGGTTGCTTATGCTTCTAGGCAATTGAAGATTTACGAGAAGAACTATCCTACTCACGATTTGGAACTTGCAGCGGTTGTTTTTGTGCTTAAGATTTGGAGGCATTATCTTTATGGTTCTAGATTTGAAGTATTTAGTGACCATAAAAGCTTGAAATACTTGTTCGATCAAAAGAGCTTAATATGAGGCAAAGGCGGTGGCTTGTTGAAAGATTATGATTTTGGATTGAATTACCATCCTGGTAAAGCTAATGTGGTGGGCGATGCTTTAATTTGAAAGACTTTGCATATGTCACTTTTGATGATGAAAGAGTTGGAAATGATTGAGCAATTTAGAGATATGAGTCTTGTGATAGAAGTGACTCCGAAGAGTGTTATCTTGGGAATGTTGAAGATCAATAATGATTTCCTTGATAGCATTAGAGAAACTCGAAAGCTTGATGTGAAACTTGTTGATTTGTTGGTTGGTATTGGACAAACGAAATGAAGATTTCAAGTTGGATGCTCGGGGTTTTGAGGTTCGAGATAGGATTTGTATTCCCATGATGTGAATTTAAAGAGAATGATCTTGGAAGAAAGTCATAGAAGCAATTTGAGTATTCATCCCGGAGTGACCAAAATGTATCAAGATTTAAGGAAACTATTTTGGTGGTCGGGCATGAAAAGGGAGGTGGCTCAGTTTGTTTATGCTTGTTTGACTAGTCAGAAGTCTAAAGTGGAGCATCAAAAACCTGCAGGGTTGATGCAATCATTAGAGATCCCAGAATGGAAATGGGATAACATTTCTATGGATTTCGTAACAGGGTTACCGAATACAGCAAGAGGACACGACGCGATTTGGGTGAAATTTGATAGGCTTACGAAGTTGACTCACTTTATTCCTATTAACATCACTTATCCCGTATCGAAGTTGGTGGAGATTTATACGCATGTGATTGTTAGATTACATGGTATTCCTTTGTGTATTGTTTCGGATAGAGATCCAAGGTTCACTTCTGAATTTTGGGAAAGCTTGCAAGAGGCTTTGGGTTACAAGTTGAGGTTGAGTTCGGCTTATCATCCCCAAACTGATGGTCAGACGGAAAGGACGATTCAATCATTGGAAGACTTGTTACGAGCATGTATTCTTAAACATGGTGGTTCATGGGATACATATCTTCCTTTGATTGAATTCACTTATAATAACATTTTTCATGCTAGTATTGGAATGGCACCGTTTGAGGCTTTGTATCGTCGGAGGTGTAGAACTCCTTTGTGTTGGCACGAGTCGGGTGAAAGTGTGGTGCTTGGACCTGAATTGGTTAGAGAGACTACTGAGGCGCTGAAGATGATTAGAGAAAAGATGAGAATTTCTCAAAGTCGACAAAAGAGTTATCATGATAAAAGGAGAAAATACTTGGAATTTCAAGATGGTGATCATATATTTTTGAGAGTTACTCCTACAACCGGCGTTGGGCGAGCATTGAAGTTGAAGAAGCTAACTCCTAGCTTTATTGGTCCTTACCAAATTACTAGTAAAGTGGGAAAAATGGCTTATAGGGTGGCGTTACGCTAAATCTTTCGAATTTGCACGATGTATTCCATGTGTCAACTTGGAGTATGTTCGGATCCTTCGCATGTGATTGAGATGGATGATATTCAAGTTCGAGAAAATCTTACGGTGGAAACGATGCCTTTAAGGATAGAAGATCGTGAGGCAAAGTCTCTTCGTGGCAAAAAGATTTCCTTGGTCAAAGTTTTTTGGATAGGAGCAGCTGGTGAAAGCGCGACGTGGGAGTTGGAAAGTAAGATGTGGGATTCCTATCCCGAGCTTTTCGAGTCAGGTAATTTCGAGGATGAAACTTTTTAAGTGGGGGAGAGTTGTAACGCCCCGTTTTATTTAATATTATATTATATTAATATTTTGAGTTACCGTTTGACGATTGTTTTTGCGACGAGAATATTTATATTAATCGATATATCTATTAATATATTTGGCGATGTTTCTTTTGGTCCGGTTTTTATTCCGTTCGGTTCGATAAAATATTATTCGGACCGATATTTAATTCCCCGAAATTATTTTAATTAATTGAGTTAATAATACTATTAGATATTATTAAGGTGTTAATTAATAAGATAAATTAGGGGTGTGAGGACTAATTGTTTAGAATTAGGGTGTACACCCTTGGCTTACTAGTAGAAAACAACATAAAAACACTTTTCCTCATTTTCTTTCCATTCCAACACCAAAAGCCAAACTAAGAAACATAGAGAGAAATAGAGGGTTTTGGAAGAAGAAGAGCAAGAGCAAGCTTGAGGTTTGAAATTTGTTGGAGCATCTTGCAATCATCCAAGCATTTGAGGTAAGGGGTTTGATTTTCCATTTCATATAGTTAGGGTTTGATAGGTATGTTGTGGATTTAGGAAAAATTGGTATTTTGATTCATGAGTTTTGGGTTGAGTGATTGTTGAAATAACTTAGAAAGATTGAGTTAGGAGTATGGATTGTGGGTGTTTTATTGCTAGCATGTAGGAAATAGAAGTTATAAAATAGAAATGAAGAAATTGTGAAAAACCAGAAACTGTGTCTGTTTAGTGAGCTGTGGAAGAAGAAGTGGAGTGGAGGGTGGAACAAGGGGGAGGCGCCCACCTCAGCTTGAGGGAGGCCGTCCCCCTCTCCTAGGATCCTGCCTCCATCCATGTACAAGCCTGGGACGATCGTCCCTGTTGTTGGGAGGAGAAATGGAAAATTGCCATTTCTGTTTTCTGTATTTTTGAGGTTCTGTTTTCAGCAGAATCTGTTTTCTGCATAATTCTCAATTAGCTTCTATTTCTTTTAGTTTTCTTAATTCCACATACTATTAGTTGGTATTAATAAAATATAATTAGGACATAAGTTAGCCGATTAAATTTGGAACCCGATTATGTTCCGTTTTCCCGATTTCGGTAATTTCGGCGACGGAGCAATTTGCTCCGAATTCAACGAAAATTGAAGTACTAGCTAATTTTGACGTGTAGAACGTAGTGGCGAGGTTAGTTTTTCGAAACTACGAGTTTTTACGAAACGACCCGAAATAGCCCAAATTACGGTTAAATTGAATCGGATTGCGTTTTAGTCGATTTAAGACACGTATGGACAATCCGATTGCGAGGTTGACGATTATGATTAATGTTGGTTACTAAGAATGGCTTTCGCGACGATTATTGGTGTTTTGACTATTTTTCCGTATTTGGAATTTGGTGAATCAATTGATAATGATGTGGTGTGATTAAACATGATGTTCGCGACAGTGTATTTATTAATGAATACTTGATGATATGCGATGCGATGATATGTTTATCTTGATGTGGATAAACATGGCGACGTGGACTTTATATCAATTTTGATGAGCGATGATGATGTTTTTGTTGTGTTGTTTTTATTTTCGAGTCACATACATTACATTGGCGACGAGGGCTTTTATGCCAAGCGACGATGGGCTTTTTGCCAAATGTTCCTAATTATGGACAAAGCGACGGGTACCACATGCATAACATAGTCGTGTCTCATGGAGTCGGTTATGTTTATGTTTGAGTTGTTTGGCGTTGGGTTTTAATTGATGGATGATGTTGAATTGCGATGATATATGATACTTGTGTTGATACGAGTATAATGATTATATGACGAAGTTAAAGTGTTAATTTTATACACTAAATGCTAATTTAAAGTATATGAGGTTTTGTTATATGTTGACATACTCTTATTAACTTATATCATTTATAATTCCAAAACTAATTATATATTTTATCATGCCTTTAATTATATATTTTGGAGTATCTCACCCTTTACTTGTTTCGCTGTTATCTTTATATTGGTAACGTGCAGGTGAGCCACGAGGATGATGAGGATTAGCTCGAGTCTCTTTATTTTGAGTCGCTCTTCTCTGATCGTAGTAACACTCGGGATTTGGGCGACGTTATTATTTTGATAGAATAGTTTATGTATACTATCTTATGATGTTATAACTTTATGTATTGATGATAACATGATGATATGTATATTTTGTGAACACATCCGCTGTGTTGTGAATAGTCATATGTTTATATGATGAATTATGATATGAATTGGTATATCCGACTTTTGATGTTGTGATGTGTATTATAATGCAAAGTGATGAAAACACGAATATGTGATGCCTCAATTTATGTTGGATGAAATTTTGAAACTCTGATTTTATTATTTATTCCGAGGGGTAGAATTGGGGTGTTACAAGTTCGATAGCTAGACCCACTATTTTCATGGTTATAGCATCCAGGGCCAGTTCTAACTTACTCCTAGGTCGAGAATAGATTCATAACATAGGAGCGGCGCCATCAACACTTAACTAAAGAGTCTCAATACGGAAGTGGAATTGTCGAAAATATAGAATTCGATTAGGGCTACTATATGGCGGAGGTAAATCATGTCCACAAAAGAAATTTTGATAGAAATTTGGCAAATATTGCACCTTGTTCTCACGCATGTTTTACATACATGCCTTTAAAATATGCATTATACTCTTTGAAACTCTATCCTACCTATGGACTTGTGTGGCATAGAGGTTATGAGTCACGAGCATGTAAAGTATCCCATTAACTTGATAAGGTGATGAAGATCATGTCCGAGCGAAAATATACTAAAAGTGGCTCTAGAATCTGAAGAGCAACACATGATAGTAAAAATAAATGAAATCTAAATATATGATGTGGGACCAGGAATACACTTTGAACCTGGACCACCAGACGAGCCACAACCAATGGGTATGGGAAGTGATGGCTTAGAAGGCCAAAAAATTGACTGTGTCTATGATGATGAGACTTTGAGTTTAGAGAAAGATCTAGTTGCATCGATTAAGAATATGCAACCCCAGGATCCCTTAAAATAAATTGTTTTAGGTGACGGGAAGAATAAAAGGCTGACTTATATCAACCCAAAGTTAAGAATGAAGGTAATCAAATTACTTTAGGAATATGAAGATTATTTTGCTTATGATTATAATGAAGTGCTCAGATTAAGCAGAGATTTGGTTGAGTTAAAAATGCCAATAAAGCCTGGTAAGAAGTTGGTCGAGCAAATGCCATGACAGTTTGCACTAAAAATTATGTCAAAAATTATAGAGAAGATTGAAAGACTCCTAAAGAGAAATTTAATTACAAAAACAAGGTATGTCAAATGGCTTGCAATTATAATTCCTATAATTAAAAAGAATGGAACACAGAGGGTTTGCATAGCTTTTAGAGATTTGAATGTTATGACCCCAAAAAACGAATACCCAACGTTTGTGGTAGAGATACTGGTCAATTTAGCAGTAGGTTTCAACTATCTTAGTAGGTTGAATAGTTATTATAATTATAACTAAATTTTTATTATAGAGGATAATGTGCCGAAAATGGAGTTTCGATGTCTAGGAGCCTTGGGCACTTACAAATGGATGGTAATGCCTTTTGGCTTGAAGAATTTCAGGGAAACTTACTAGAGAGTAATGAATTTGATTTTTCATGATTTTATCGAAACTTTAATGCAAGTATAAATTGATGATATAGTCATTAAGTCAGCATCGAAAAATGGTCATCTCAGCCACCTTCGATAGTCATTCAAAAGAATGAGAAAATACTGACCGAAAATAAATCCTCTTAAGTGTGTTTTCTGTGTGGAGGCATGAGATTTCCTTGGCTTTGTATTTCATAAAAAGTGAATCAAAATAAACTAGAATAAAACTAAAGCCATCATGGAGACCCAAGCTTCTTCGAACAAAAAAGAGTTGCAGTCTTTATTGGGGAAGATCAACTTTTTGAGGAGGTTCATTTCGAATCTTGGCGGAAAAACACAAGCATTTTCGCCATTACTTTGTCTTAAAAAAGAAGGGTTTTAATAGAAATAAGAGAATCAAAGGGATTTTGAAGAATAAATGAGTACTTTGATAACTTTGAAATTTATAGCATTTTCATATGCTTTATTTCTGTGTCAAGTTTTTTGGCACCGTTGACGGAGACAAATTTAGTCTATATCGTGACTCTATTATTGTAGAGTATAGCCAACTTTTTCCTTCACATCACTCGGCTGTATGCCAAATAATCGCGCCTCAGAGGACGAGCTAGCATAACACATTAACGAAATCAAGTGTTTTATTCACCCAAGAGACATGGTCTATGTCATGTTCTAAGACATGTTCAGAAGACATGGTATATGTTGACGCCTATCGAAAATTATTAATGATTCGATATCGAAACAATGAAGTCGCCACCGAAATTATTTATTCCAAGAAGGAAAGGTGAAATATTGAATAAAACCCATGAATAAAGAATAAGACGGTCTACGAGACCAAGAGATGCAGGTTCAGGAGTCGGCTATGCAAGGGGAAGGTATTAGCACCCCTCACATCCATCGTACTCGATGGTATCCATTTAGTTCAAAGTGTGTTCGTGTGTTAATGTGAAAATTTATGATTGTCTAAGGTGGAAAGGAGAAAGAAAGAGTGAAGAAATATTTTTATTATTTTTGCTCGCCTTTAGTCGTAAGAGTTAGTGCCTACGTACTCCCTCGTGCAATGGGAAAGTCAGAGCGGCGTAGTTCGGATAGAAAATGATTGTTTGTTGATTTATTTTAAATGAAGAGACAAGTCAATATTTTAAAAGGAGAAGACTCGTCTAAACGCCCACAATGTATGATAAAGAATAAAGGACTACACACCAACATGAGGGAAGGTTTGAGAATGCCTCTAGTACTCAAGTGGAGAAGTCGAAAACCATGGGTATAGAGGAAGAACATCTCAATTATAAATGAATCATGTCTAATCTTGATAAGGTTTTAAAGGTGAAAGGTGCTCGGACGTACAAAAGGTTCGAATGAGTTAAGATTGATTTTAAGTGGGGGAAAAATATCTAACAATAGGACTAGCATCCTACGATTCAAATACTAGAAACCAGAGGAGATTAATGTTCAACGAGTCGTCTATCATCCCAAAAAGCTTTCTTATGAAAAAGGTGAAGTGAAACGAGGTTCACATTATTAAGAGTCTTAAACAATTGGTCTAGCAACCAACGATTTGAAGACTCAAAGTTCATTTTGACACAAGTTTTTAAATAATTGGTCTAGCAACCAACGATTTAAATACTCGAAATTTATTATGAAAAGGTTTTTGAAAAGTCACTCGACGTTAGATCCAGGTTTGAAAAGAAGACTCGACGTTGGATCGAGTTTTATTAAAAGTGTTTTAAATGCTTGATGAATAAAGAAGGAATGAATCAGGTTATGATCAATAGAAGCCATGAAACTTGATCGGTCTCGAGAGAATAGCCAAACATACTCTCTACTATGAAACCCTTATGGAAACAAAAAGCTTGGTATGTGGACCAAGGCGCGAGAGATGGAGGAGAAACGAGTAATTACGAATAATTAATCAAAATAGGTTCACTGTAGGAAGACCCAAGATCAAGCGTACTGTTCGCGTTAAAAAGTGACGCGCGAGGGAATCGAATCGGAATTCGGATTCTCTGGCTCGAAGTGATTTACTCTTTTGATTTGTTTATAAAGATTCCACGAGCATCAAGCTTTATTTTTTTCAACACAAGAAAAATGATTATGAAAAAGGGGAAAGCTGCAATACCCTCAATTGATATGATATGCATTACGACTAGCGCGAACTAGACCGACATTAGGAGATTCGGAAGGGGTTTGTTATATAAAGGGAATAGATGTGGCACCCTAAATATATATAGTTATCTATAGCTTTATATATGAATATGTTTGATATGTTTGTGTGTTTTAAATTGCTATTTCTATTGTTGGGAAAGTTTCTCCTTTGGATTTTATGAAGGACAGATTATGTGGGATCCTAGGTTTTGTTATTATTATGCTCGCAAAGATCATTGGGATCTTCTGCATACATATTCCTTAATGGGAATCAGAGCATTTGTAGCTCAGATCTAAAGGGAGCTATGGTTTGTTTGGTTTGAGGGAGAAAGAAGTTTGCTCGCCAAGGATAAGACCTTGTGCCTACGTATTCTCAAAAGGATGTTGAGAAAGTCAGAGCAATTGTAGTTCCCACTTATGCTAGTGGAAGCAACAGGATGTTATTTAAGATACAAATACGAATGTCAGCTTAATGAAAAAATGTATCTAATCTATTTCATCACATAAATTTTGAAAGGATTGATTGATTGAATCTTTCATCGTAAGTTATAGGTGTTTTGCTTGAGTGTACAAGCGTTACCACTTACGAGTTTAAGAAAGATGTTTGAAAAAGATGATTGAATCTTTTAATTGTAAGCATTGGGTGTTTTGCTTGAGTGTACAAGCTTTACCACTTACGATTAAGAGATGTTTTTGTTTGAAAAGAGTTTGAAAAGTTTTTGATTATATGTGATATAATAGATGAGATACTTCTTCCATAGAGATGATAAACATCTAAATCTCGAGGAGAAATTGATTATGGATTAGGGGGATGCTTTAAGAAGCCTGTGGGTCCTTGTATTGTAAGCCCAAGAGAAGGCATTCTGAGGGTCATCGAGGGTCCTTGTATTGTAAGCCCAAGAGAAGGCATTAGGGGTCATCGAGAGTCCTTGTATTGTAAGCCCAAGAGAAGGAATTTCGAGGGTCATCGAGGGTCCTTGTATGAAGCTCAAGAGGAAGCTATAGGGTATGACTGGCTTTGGCTTTAAGAGTGGTTTCACCAGGAAACCATCCTCTTAGGATTCAAGAGTGATTTCACCGGGAAATCATCCTCTCAGGGTTCTATCCTAGCGCAGGTGATTCTTTGTATTGGAAGCCCAATAGGAGGCTGTTAAGAGATTTCCTGGTCTCTTTCTTGTTTGATGCCCAAGAGAAGGCTAAACTCAACGAGGAGTTCTTTTGAACGAAGCCCAAGAGGAGGCTAACTCAGCAGGGGAGTGGTGTCTTATATGAAGCCTAAGCGGAGGCTGAACTCAGTAAATGAGTTTTCTTATATGAAGCCTAAGAGGAGGCTAACTCAGATGAATGAGTTATCTTATATGAAGCCTAAGCGGAGGCTAAAGGGAACCTAGTTGTTAGACTAGTTGTTATGTTACAACTGAACAGTTATATAAACAAGTGTGTGATATGTATTCACATGAGTTTATAAAGTAAATATAAACAAGTGTATAAAACGAGCGTTTAAAGCAAGTGTAACTTGAATATTTACAAGTTTGAATGTGTACAAGGGAATGAATATGTACACGAAGGGGTGATTATGTACAAGGAAATGATTATGTACATAGGAGTATTGGGACTTACACCGTAAGGGAGGCCCATTGGTTTAAGAGGAGTTTCACCGAGAATAATTCTTCTCTTAATACCAATGGATTCGGTGTATAAACGAGCGAATGAAAACAAACGAAAGAAGTTTGTTTATGCTTGAATATTTACAAAGATGATTGAATATGTTCAAGGAAAGTTTAATATGTACATAAAAGGATTGGGACTTACACCGTGAGGCAGTGGCGGAGCCAGAAATATTATAAAGCCTGGGCGAAAAATTAAAGATTGCAAATTCACATTGTATATAATATATAAATACTCATCAATCAAAATAACAGAGACTCGCCATTTTGTCCACAAAAATATAATTTAAAATAAAAGAGACAAATATAACCTTACAATAGCGGGTTAAATAAAATTACGAGGCAAATGTCCTTTCCGAGACTTTTTTGCGGTGAATGTTCGAATAATATCAATATCATTAAGTGATTTGAATATCTCCCGCTCAGTGTAACATACCATCAAGTCATTGAACCACACATCATTGATCTTATTGCGCAATTTAGAATTGATAATCTTCATTGCTGAAAAAGCTCTTTCAACGGATGCTGTCGACACCGGCAATATCAAAGCTAACTCAATAAGTTTATAAACCAATGGAAATACTAAATGTTTCTCAGTTTGAACCATCTTCATAGCCAAACTTTGAACATCTTCACAAGTGGAAAATGAAGCATTTCTTCTCACTTGAAGAACATAAGTCTCAAGTTGATCCCTTATTGTTCCTCGGTCATCATCAGAAAAGTCTACACGATAAATATCCGCAAGACGAGCAAGCTTATCAACATTAAACTTGGAGAAGGAGTTTTTGGGATCAAGACATGAAAAACAATTAAGGATAATGTTACTTTCTTCACTAAAGCGATGATCCATCTCCACACATATTTTGTCAATAGCAACATAAAAAATCTCTGCACGGTAATGATGAAGATTAGTGACAGTCCTCCTTCTACCCTTGAACGACCGACGGTATTTCATCATCCATATTTGGGCTGGAATACCTTTAGCAACACAAAATCTTGGACATCAGAAAATAAATTATCCCAACCACTTTCTCTCGTTGTGGTCGAGCTTTGACATCATCAACTAATTCCATGGCAATCACAATATTAAGATCTTTTCTTTGCAAGACATTTGAAAGCTCGTTTGTGATACCAAACAACTTTAACATTAATTTCAAAATGAAAGCAAATTTAAAGCTCTCCATTTTTTCTATCAAACCCGCTGCTTGAGATGGTCCACGTCCATCTTCATCAACCATACTAAGCACCTTTAACACAGAGGGCCACATTTGATCCAAACGAAGCAATGTAGTATGATGTGAACCCCATCTAGTATCCCCGGGTCTTGTGAGATTAGATGATTGGTGCAAGCCCTTTCCTCTAGATATCTCACCACTCTCAAGTTTATTTAAAATATCTTGGTGTTGTGCCTCTATCAAAGCATCCCTCCTCTTACAAGATGCACTTGTTGTGGTCACAATCAAGGAGATGTACTCAAAGAAATCATGAATAGATGAGCAACTACTAGTAACAGACACAACAACTAATTGCAAGCGGTGAGCATAACAATGAACATAGAAAGCATAAGGATTTTCATCTAGAATTTTTCTTTGCAAACCATTAAATTCACCTCTCATATTTGAAGCTCCATCATATCCTTGCCCTTGTATCCTTGAAATCGATAACGTGTACTTATCAAGAATACCATAAAGAGCATTCTTTAATAACTCAGATGTAGTATCTTTGACATGATGTAGAGAAATAAATCGTTCCACAACATTTCCTTTGTCATTCAAAAACCTAAAATAAATTCAACAAGTTTACTTGGCGGCATAAAAAATAATAGGTCATGAAAGTTAGAAAATACAACTACTAACCTCAACATCACCGCCATTTGCTCTTTGACGGATATATCGCGTGACTCGTCAATAAGCACGGAGAATTGTCTATCACCAAGCTCTTCCATAATCACCTTGGTAACTTCATGTGCACAACATGTTGCAAGCTCCTTTTGAATGTCACCGCAAGTCATTGTGCAATTTTTTCCACCACGGTCAAAGCGTCCTCACTTGTTCATTTTGAGATTTTACCCAATCTACCATCTCTCTAAAATTACCCTTATTTAGAGAAGTAGAGGATTCATCATGGCCACGAAAAGCCATGCCTTGTGCTATGAGATATCTTGAACAATCTAAAGAACAAGTCAAACGAATCTTATATAATTCTTCTGATTCCTTGGTTGCTTTAGCAAACTTACTTGTCACACTTTGTCTTTGATTATTATAATCATCATAGTGCTTGACACATGAGTTATGCAAACTATTATGACTACCAACGTGACCTTTCAAGCCTTGAGATGCATGCTTCCAATCTCTATATCCACTTTTAGTGAAGACTTCAAAACCAAAGTGTTCGGCCCTCCCGGGTTTCTTAAAGAGAAAACAATAAAAACAATAAGCTGCATCCTTTATCTCACTGTATTCTAACCATGTATAATTCTTATACCATGATTTACAAAATGATCTTTTAACACTCCCAAATGTAGTACGAGGAAAGCTTGGCAAATCTGGTTGCATTGGACCCTTCAATATATATGCCCTCCTCACTTGGTCTTGAATATCCGACATACTCATTAATTTGTTTCCTATGACTGGATCTCGCACAATCTCATTTGGATTAAACTCATTAACCACATTAGATGGTGGTTCTAATTCGACTTCCGATTGCACAACATTCACATTCTCAATATTTTCTCTAGCAACCAAAAATTTCCTCATCTCTAAACAAAAGATAAAATAATTACAAAATTGTAGTTTCAAAATTTAAAGAATAATAATCAAATAAAACAAATAAGAATTAACAATGTTCTTCAAATAAATAAAATATAATTTAAAATAATAAAATCAAACAACCTAAATTCTAATAAATATATTAGTATTTGTAATTGTATATGGTTAATCAAACAACCTAAACTCTAATAAATAAATAAATTAGTACATGATTAATCAATCAACCTAAACTCTAATAAATAAATTAGAATCAAACATGAAATTAAACAAGACAAATTGCATCTACTATTACGCTATATAGCTGTAGAAATAATATAGCCTATAGGAATGATGATAGATTGCACAAGGATTAAACAGATAGAAGAACACAGTTGAGCAGGATGAAGAAAAGTGGCGGCGGCAGTTTTTTCTGTAGGTTTTCCTAATTTTAGGTTTTTCCAATTCTAACTTTCACTATTTTTTCTTTTTCTTTTAATTTTATTTAATACTAAAAAAAATTGGACTGGGTACTAAAAAAAAAATTGGGCCGTTGAGCCTGGGCATTTGCCCAAGCTAGCCGTATGCTGGCTCCGCCTGTGCCGTGAGGGAGGCCCATGATCAATTAAGAAATCTGAGGAAAAACTGATTCGGTTTTATCTTCAAATCGGATCGATCATGGAAAAAAGGTGTGTAAGTTTATTGAAAAGTTTTGAAAGGGTTTTGAAAATGATTTTGAGAAGTGAAGTATATCCACAAGAAAGTTTTGAAAAGAAAACATCTTTGAAAAGTATTAAGAAATACTTAAAATGTCTCATTTTTGACTTAATAAAAATATAATCAAAAGAAAATATTTTTGGATTTTTTTGACATAATCATAAAATAGGTATATTAAATGACAAGTGTGCAAAAAATCATCTCAAAATGAGAAGTTTTGATTGGTTTTTGAAAATGTTGAAGTTTGATAGAAAAGGTGAAGAAAACAAGTGGTAAAAATTTGGTTTTGGTCCTAAGGAGGTTTGAACTCATGACCTTTGGCTTAGAATTGAAAAGCTTTACCACTGAGCCAAGTGCTTGTCTTGTTATTTACACGCTTCCAATTAATTATATTTAAAACAAGTCTTTGAAATGTTTTAAAAAAATGAAAGAATGTGAAAAAATGACAAAATGGTCTCAGGGGGATTCGAACCCTGGACCATAGGCAAGGGAACATGAAAAGCGTGCTGGCAACCGCTGGGGCGGTAATACATCCGTTCATTTATTTACTTTCATGTTATTATATTATAAAGCAATCATTTGAATTTCTGGAAAAATGAAATAACGCGCACATTGTTCATCATCTTCCTCCAATCTTCATTCAATCATAGATTCTTCGTTTCTTGATGAAATTGAAAGATGTAAACATCAAACTTTCTCGATTTTTAACCAGGAACATGATGGTGGTGGTTAATTTCATTTATTTTTAGTTTAAGATGATTAATTCTGATCGTGCCCAGATGAACCCTAATTCTAAGAATCAACATGAAATTGTGTATGGATCATGATTTGTTAAATTGATTGAGGGTTAATGATCAGTGATGGTGCAGAAACAAAATGGCCAAGAAATTTTTGAACTGGAATGCATGAATCATAGAGTTCGAAGTATGAATGGCTTACCTCTTCAAACTGAAATTGAGATCCCTTTTAAAGTTTTTCCAGTTGTTGTTTGATGATTGCTACAACACCACTGGACCTTATGGAAGGTGTTTGAACACTATGCTTGCTTTGAAATAGCCTGGATCACTCTGACCAAGTCCAACTGCATCTACTTGATGTGAGTTTCGAATTCGTGGTTGGAGGTGTTACAGGTCAGGGATGATGATTTGAATCACTCATATGTAGTGTATAGATGATGTTTGAATGTTGGATCAAAGTTAGCTCGAGCAAATTGGAAGTTTGGATGTTTAAGGCATCATTTGCAAGCTTTGAGTTTTTTAACAATGATTCTGAGTTTGGGCAGTTCTTGTGATGTTTTTAAGTTTTAGACAAGTTCTAATTGATGTTTAAAACATATTAGAAGCCTAAATTCTCTCTGATTTTTGCAAGATTTGTAATTTGCAAAAAATTCTTCACTTTGAACTATGAAACTTGAAACTTAAGTAAGAAAGAAGGAAAGCTTGATTTGGATAGCTTTGGTGTAGTCTGGAAATGAGGAAATGACCTCTATTTATAGGCCAAAAATTCTGAATGATTTGGCAAAGATATCATTGAAGGAAACTTGCAACTTGGTTAAGAGGTAACAATGGAATCTTTTGCATTTAATGCAAAAGTAACTTTCTTAACCATTGTTAAGTTTTTCTCCTTGATCCAATCTACTTCTCAATCATTCAAACTGATATTTATCAATTATAATCCACCTCTAAGTGATGACAAGGCTTCTCGAAGGAGAAATTGCAAAAAAATGACTTGTAATTTTGAAGCATGAACTTGAAATCCATGGTTTTGGAGCACTATGTTTCAAAATCAAAAGTATAGCTAGACAAAGTGTTTTCGCAAGTTTTTGGACATTTTGCAAAGCTTGTAACAAGGGCTACAACTTTCATGTTTTGAGTTTTTTCTGAATCCAAATGGATCTAGGTGAAAAATGGCCATGAAAGTAGGAAAAAATCATGTTTCTTAATTTTTATGATCATGATGGATTATTTGAAATGTTTTTATGATTGAAAAAGTTTGATTTTGTAAAAGTTGACCAAAAGTCAAAGTTTGACTTTTCTGAGTAGATGAATTTTCATCAGATGATTCAGAATTTGTCTGATGAAAAATCATGGACTTTTGTGATGTTTTGAATCAAAAAATTAGGTCAAGATGTTGCATTGGAGATGTTAAGATCAATCTCCAAGCAAATAGGTCATTCATTGATCAGAAAATCAATGATTCACTATCCTCGATAAAAACCCTAATTGGTCGAATCATGATAGATCATGAGAAAAAATTGGGAATCTGAAGATCAAATGTTGATGATTGATTAAGATAGATCAATTGAGGTGACTGGAAACTCAAACCCTAATTGATTAGATCTTTAACAGATGAAATTTTGAAGAAACCCTGATTTTGACTTCTAGAAGCCACACACGATCTATTCTATTCTGAAACTATTAGTGATGCAGTGATGCATATGTGAGGTGGTAGATTAGGTCAAACATTGGGGTATGACACTGTTCACAGTGATTTATGGTAAACAACCGCTAGTCTTCCAAACTATCGAATAAACTTAATTACTGTTATTCAATTTCTCTGGTAACTTGCAAGATCGACTAGATTGATCCTATGGGACATAGTCGTTTGGCTAAATCTAATGATAAAAATGGTATTCATATTTAGGACTTCTAATTAAAGTGTTTCAAAGATATCTAATCCACTTCGACTACTACACTAAATTATTCGAAGGATAATTTCTATATGATTGGGTAAATGGCAGGATTAAGTGAGTGAATGTAAAAGTTACTGAATGTTTAAAGGATTAGAACATAAGAAAAACGTTTAAATGCAGAAAGAAATAAATGACTCTGAATGTAAAAGCTTTAGTGTAAAGACATAAACGTAAAAAGGTTTGAAGCACAAATGAAATAGAAATGAAAGGCAAGCTGGAAAATATAAAGAGTTTTCATTGAATTGTAAATGTTGGTGTTATCATACGTACATCTTTCGAGCATTCGTTTCCCTATCTATGCGGTATTTTGAATGTTTACTGAATTTGTACAATAGATATGACACACGAAATCCTAACACTAAGACTTTTATTTATACTATTTCGACCATAACGGCCTTGCTATTAGAATCTGCCACGTTCGAAGCATGCAGAGCATTACTTCCATCTAGCCTCCACGCGTCTTCGAACGCGCCAGCGCTTATGTATTTGAATTTCCAATATCCCGCTCACATTTGAATTTCAAACGCCTTGGAACCTTCGCTTTGAATTCGTTTCAAAGTTTATTTTCGAAGTTTCTTCAGACTTACACTCTATAGCTATCATTCGAAACCTTGAGCTTTAATATTTCCATTCGAAAAAACAGTCTCTTTCATTCTGAACCATAAAACTTGCTTTATTCAAAACAAAGTCCAATCATTTCATTTCGAATCACAATATCAAAATCTTCAGCCAACAAAATGCCCCTTTAAAATATGTATTTCGAACCCTTTGAGAAATACTTATTTTAAATAAATTCACAAGATTTTGACAAGACCTTTGAATAATCATGACATTTACTATGCATGACTTCACCCACGTCAATCAAGACACTTCTTTGAGTACCTAACCGTCTTGGACCAGTTACCACAGTATGGTGCGGTTTTAAAAATAATGATTACTATTAATCACACTTATTACCAACATTAGATTTTACGCCACCTCTCTCTGAATCCAACCAATGACTTCCACGTACCCCTAGTCTCATTTAATGGGTGTTTAAACTTCCACACTCTCTATAAAACTCATCAGTTTAGTCTTTTCTTATTTTTTTCTCAAAAATTCTAAAACCCTTCTTTTCTTTCACTACAACCTAAAACTTCCAGCAATCTCAACAATGTCTTCATCAACATCATCACAATTGAAGAAATCATCAAAGAACAAGAACAAGAACAACACGGAAACTGTCATGGAGAGCAAGGTGGGCACTTATCAGAATCAATCTGTGCTCATTCCTCAAACGATCTCCAAAGAGAAAGAAATGTTGTATGCTTCTCAGGTATTAATCCCTACCAATGTTGCTGGAAAAAAGTTTTCCCTAATGGGTCCTTTAACTGTTTTTGAAATTCTGAAAGATACTAGGAAAATCTTTCCCGTTTGCTATAAATTCAAACCCCTATTCAACAAAATGGATGCCCCTAAGGTAGGAACTGAAAACATAAGCGAATCATCGGATTCGAAAACAACTGAAACTCCAGTCTCAACTCCAAAAGATCCTTTTATCTTAGATTATGTCAAAAGCAATTTCAAACCATTTCGATCCTGCCCCACTTCAGATATAGCGTATCAAAACTGGCTTACTAAAGTAGAATCCAAAAAATCCCAGCAATGGGAAGAATTAGGAATTTATAATTTGATCAAACTGTCGAAACCGGGCTTTACTTACAGTCACCCATTGCTATTCGCTTCATTGTACTTATGGGATAGCACCTATAACACTTTCCATCTTCCTGGCGAAATGATAACACCCGCCTTCTTTGATATAGCTGCCATCACTGGTCTTTCACCAGTGGGGGAAACTTATATTCCTGATAACGAAGAACACTTTAGCATCATTGACTTCGATGCCAAACTAGCTAGCTTTTCAAAATTCATCAGCCATTATCATACTGAAGGGGATAGTGTCTCCGACGTAGAACATATTGCTTTCCTTACCTTGTGGTTGTCACGATATGTGTTCTGTAGCAGATCCTTGCAAGTAGCAAGTAGGTTCATTCCCTTAGCCAGGGATTTCCATAAAAATAGGAAAGTCTGCCTGAGCGAACTGCTACTTGTCGATCTTTATGAGAGCTTAAGGTCAGCAGTCTCTAGTTTAAGATCCCATACTCCAAAGAATATTCTTCTAGCTGGACCCTTTTGGTTGCTTCAATTATGGCTTAATGCCATGTTCGAATCTTCTTTATCAACTGTTGGTACTCTCATCGAACAAGATCCAGAAATAGCTGACAGGATCATCGAAGGTACAAGGCTTCGAAAGCTTACTCCAAATAATGACAAGGATGATTTCAAAGTCCATTTCTCTAAATACATCATGATATTCTCAAAAAGACACAAGTTCGAAGAGTCCATGGCACCTTTTGCTCCAAGGACTTGTGGACCATCATGGTTCACAATGTCTCTCTCAGAAGCTGTCAAGAGCAGAGAGATGCAGGACATTTGGAAAGCATTTCTTCTTCCTAGGTTAATTTCCTCAAGAATTACTCCAACAAAGAATCATATTTTCCTCCTGGCTTATCAACCCAACTTCGTTTCCCGACAATTTATCTTGTGCCAATTAATTCCTGAACCTTTGTTCCAAACACAAAGTGCCATAACCTCAGGCAGAACGTTCAAAGCAAGAGAGGCCAAATTACAACAGGAGCAATATCAAGACTTTGCTCAGTTCGAGCTTTTACCCTTCGAGCCAACATACTTCACAGCGAAAGGATTTCTTGAATGGTGGACTAAGTTCTACCAAACATATATGTTTGACACACTCACCATTCAACAAAAGCTAACTGACGCGTTCAATGTGCAGGTACACTCCAAGAAAGGTATGTTAACTCACGCCAAAGAAATTAGGGCTTTTCAAAATTATTTCAAAACCACTTATGATCCCACATGCTTGGAAACCAATGTATATCGAGCGGCCGAGACCTTGAAGGAAAAATTTAAAGAAAAAATTTCTAAGTTCAAACTTCCTTCAGGGTTGTCACCTGAGGATAGGTATAGGTTGGCACTCGAAATGCATCCACCTAAATTTCCTAGATTGCCTACCTCAGAACTGGCTCTGGCTTGGTTTCCTCCATACCCTTGGTGGTTGACTTGCAAAGAAATGTTCAAATACCAATCTCAAAAGAAACTAAAGCCATCTGAGACTGTGACATGGGCTCATTACTGGCTTCATAATTTCCCAGGACATCTTCGCTATGACCTTCCTGCCATTTCGATTACATCTAATCAAGGCACAGGTGCGAATGCTTGGGAAAATTCCAAAAGTATCCTAATTCCCTTATCCTTAACATTTTACTTTAATTGTTTCACTTTTCAGCCATCAGGATAAAAAACGTTGCTTCGAAACCCAAGGAAGGGAGCACTTCTCAACAAGCTATTGCAGTTAGTGATGATGTAACTCCAACAATACCAACAACAACTACAACAACAACACCGGCAGCAACAAACGTTTCAATTCCAAAGGTAGTCAACTAACCCTGTTGTTTCGAATAAACTGAAGTTTATGATTTAGATCTAACTTATGTTTAAACCCTTTCAGACTAGCAAACTTCCACCAACTACTCCTAAGAAAAGGAAACAAGGCGCCACTGAAAAGAAACTCAAGAATGGTGGAAATTCTCCAACAGCTTCTAAAAAGAAGCAAAAGAAAGAAAGCTCTAAAGGCCCTGAGCCTACTAACTTTCCTGGACTTGATTCCAGAGACGTTGCTCCCTCAACAACATCCAAAATTCCACCTTCGACCTCCAATGTAATATTGGAACATATTGATAGTAACATTTCTTTTGATAATCCACAGGTAATTTAAATTCGAATTCCTAACAAAATAGTTATTCATACCTTGGTACATATTCTTAACTTCTCTTTGTTCATGCAGGATACTTCGAACCCGAATCCCACTACTTCAACTCCTCCAACATGGACTATTGCTCCAATCACTTCCTCTTCCCATGGGGACTCCAGCAACTTTGTGCAAAACAAAGGGTCTTCAAACATGGTGGTTCTGACTGGGACTTCGGAGGCACAAGATGATCAAGGCACTTCACCTCCTTCGAAAGAAGCAAATGAAGAATCGCCCCACAAGTCTACAGAAAATCCACCAAAAACTTCCCTTCTGAAATCTCCTCTCGAAACCCTTCAAGAGAGTCCAAAAATCACTCATGCTGAAAAGGACAAGACTGATTCTCCTCAAGAGAGTGAAGAGACTGCAGAAGAAAGATCTGGTGAAGACGAAACCCAAAGTGATTCAGCTGATGAAACGAAGTCTGATGCTAATAGCAGCGAGACCAATACTATCAAAGTGGTGGATCTGGGCGACGAAGGAGAGAGTAATGAGCAAGACAAGGATGAAGATGATGGTGGTAAGACTAATGAACCTATGGAGGTCGAAATGGACATGACTCCTTTGAACATGGAACTTCCCCAAACTTCCCAGCCTCGACTGACTGAAGAGGAACTAGCTCTTCTAAAATGCAATGACCCAATTGAGTACATGAAAACTAATTTGGCCCAAAAGGACATCCCTTTCACTAGGGTTGGCACTGGTTCGACTAACAACACATTGTCCCCAGACGCTAGAGCTATACTCCTTAACAAGGTCAGGAAGACAATCCTTGATGTAGACCTATTCGAAGTTCTTAAGAAGGATAGTACTACTTGATATACCATGAAGGAGCTTCTCACTCAAGTTAACTTCGCAGCTTGCTCCTTGCCAGTCAACACTATATTGTTCGACCTCCAAGTATTATTGGATGATGTGACTGGATGTCTTCTACAAGATGAATTAACTGCTGCTAAAGTTCAGGAGAAATGAAACGCCATGGATGTTGCTTACGAACGCGCTTCAAAACTTTCTAAAGAAGCTGAAGACCAAGCAACACGCTTTAATCAGGCGAAGGCTGATTATGAAGTTCGAGCGCGGTCTATCCTCTTTTGGGAAGGACAAATTCAAGAACTCTAGCGAAAGGTCAAAGAAGCTCAACAGCAGCAACTGGCTTACGAAACTGACACCGCTGGGAGCCAATTCGAAGAACTTCTTAGCAAGGGCCTTTCTGAAACAGAAGCAGCAGAGCGTATCAAAGGAGAAGTAACTACTCTGGAAGGAGCGAGACGTTATTCCCAGCAGAGACTTGAGTCCTTTAAAAGAACCTTTGCAAGATTGAGAAACAATGTGTATTTTTAAGTCTTTGATTATTTAATTTGAGTCTTGGTTTGTAATATTTGAACAATGCCATTTTGGCAATGTATGGTACCATTTTGGCATTTCCTTATAATATTTCGACTATGTTGCTATTATTCGAATCTCCTGCAGGCGAGGTCTATATTTTTTCAAATATTTTCCATTAACCTTTAAGATTTGTTTGTTATCAGCTAACTCTTCGATTTCATACGCATTGTTTGAGAATATCTTTAGTATTCGAAAGGGTCCCTCCCAATGAGGTGACTATTTACCTAATGTTTTGTTCTTCTTGTCCATGGGCAATATGACTTTCCAGACTAAGTCATTAACAGTGAATGTTTTACCTTTCACCCTTTTGTTGTATGCTCTGGCTACTCTTTCCTTTTGCCTCATTAGGATTTCCAATGCATGCAGTTGTCATACCCCAAAATTTGCCCTCCATCTACTCAAGAGATTTCATACATCCATACTCAAGGATTCCTCAAGAGTTGATCAGACAAACTCTCTCCTAGACAATCAACCCAAACTAGGGTTTGGTATCTCTCAAGTCAAGATGGATTTCCAACATCTCCAATGGCCTTCATGCCTCCTCATATGCTTCAAAGATTCTCCATGTCAAGTTTCAAGCCTCCAAGTCAAGTTTCCTCGACAATTGTTCGGATGGTTGAAAATCGGTGTATTGGACAAAAGTCAACTGTGGTCAACATACAGTCAAAACTTCGATTTTTGGTCAACATCCTCATTTTGAAGTAACATTCATCATTTGATCAAGGGTTGATCATGATTCATCAAGAAAACTCAAGATTTGCCCAAAAGTCAAACTTTCTAAATTAGGGTTTCTAGATGAAAAGTCAATGAACTTTGTTGATCATAACTTTCTCATACTTTCTCAGAAATTTTTCCACCACCTCTTGTTTTGAAGGAAATTCAATTCTCTACAACTTCATGTCTCACAAGAATGTCCAAAAAATGCTTCATTTGAGAGGTATAGCTCAAAACATTACAGGTCATTTTCAAAGTCAACAAAAAGTCAACTTTTTGTTTTGAAGATATTTTGAGCATGGTAACTCCAATTGAGATGAGACCAAAGACATTGGTTAGAGGACTCTTAGAGCTTTCCAAAAAGTCCAAGAACACTCAAAAATGTGGAAAATTGAGCAAGATACACCATTCAGAAGTTGGGCAATTTTGGACAATTGCACAAAAGGATATTTTGGTCAAAATGCAAAATTTTCCAAATGGACCTATAATCTTTTGATCCAAACTTGTTCATGATGATATTCTTGACCCATAAATGCTTGGCATTGGTGATTTTCTATTTTCATGATTTATATTTGAATTTTACAACATTTAATTCAAAATAAATTATGTAAAATATGAAAATTAAGTTATTTTTTCAATTAAGTTGGATTTATATCTCTCTTAATGTCCAAGAAAGCCCACACCATTTACCAAATTCGTGCAAGCCATGGCATTGATGAGAAAATCATATTTTCTTCAAAATTTGATTTGTTTTTATTGGAAAATATTTGCACAATCAATAAGCAATCTTTTTTCACTCCTTTTGCCATCCAATTTTCCTCTATAAATACTCAGCATTGCAGCCAGCACAAAGGACGAAACCCTAGCCCTTGCACTAACCCTTATTTTGCCAAAATTTTCCATAAAGTTGCAATTTTCGATTTCCAATTTCCAGCCAAATTCAAGGTGTTTTGAGCATTCAATCTTGCTCAGGAGGTTCCCAGCAAGCAAAAGCATATCTCACTTGAAGCCAAGACTGCCCAGAACTCGATCCTAAGCCTGCTCCGATTTGGTACATTTATGAAATTCGAATTTCATTATTCATGTGTTGTTAATGCTTTTTGTGTGTTTGTTTATGTTCAGGACATTCATTAGAGTGCATTTGATACTTTACATGCAAGCATACACGTAGAAATCATCCATTGCCATTGTTAGGGTTCGAAGGACTGTTTGAATCGAACCGGTTAATACAGGCATTTTCAGGGCAAACCAATAGCACCATTGGATTCAGAAGGTCCGATTTAGGGGGGTAGGGTACCTTAGAGCTTTTTATTCTGCGTATTTTTTGAGTTTTCAGGTTGGAGCAACCGGAGAAGACGACCGGAGCTAGGGCTCCGGCGTCGCTGACTGGGTTTGACTCCGGCATGGCTTGCGTGGCGTGAAGGAACGTTCTGATTCGTCTGTTCGTATTGACTGGGCCCCGCGCGCGCTGACTCTGATTTTCAACATATCCAGGACGCGTCATCGCTTATGTGTCAATGTTTCTCACTTTCCAAACACCAAAGACACGTTGTCCCAGTGGTTAAGGCTTGGCTTTTGGGAAGATTCTCCTCAGGGTCATGGGATCGATCCCTGCCAGCACCGGTTTGAGTTTCTTTTTTACAAAACTGCATATTTTCTTTATTTTCCATATTTTCATATTTTCAATATTTGCATCCTATTTTAATTAATTTCCACATTTTATTTCTGCATTAAAAAATTACCAAAAACATTTTTTCTTTTTGCATTATTTTCATAAAAACCTTTATTTAATTTAATAAATTAAAAAATATAATTTTTGCATGCATATTTATTTTATTTTTATTTTTGCATTTAAACCATTATTAATTGCATTTTAATTATTAAACCTTTTCCAAAAAATCCCAAAAAATTATTTTAGTATATTTATCTTATTTCCAGCATATATTAATTTTCTCATATTAAAATTTGCATTTTTCTAACATTTTTTCCTCTTATTCAATTCATCTCGCATTTTCCGATTTCCCATTTTTTCACAGGTTGCTCCGATTCGGACGTTTTTTCTTTTATTATTCTATTTTTCCAATAATGTAATTGCTCATGGGTTGTAATAGTTAATTAGGCTTTTATTTTCCGCAAGTTTAAATTATGTATCTGCCCCAAAGCCATGTAATAGCGTAGGATTTACCTTTCCGCATCTTTACATTCCGCATTTACTTTCACCCTTATCAATTGCTAGTAATTAGGCGTGTATGGCAAGATAATAATTGGACATAGCTCACACTAATCTTCAAGATAAAATATCGAATTTAACACACTTCTCTCACATGCACCCTTAGGGTAATTCTCTCTCGATGCCTTTCGATTCAAAATGGTCATGTCCCTCGAACGTAGAGGTATTCTAGCACCGTTGCCTACAAACAAATCATCATAGTCCCTTCGATACAAAGATCATAAGACCCACGATGTCGCCTCCGAATACATGATCTTGACCCTCGATTGTCGCCTCGAAAATGATGATAGTCCCTTCGAATGTGCTAGGATACTTCCTACAAGTTGCCTTCTATGACCATCCGATGTCCCTTGATGTCCGCTTACATCCAACGAATGGAGCTACCTACTAACTAATGGTATGGCTAGCGCTATTCTAAAGGAATGTAAAAGCAACGACCAATTACGGTGGGTAAATAAGTCTCTTAGTTGCTTGCTCTATCAAATGCTTTTCACACCACATTTTTTTCAAAGTTCAAATTCTTTTCAAAACACAAAACATTTCCGAACACTTTGTATACACTCCTACATGAGTCATTACAAAGTCAAAGCGAAATGCCTTTTCAAAACATCTTTGTCAAACACACAGAAAGCAATTTTAAAAAGTGATCTAGAGCAACTAAGAGCCCGTAGATAACTACGGATGGAAAGGGGTGCTAATACCTTCCCTTTTCATAACCATTCTCCCGAACTCGGAATCTAACGAAGGTCTTTTTTTTACCTTCCTTAATTGGATAAAAATAAAAGTCGGTGGCGACTCTTGCTATCCGCACATTTGGATACAAAAATCCTACAAAGTCAGTTCACCGTATCACAGAACTGGCGACTCTGCTGGGGACTACACCCTTAAAGAGAGAATTGCCTTAGGGATTTCTAGATAACCTTTAATGCTTTCTGTTTGAATTGTATGCTTTATCTTTAAGGGTTGCTTGGGTATTATATTGTTGGGGGATCCTACACCCGGATCCGGGTTTCCTTTTAGGTAAGTGGCATTAGATCATCGCGACCGCTAGACGTATAACTACGCGGTCAACATGATGGCTACGTTAGCGTGACACTTTGGTTGTCCCGATACTCTTCATTCCCAAGTTGAAGATAGTATTTGGCTTCTGCGTGGTGTCATCAAGCGCTAACTAAACTTTTAGAACCTTAATTGACCCATCTTGGCCATTAGAAGGTAGTGAGATGGCCGGCTTTGGTGTAGACCGAGGTTGGTTGATACTCGATGCTACGCTCATTGAGATCAGACTTTTGGGACATTTTCGATCGACCACTTGGCCGTCGTATTGAAATAAGCGCCTACGAGAAAGATCTGTGATATGAGATTCCTAGAACCCGGTTACTATTATAGGACAGGATGAACCAACTCAAACTTTTGGTGGGGTAATCACCTATACCTCATGCAAGCCTTAACCCTAGGCTCATTGTGTGAATTGCTTGTGTGTGCTAAACATGACATCATGACATCATTCGCATTGCATATCATTTCTAACTATTTCAAGGACCTAGGGATTTATCTTTGCTCTGTTTTGTAGGGATTATGGCTTCTAGAAAGACTATCCGAATCAACTTCATGGGTATCCCTTCTCAACTCAAAGAATTGGTTTCAGAAATTCCCGACCATGCTCAGTTCATCAAAAGACATGGTTATCTACTTGATTTGGTTATCTCCGGTTTTGAAGAAGATATGATGCATGTCCTATTCCAGTTCTTTGATCCGAAACACCATTGCTTTACCTTTCCAGATTATCAGTTGGTTCCTACCTTGGAAGAATTCTCTAAGCTACTTGGGATACCTATTCTTGATCAAATGCCATTCACCGATTTAGAAAAGGTTCCTAAGTTCGAAGACATCGCATCAGCCTTACATCTTAAGCGCTCAGACATTGAAGCCAATTGGGAAACTAGAAGTGGAGTTAAGGGTTTACTTTCCAAGTTCTTAATCAAGAAAGCCCGAGAATTCCTCAAAGTTATGAGTTTCCATGCATTTGAGAACATTGTGGCCTTGCTAATTTATGGTTTGGTTCTATTCCCTAACTCGGATCAATTCATAGATGTCAATGCCATCAAGTTGTTTCTTACCCGCAATCCAGTGCCTACCTTACTTGGAGACATTCTACATTCTCTCCACACTCGTACTACTAAGCGACAAGGAACTCTCATGTGTTGTGTACCGTTGCTTTCAAGGTGGTTTATTTACCTTCCTCCATCGGTTTTGAAGAATGAACAAAGGTTGAGATGGTCTCAAAGATTGATGTCACTCTCATTCGGATATCCGTTGGAACCTTTTCTCTCAAAAGGACTTCACATTCATTGAGCGTTGTGGAGAATTCCCTAATGTACCACTACTTGGTATAAGGGGAGGTATTACTTACAACCCTTCTCTAGCTCTACGTCAGTTTGGTTTTGCTCGAAAGGATGGTCCACATGATATGCTTCTCCAAGATGTTGTGTTCGACTACAATCACGATCTCGAATTACCGCGAAGGTTTATACATGCTTGGGGCATGGTAAAGAAGACGATACCAAGACTTTGGGGCACCGAACTCCATTCCTTGGGAACCTTACCTCATGGGTGCGAGCTCGAGCTCAAAACCTCATGATGCCATTCACGCTGTTCTACCGGTAATTATGGAACTGTTGCTATAGGTGGCGTACCATCTTGTTCTCCATCGACATGCCTGCTGATTTTGAAGACTTGAAGAGATCTGGATTCAACTAAAGAAGAAAGGATACCTTTGAAGCTCGTGTTATGCAAGTGAGAAGAAAGTTCTAGAGTTGACCAAGCTACTTCACGAGGAGCGAAACATCAATGCCTACATCGGCACCAAGAGAGCGCCCATGGGAGACTTAGAGCTTTAGGATTGATTTGTTTTCTTTTATTTGAACTATCTCTTGTACTTAAAAGAAAAAGAATAATGAAAGTACTAATAAATGTTTGTTCATTGCTTGTTTAACAAATTTAAATCTCTTAGGTCCTTGAAAACATTGCATTGCATTTGCATAAACATCGCATAGCATATCATAACATTGCATCACAGGTACATTGGAGATTGGTTTTCTCATTTGCTCGCTATTTATTTTAGCGAAATGGCTCTTGAGCAGATTGTCAAAGATCTCCAGCTCGAGAATGCTCGGTTTAGATGTTCACCAACTTGGTCCAAGGCCAAGAAGATCGAAGAAGCTCATCAACAAGAAGAAGAAGGTTGTTGGTCTCCTCAACATGGGTGAGGCGTTTCAAAGGGGTCCTAAAGTGGTCAGCCGTATTGAGCTCTCTGAAGGAAGTGTCCATACCGAGGGGAGTACCAAGGGTGATGAAGGTGGCGGCGTGAACCAAAGAAAGGAGGAGAGGACCATTCGATATGGCCATACTCGAGGAAGAGGACAAGTACAAGCAACTTGAAGATCGCTGAATCTTGTGGAAAACACGAAAATGTCAGGGCTGAATTTTGATGAGTCTTGACTTGTTCTGGTGATTCCTCCCAAGTTCAAAGTTCCTACTTTTCCAAATATGATGGCATGTCTTGCCCTAAGCTGCATTTGAAGTCCTATGTCCGATCAACCCCACTGATGAGAAAGTTGTGGATGCACTATTTTCAAGAGAGTTTGTCCGAACTCGGTTGGAATGGTACTATCAGCTAGAGAATGACCGTATCCGTACTTGGGTGACTTAGGCGATGCTTTCTGAACAATATGAGTACAATGCTGAATTGACACCCTCGCATGCAACTACAAAGCATGTCTATGGGTCGTGACGAAGTTCAAGGGTATGCTCGAGTGGAGATCTAGCGAGTTCAACCACCCTTGTCCAATAGGGAGTTGGTTGATATGTTCATGGAACAACGAGGCCCATTCTTCAATCATCGATTGGAAATTCTTCATCGGATTCACCGAGTGATATTGACGCGCATTGAAGGTATCAGAGTGGGAAGATTCATGTAGAGACATCTTGAATCTTTGCGAAGAGATCCTTTGGTGCTAAGAAAGAAGCTAATCTTGTATGGTCGGAAAAGCGAGCCAAGACCGACCGTGCTCAATCTGTGGGGCGGTTGTGATCTCAATCCTACATCGGCACACCTCGGTGAGACAGTGCGTAGCGAGCAGCGCCACGAGGCGGTTCTGAAGATCAACATGCCATTGTCAAGCCTTGCAACACATGTTGAGCAGGTGATTACCTTGAGGGATCCTCCTCAAAATGTCAACACTACAATCCTAATGCTAAGTGTGCTTACCATTCCAATAGCCAGGGCACAACAACGACAATTGTTGGGCTCACGAAAAAAAGATTCAGGATATGATTGAAGCTAAGCATTGAGTTTGACCCTCTGTTGAGACTCGATGTGATCAGCGCCTATGCCTAACCATGACAAGAGTTCCAATCTGTTGGTGGCGATACTTATGTTTTCAACATAGATGACTTGACCATTCCTCGATGGTTAAGAAGAATTTGTTGCAAGCGGTGTCAATCAGGATGCCCGGAGAGTTGTCGTTGGTGCTCGTGCACTGATGGTTGTGCTTGGTTGAGAAGGCGTGTTCGTGCATGATGGATAACCGTGAGATACTATTTACGAAACCACTGTCGAAGTTGTGTGAAGAAATGTCTAAGTTAAGATTGACAATGCAAATGAATATGTCATGTGGGATACCTTGGGGCAGCCAAGTGGAAAATATGATTACATGGTGAAGTACACTCACGATAGTTACAAGATTCCTATTGAAGATGTTAAGGCGACCGGATGGGGTGGCGATTTCCAGAAGACTATCTTGATGTTAACACTATAAGGATTTCCTCTGCTGATTCCGTGCCTAGAGTGGCACCTCTCATTATCACTTCTCCAGGCGGTTCCATATTCCTCGACAAGGCTATCCCTTGGAACTATGGGTGATGTTTACTATCATGGCGTCAAGCAAGACCCTCGACTATTGAAGATCTTACCATTGAAGTTTCTATTCGACATTGACAACATCACGGATCAAGTAAGGTGACCCGAACCGGAAGGTATTCTCTCGAGATCTCTCCTCAAAAGACAACTGCGACTCCGCTCGCATTCCGCTACTCAATCAATATCCCCAGCTAGAGGAAAGAACGGTAACTCATCACTGCTCGGCTAGAAGTACCAAAGGAAGTTGCGAAGACACCTCAAACAAGAAATGGAGAAATTAAAATTATCAAGAAGAGTGACTACAATGTTGTGGAGCAGTTGGGACGAGACTCCGTCCAAGATCTCCATGCTTGCTCTGCTCTTATGCTCGAGGCTCATGCTAGCCTTGGTGAAGTTTACGAAGAATGCTCATGTGCCGAAGACACTACTGATCAATTCGAAGTTTGTATTGCTAGCGGCTGCCAACAACGGCCTAGGCTTCGATCTTGATTTGACTCCTTAGGAAAGAAACATAACAAGGCCTTGCACATCTGTTGAATGCAAGGGCATTACCTATCTCATGTTTTGGTTGACACGGTTCCGCTCGAATATCCTTGAAGGCGCTTTTGATCGACTTGATGTCGAAGGGTTGGTTCGAGACCGGTGACATTATCGTGAGAGCTTTTGATGGTTCTAAGCGCCGCGGTACTTGGAGAGCTCACTCTGCTGTTAAAGTCGGTTCCCAGACTTTTGATTCCACTTTCTTTGTCATGGACATCCGTCCAGCTTACTCTTACTTGGGCCCTTGGATACATGGGGCGGCGCTATTACCTCTACCTTACATCGAGCTGAAATACCGGTGAGGGAAGGTTGTTACGGTGTGGTGAAGAAGAGTATATGGTCGATCATCTCAGTCATTCCGCTATCTCGAGATGGAGGGTGAATTCTTGAGACTCCTGTCAAGCTTTTGAAACAATACCCAGTCATGCTGTGACTCTCCGTCACCCTGAAGATGCTAAAGCTCCACCTAGAATGGCCTCGTGAAGATGCTCAAGCTCTTGTTGAACAAGGAGGTAGTGCTATTTGGGGACAGCTCCTAATCTTCCTTTCAAATTTGACAAGGCTGGTTTAGGCTTCACCATCAAGGGTCGAAGATGATCGCATGAGCGTGCGGCCAACTTCCTTTCCGCATCGGCCAGTGGAATCCATGCTATAGAAGCGGCGACAGCGGCTTCGACATCGCAAGTGGATCTTCCACTCGGATCATGGGCTCGACAATTGGAAGGCGAAGGCGTCATACCAATCTCCTTTAATCGGGAGTAATTGCTCTTGTTTTGTTTTGCTTTTCGTATTTCTTTATGTTTGAACAATAAACTTTGAAAGCCTAGTGCCTTGCCGGGCATCATGGCTCGTTCGAGGTTATTATCATCGTTTGCGTATTTTCATTCAATAAATTCGTTGGACTTTTGCATTCAATTGTTTGTTTTCTTTCTTTACTTTATCACCCTTCAAAAAGCTATGTGTTCTTACACACGTGATACAACTGAATCACTCGAATCTAGTTAATAACAGCTATGCTAATGCTAAATATGACTTGATAATCCGATCTACCAAGCGAAGACGAAAGTGAGGAAGATTGTGAAGTGCCGGAGAACTTGCGGGCTACAACAAGAAGGCGAGTTATCTGACCACGAAGAGCAAGTTGAGGTTGTGAATTTGGAGTCTTGACGAACGAGAAAAGAGATCAAGATAGGGCGGGTCTTGAGAATAGTGTTAAAGAAAGGTTGGTTCAGATGCTACGAGACTATGTTGAGGTTTTTGCTTGGTCATACGAAGATATGCCAGGGTTGGACATTGATATTGTGGTGCACCGATTGCCGACAAAAGAAGGTTTTCTCCCAGTGAAACAGAAGGTTCGCCGCATGCGTCCTGAGATGTCAGAGAAAATCAAAGCCGAAGTTATGAAGCAGTTCAACGCTGGTTTCTTAGCTGTCACCTCCTATCCCCAGTGGGTTGCAAATGTGGTACCCGTGCCTAAGAAGGATGGTAAGGTACGAATGTGTGTGGATTACGAGAGATCGAACAAAGCGAGTCGAAGCGATTTCCCACTTCCTCATATTGATGTTCTAGTTGACAATACCGCTCAGCATAAGGTTTTCTCCTTCATGGATGGTTTCTCCGGTTACAATCAAATCAAAATGGCTCCCGAAGACATGGAGAAGACTACTTCGTTACGGTGGGGCACTACGCTACAAGGTTATGCCGTTCGGATGAAAAGCGCGCCACTTATCAGCGTGCTATGGTTACATTATTTCATGACATGATTCATCACGAGATAGAGGTCTCGTCGGCGACATGATAGCTCGATCCGCGGTGAAGAAGAACATCTTGATCATTTGCGAAACTATTTGTGATTGAAGAAGCAGATTGAGACTTAATCCCAACAAGTGCACCTTTGGAGTCAGATCCGGAAAACTCCTAGGGTTTGTAGTCAGTGGAAGAGGTATTGAGGTTGACCCTGCGAAGGTTAAAGCTATTCAAGAGATGCCAGCTCCCCGCACAGAGAAGGAAGTCAGAGGTTTCTTGGGCCGATTGAACTACATTGCCAGATTCATTGCACACCTAAGCGCTGCACGTGAGCCAATCTTCAAGTTACTTAAGAAAGATCAAGTAGTGGAATGGAGCGACGATTGCGGATCGCTTTTGACAAAATCAAGGAGTACCTGAGAATCCTCCTATACGATGTCGCCCGAAGGAAGACCTCTTATCATGTACTTGCGGTGTTAGAGAACTCAATGGGGTGTGTGTTGGGGAAACATGGCGAGTGCAGTCGAAAAGAGCATGCAATATACTACCTTAGCAAAAGTTTACCGGTGTGAAACAAGATACTCATGACTTGAGAAAACTTGCAACGCTTTGGCTTGGGCTGCTCGCCGATTAAGGCGGTATATGTTGACTCACACTACCTTGTTGATTTCTAAGATGGATCCGATAAAATACATCTTTGAGAAACCACTCTCTCGGAAGAATAGCAAGATGGCAAATGATCTTGACCGAATATGACATCGGTACACTTCTCGAGCGATCAAAGGAAGTGTAGTAGCCGATCATTTGGCTCATCAAGCCGTGAGCGACTATCGATCTATGCGGTTCAATTTCCGACGAAGATGTTTTACTAGTTCTGATTGCGAGAACCGGCCAGACGAAGGACTGAACAAGGATCCCGATGGACTATGGTCTTTGATGGAGCCTCAAGCGCACTAGCAATGGCATTGGCGCCATCATTCGTCCCTACGGGACATACTCCTTTCACCGCAGATTATGTTTGATTGCACTAACAACATGGCGGTCTGAGCGTGCATCATGGGTATCAAAGCTGCTATTGACTTAGAATCAAGTTCTTACAAGTGAATGGAGACTCGGCTTTAGTGATTAGTCGATTAAGGCGAGTGGGATCGAAGCATCCGAATCTCATTCCATATCGAGGCATGTTAGGTTTGATTCCTTACTTGAAGATTACTTTTGATCACATCCACGAAGAGAATCGGTTGGCGGACGCATTGGCTACTATGTCGTCTATGTTCAAGGTTAGATGGGACAACGAGGCTCCCGGATCATCATTGAGAGGTTCGACGAACCAGCGTATTGTTGTGAGCTTGGCGAAGAGAAACCTTGGTACTTTGGCGTGAAAAGGTATCTTGAGACTCGGGAATATCCAGAGGCATCATTAATGATAAAGTTCATGAGAAGATTTGCATCCAAATTCTTCCTCAACAGCGACATCTTATACAAGCGCAACCACGACTTGTGCTTACTCATTGTGTAGACGAGAAAGCAATACGTATCATGGAAGAGTTACAGGCGGTTTGGTACCCACTCCGGTGGACACACTATGGCTAAGAAGATTTTGAGAACGAGTTACTATTGGTCCACCATGGAAGCTGATTGTCACCGCTATGCTCGATCTTGTCACAAATGCGGTTATGCCGACAAAGTGCACGTACCTCCGGTACCTCGAATGTTTTAACTTCTCCGTGGCCTTTGCAATATGGGGCATTGACATGATTGGAGAGATTAAGCCCACGACTTCCAATGGACATCGTTTCATCCTTGTGGCAATTGACTATTTCACCAAATGGGTAGAAGCGACCTCGTATGCATCTGTTACCAAGAATGTAGTGGCTCGATTCATCAAGCATAATCTTATCATCGGTATGGCACTCCGAAAGGATTATCACGGATAACGGTTCCAATCTCAACAACAAGATGATCATTGAACTCACCGTTCAAGATCAAACATCACAACTCTTCTCCATATCGGCCTAAGATGAATGGCGCGATGGAAGCCTCCAATAAGAACATTAAGAAGATTATCTGAAGATGAGTTACTTACAAAGATTGGCATGAGATGTTACCATTTGCTCTTCATGGTTATCGCTTTTCTGTATGAACATCCAGAGGCAACCCCTTCTCTCTTGTATGGTATGGAAGCGTCTTACCCATCGAGGTTCGAGATACCCTCAACGAGTCCTCCGGGAGGCGAGTTAGCGAAGCGATTGGGTCGACTCGGCTTGACCAGATTAATTTGGTTGATGAGAAGCGACTCGCATCCATACGCCATGGACAGATTTATCGAAACGAATGATCGAGCATTTAACAAGAAGGTCAAGCACCGAGTCTACCAAGTCGGTGATCTAGTAGTCAAGCGCATCATTCTTCCACAAGGTGATCCGGGGCAAATGGACTCCCACTTATGAGGGACCATTTGTAGTCAAGCAGTATTTTCGGTGACTATGATACTTAGCACCATGGATGGTGAAGACTTCCACCACGTGAGCGAGACATAGTCAAAAATACTACGCGTAAAGAGACCCGCTAGGTCGGTGGCCTAGGCAAAAATAAGGGCATCTGGCGAACCAAAGGTTCGGGCAAAAGTTAAGGATATATACAAAACATGTACACCGGCAAGTCGAAAACACGAAAGCGGCTTGGGCAAAAGGTATCGGTGGTGAAAACCGAAAGGGCGGTCTAGGCAAAAGTAGGGATTTAAGCGTCGACTATGTCTCTTCAAATCACACCTTCAGACTACTATCGGCATTCAAGATTCAAATGGCGAAGATCGGTCTACTCACTTTCTCCAAGCAAGGAGATGAGATAGTCGAAGTATATGAGTACTAGCATAGTTGGGACTTAACGAGATTGTTTCCGCATAGCTTTTACCTTTCTTATGTACAAACTACTTGGCCATCGCCACCTTTCAAAAAAAAATACGACTTCTTTCTCTTTACAATTTACATTGTTGTTATTTGCAATAAGTCCAACGTTTGCTTTGAATGACTATCGCATTTGACAATAAGAATCGATCACAAACATACGAAAAGTGAATATGCAAAAGTACTTACTACGGGTTCGGAATTGGGATGACGAAAGTCAACGAATAGTTCCCCACGAGCATAAAGGTGTCACCACACACACCTTCCCAGTAGTATAAGGGAATCCACGGCAGCAATTCCACTCAATCGAGCAACGTTACATCGTCTCTAAGCAACACTTCATCCCCGGCGGATATTTCTCAATCCTCCCCCTTCTCCCCGGCAGCGGTATCCAGACTCAAAACTTGGTCAGATAGTGCATCGGAGGAAGCATACACCTTTTATTCCCCAGCCAGAGATTACAACGGACTCTAGACTCTTCAAGCCCGGTCTCTCAGCAACCATCAAATGCTCTCCAGCGAGATTTACACTCGGAATCGATGAGGCGTCTCTTAAATTTCCTCGGGGATCTACATACAAGGTCCTCAGCGGATCGCCTCCAGACTCTCCTCGGCGGGGTCTATATGAGATCTCCGACAACGAGCCTCTCAAATCTCTACCTTCCTCAACAACGTCTAGGCCCAAGACTTGGTCAGATAGTGCATCGGAGGAATCCAGGGCATCTTTCTTCTCCTTCAAAAGCAGGGTTCTCACCTACTCAATTCCCCAGGCAGAAGTTAGAAATCTTCAAACAGAATATCCGCATCTTCTTCAAGATGGATATGTTTTGAAATATCACGACATTCATCATTCATACATTTCTCATAAAGTCATAATTCATGCATATGTCATTCATATACACTGTCATGCATCATACTTTGCATAAGACTAACAAATATTCTATCAAAGTTTTTCTTGATTTCTCCAAAAAGCAGTATGATCATTTACGCGCAAGCGAGTCGAGATTAAGCCCGAGCCGGCGGAAAACTATCGAAAACCGCCATGAACAGGTCGAGATTAAGCCCCGGCGGAAAACTATCGAAAGACCGCCTCCAAGCGCTGGTCGAGTTAAGCCCGAACCGGCGGAAAACTATCAAAAGACCACCTCTGGTTATCCTCCGATAACGAGCAATGGATCAACACCGATGCACAGGAAGCTATCCACATTCGGCAACTACAATCTCTCCCAGAGTAATCGCGAAGATTTATTACGATTATCAACAGCAACTACAAGAGTCTAGCGTCACTCGGTTGCCTTGGATGGCATCTTAAGCCCATCTCGACTATTTGTCAACATCTCTTCACTATCGAATCTGCATATGGTTAAAAATCAATACGGACCAATAACTTCATTTAAAGTGAACACGAAGTCTAACGTCGACTCCCGGATGGCATCTTAAGCCCATCTCTCTCCATTCGGGAACATCTGAGTCTAACGTCGACTCACCTCCGACATCGACCTTTCTAGATGGCATCTTAAGCCCATCTCTGTCAGCTCTCCTATTAACAACCTCGAGTCTAGCGTCGACTCGTTCCCCAGTGATCTCCAACTTCTCCAAATGGCATCTGTAAGCCCATTCCGCATCATCCACCAGCGGTGCAAATTTTGGGTGTACTCGGTGTTCAATCATCTTCTACCTCCGGTCACGAAAGACAAGCATGTCAATCTAACCCTTCCAGTACAAGAAGATTGAGCAGGGCAGCTGTCATACCCAAAATTTGCCCTCCATCTACTCAAGAGATTTCATACATCCATACTCAAGTTTCCAAGAGTTGATCGAGACAAACTCTCTAGACAATCAACCCAAACTAGGGTTTGGTATCTCTCAAGTCAAGATGGATTTCCAACATCTCCAATGGCCTTCATGCCTCCTCATATGCTTCAAAGATTCTCCATGTCAAGTTTCAAGCCTCACAAGTCAAGTTTCCTCGAGACAATTGTTCGGATGGTTGAAAATCGGTGTATTGGACAAAAGTCAACTGTGGTCAACATACAGTCAAAACTTCGATTTTGGTCAACATCCTCATTTTGAAGTAACATTCATCATTTGATCAAGGGTTGATCATGATTCATCAAGAAAACTCAAGATTTGCCCAAAGTCAAACTTTCTAAATTAGGGTTTCTAGATGAAAAGTCAATGAACTTTGTTGATCATAACTTTCTCATACTTTCTCGAAATTTTCCACCACCTCTTGTTTTGAAGGAAATTCAATTCTCTACAACTTCATGTCTCACAAGAATGTCCAAAAATGCTTCATTTGAGAGGTATAGCTCAAAACATTACAGTCATTTTCAAAGTCAACAAAAGTCAACTTTTGTTTTGAAGATATTTTGAGCATGGTAACTCAATTGAGATGAGACCAAAGACATTGGTTAGAGGACTCTTAGAGCTTTCCAAAAAGTCCAAGAACACTCAAAAATGTGGAAAATTGAGCAAGATACACCATTCAGAAGTTGGGCAATTTTGAACAATTGCACAAAGGACATTTTGGTCAAAATGCAAAATTTTCCAAATGGACCTATAATCTTTTGATCCAAACTTGTTCATGATGATATTCTTGACCCATAAATGCTTGGCATTGGTGATTTTCTATTTTCATGATTTATATTTGAATTTTACAACATTTAATTCAAAAATAAATTATAAAAATTAAGTTATTTTCAATTAAGTTGGATTTATATCTCTCTAATGTCCAAGCCCACACCATTTACCAAATTCGTGCAAGCCATGGCATTGATGAGAAAATCATATTTTCTTCAAAATTTGATTTGTTTTATTGGAAAATATTTGCACAATCAATAAGCAATCTTTTTCCTCCTTTTGCCATCCAATTTTCCTCTATAAATACTCAACATTACAGCCAGCAAAGGCGAAACCCTTGCACTAACCCTTATTTTGCCAAAATTTTCCATAAAGTTGCAATTTTCGATTTCCAATTTCCAGCCAAATTCAAGGTGTTTTGAGCATTCAATCTTGCTCGAGGTTCCAGCAAGCAAAAGCATATCTCACTTGAAGCCAAGGCGCGAACTCGATCCTAAGCTTCTCCGATTTGGTACATTTATGAAATTCAATTTCATTATTCATGTGTTGTTAATGCTTTTGTGTGTTTGTTTATGTTCGGGACATTCATTAGAGTGCATTTGATACTTTACATGCAAGCATACGTAGATCATCCATTGCCATTGTTAGGGTTGAAGGACTGTTTGAATCGAACCGGTTAATCTGAGGCATTTAGGGAACCAATAGCACCATTGGATTCGAAAGGTCCGATTTAGGGGTAGGGTACCTTAGAGCTTTTTATGCGTATTTTTGAGTTTTCGGTTGGAGCAACCGGAGAAGGCGACCGAGCTAGGGCTCGGCGTCGTGGCCAGGTTTGACTCCGGCATGGCTGCGTGGCGTGAAGGAGCGTTCGATTCGTCATTCGTATTGTGGGCCCGCGTGACTCGATTTTCAACATATCCGGGAGCGTCGTCGCTTATGTGTCAATGTTTCTCACTTTCCAAACACCAAAGACACGTTGTCGATGGTTAAGGCTTGGCTTTTGGGAAGATTCTCCTCGGGTCATGGGATCGATCCTGACACGGTTTGAGTTTCTTTTTACAAACGCATATTTTCTTTATTTTCCATATTTTCATATTTTCAATATTTGCATCCTATTTTAATTAATTTCACATTTTATTTCTGCATTAAAAATTACCAAAAACATTTTTCTTTTGCATTATTTTCATAAAACCTTTATTTAATTTAATAAATTAAAAATATAATTTTGCATGCATATTTATTTTATTTTATTTTGCATTTAAACCATTATTAATTGCATTTTAATTATTAAACCTTTTCCAAAATCCCAAAAATTATTTTAGTATATTTATCTTATTTCCAGCATATATTAATTTTCTCATATTAAAATTTGCATTTTTCTAACATTTTCCTCTTATTCAATTCATCTCGCATTTCCGATTTCCCATTTTTCACGGGTTGCTCGATTCGGACGTTTTTCTTTATTATTCTATTTTTCCAATAATGTAATTGCTCATGGGTTGTAATAGTTAATTAGGCTTTTATTTTCCATGAGTTTAAATTATGTATCGCCCCAAGCCATGTAATAGCGTAGGATTTACCTTTCCGCATCTTTACATTCCGCATTTTACTTTCCGCACCCTTATCAATTGCTAGTAATTAGGCGTGTATGGCAAGATAATAATTGGACATAGCTCACACTAATCTTCAAGATAAAATATCTGAATTTAACACACTTCTCTCACACATGCACCCCTTAGGGTAATTCTCTCTCGATGCCTTTCGATTCAAAATGGTCATGTCCCTCGAACGTAGAGGTATTCTAGCACCGTTGCCTACAAACAAATCATCATAGTCCCTTCGATACAAAGATCATAAGACCCACGATGTCGCCTCCGAATACATGATCTTGACCCTCGATTGTCGCCTACGAAAATGATGATAGTCCCGAATGTGCTAGGATACTTCCTACAAGTTGCCTTCTATGACCATCCGATGTCCCCGAATGTCCCGCTTACATCCAACGAATGGAGCTACCTACTAACTAATGGTGCGGCTGGCGCTATTCTAAAGGAATGTAAAAATGAAACGACCAATTCGAGGTGGGTAAATAAGTCTCTTAGTTGCTTGCTCTATCAAATGCTTTTCACACCACACATTTTTTCAAAGTTCAAATTCTTTTCAAAACACAAAAACATTTCCGAACACTTTGTATACACTCCTACATGAGTCATTACAAAGTCAAAGCGAAATGCCTTTTCAAAACATCTTTGTCAAACACACAGAAAGCAATTTTAAAAAAAGTGATCTAGAGCAACTAAGAGCCCGTAGATAACTACGGATGGAAAGGGGTGCTAATACCTTCCCTTTTCATAACCATTCTCCCGAACTCGGAATCTAACGAAGGTCTTTTTCTATTACTTTTACCTTCCCTTAATTGGATAAAAATAAAAGTCGGTGGCGACTCTTGCTATCCGCACATTTGGATACAAAAATCCTACAAAGTCAGTTCACCGTATCACAGCAGTCTAACTTCGTCTAACTCATTCATCATCATCTCCCAATACAATGCATATGGGATCTCATTTTGCCTTTGAATTCGAACTGATTGCAGATGAATTTCCACTGGTAAAACTGCATCATGGCCAAATGTTAGATGGAAAGGTGTGGTGTTAGTAGCTTCTTTAGGAGATGTTCTACAAGCCCAGAGTATTTGGTCCAAAGTCTTATGCCAATTCTTTGGCTTCTTACCAACATGTTTTTTGATTAACCCTATTATCACTTTGTTTGCTGCTTAGACCTGACCATTTGCTTGAGCATAATATGGCGTTGATGTTAATAATTTAAAACCCATCTCCTGAGCAAATTCTTGCATCTTTCTACCAGTAAACACAAAACCTTGGTTTGTGGTTATACTCTCTGGTAATCCGAACCTATAAATTATCTGTTTCTGTATGAACCCAATAATAGCCTCTTGATCAACAACTATTAATGGTATTGCTTCGATCCACTTGGTAAAATAATCAATTCCTACTAAGATATATTTCTATCCTTTAGATGAAGCAGTTGATCTCTCTATTAAATCTAATGCCCATCCTCTAAGGTCCATGGTTTAATGATCGAATGTAACTCACTTGCGGGGAGCATGTTGAGTTCTGCATGTTTCGGCATTCTTCACCCTTTAGCAAAATCTATACAATCTTTGAGCATCTTTGGCCAATACATGCCATATCGGAATAACAACCATTTCATTTTATGGCCTGCTTGATGTGCCCCATGCCCATTATGGACTTGATAATGCTAAGTCGCCTCACCTTCTCCTAGGCACTTCAGTAATACGCCTTCTTGGGTTTTCTTGAACAATTCATTTCCCATGAGGACGTATGATAACGCTCTATATTTTATCTTCCTATCAACATTCAATGTTGGGTTTTTTAAATAATTCATAATTGGACTTCGCTAATCTGCATCTGACAAGGTGTCTATGGCTAATACTTAATTCACTGTCAGCCTGACCTAACTTTATATTTTCTAAATCTGATGGTATGAGTCTAGTAGCCATAACCCTTCCTCTTAATTCGACCAAATCTTCAAAGTTTTTGGTGGAAACTTTATACCCTGAAGCCAACTGTGCTAGGTCATTTGCCTCTTGATTTCCTATTCTTGGTATATGTTTAATATCAATGTATTCGAATTTTTTGAGTAGCCTATTAACTATGAAGAAATATGTAATCAAATTGTCTTTTATGCATTTGTATTCCTTTGTTATTTGCTTGACCACTAACTCCGAATCTCCTTTAATTTCAACTCTCGTTGCCCCAAATTCAACAAAGCTTCAAGTCCAACGATAAGCTTGTACTCAACCGTTGTTAGAACAGCGAGGACCATCTAACTTATACTTGAATTTTGTTGGAATTCCTTCAGGAGAAATTATAAGAACTCCAACACCACTACCATCTTTATGGGTCGAACCATCAAAGTATAATTTCCAAGGTTGCATTTCAACGTAAACCATGACAGTCTCTTCGATCAATGAATGATCAACAATGAAATCAGAAATTACTTGACCTTTCACAGCTCTTAAAGGCATGAAAGTCAAAGAATACTCTGTCAAGGCCAAAACCCATTTACCAATTCTGCTATGCATTATCGGTTTCGAAAGCATGTGTTTGATAACATCGAAATGAGATGAAACATGGACATCAACAGGCTTTATATAATACTTAAGTTTCATACAAGAGAAATACAAACAAAGACATAGCTTTTCTATGTTGCTATGTCTGGTTTCCGCATCGTTTAACACCCTACTTAAATAGTATACGGCTCTTTCGATGCCATTGCTATCTTCCTGTGCTAACATACTACCTATGGTAACTTCAGAGGCAGATATGTACAATCTCATGGGCTTTCCCCATGAAGGTGGAGACAAGATAGGAGGCTGAGTGAGATATCTTTTTATATTGTCAAACGCCTCTTGATGTGCTTCGTTCCATTCGAAGGTTTGTCCTTGCTTCAAACGAAGTAACGGAGAGAAAGTCTGGGTTCTTCCACTTAAATTCGAAATGAACCTTCTTAAAAAGTTAATTTTCCCTAGCAAATATTGCAACTCCTTTTTTGATGTGGGTGCTTTCGTTTCTACAATGGCTTTGGTCTTGTTTTGGTTGATTTCGATACCTTTCTTATGAACCACAAAACCAAGGAAATCTCCAGCCTGCACGAAAAATGCACACTTAAGGGGGTTCATTTTTAAACCATGTTTTCTCATTCTTTCGAATGATTGGCTCAAATGATGCAAATGAGTTTCTGTAGATACTGATTTGATGACTATATCATCAATGTACACCGGCATAAAAGTCTCAATGAAATCATGAAAAATCGAATTCATTGCCCTTTGATAAGTTGCTCCAGCATTTTTTAAACCAAAAGGCATCACTACCCATTCGTAGGTGCCTAAGGCTCCTGGACAACGAAATGTTGTCTTAGCAACATCTTCTTCAGCAATAAAGATCTGGTTATACCCAGAGTATCCATCTAACATACTTAAATATTCGAACCCTGCAGCAGAGTCTATTAACATTTCTGCCACAGGCATGGAATACTCATCTTTGGGGGTAGCAGTATTTAAATCTCTAAAATCTATGCAAATTCTCAGAGAGCCATTCTTCTTAATAACAGGTACTATATTTGCTAACCGTTCGACATACCTTGTGGTCCTGATGAATCTGCAGCGCAACAACCTTTCAATTTCAGCTTTAATCTTCGTGAGAACTGTTGGTGCGAACCTTCTAGGGGTCTGCTTGATGGGCTTCTTGTCATCCTTGATTGGAAGTCTGTGTTCCACTAGCTCCCTCTTTAAACCAGGCATTTCATCATAGTCCCATGCGAAACAATCTTTGTTTTCTCTAAGAACTTCGATCACTTTCTGCTTGAGGCTTGGATTGAGTTTTGTGCTCACGTAAGTTATTCTTTTTGTGTTTTCATCTCCCAAGTTTACCTCTTCGAGTGGATCCTGCGCTAACATTTTAGCACCTGATTCTGTGGGGTCCTTCTCGAAGCCTAAGGGTTCTTTATCATAGATGGCATCTAGCCTTTGATCTATTTCAACTATTTCTTGTTCTTCAAAGGGTGAGTCCTTTGAGCCATGCTCACCTATTTTGTTTACTTCTGTAGCCATACTGTCTACTTCAGCTTCTAAGGCCGCCTTCCATTCGTTCTCAGCCATGTAGGCCGAAATCTTTTCGAAGAAGGAGGACTCAATCATGGGCATGGCTATCGAATTCCCAGCCTGTTGGCCGTCTTTGTGCAGTGCCTTCGACTTCTCCATCTCCCTTGATTATCCTTCTATCCCAATACATTCCATCATGGCGAAGGGTCATGTAATAATGCACGTTCCTGGTCTCATTGATCTCATCATTGGGGGTACAAGGAGCAATTTTGGCTAAGTGTTTGTCATAGTTTCTCTTATCAACTAGGTTGACTGCTGTCATGAAATAGCTTTGATCTGCTTCGATGTTCTCAACAATACCATCCTCTCTCCATAATACTAACCTCTGATGCATCAACGAGGGGACTGCTCCAACGCCATGGATCCATTCTCTGCCCAACAACAAATTGTAGTTGGCTTTAGCTTTGATTACCATGAACATAGTGGGTTTGCAGCTTGATCCCACTGTCAAATCCACTTGGATCACCCCCAATGTCTGGCCTACTTTACCTTCATAGTTCGATAGTACCATATTGTGTGGTTTTATGTAAACATCCTGTATCCCTAACTTCTTCAACATGAAATGAGGCATCAAGTTTGCTGCAGCGCCTCCATCCACCCAGGACTTTGTTTACGCCATGTGTACCAACTTTTGCTCGAATGAACAATGGCTTTAGGTGATTTTGCATGGCTGGTACTGGGTACTCGAAGAAGGCATTCTGCTCTTCGACAGCTCCATTATCCATCACGTAATAGCACACTGGCCTATGTTTCATCAGGTCTATTGTATCATCCTCCTCGTGCTCTCTGACTTCAGTCTCTTGCCCAAATTCGCAAGGCAACACAGATACTACATTGCAGTTGATGTTGAGTGAAGATTCCCCTTCTGATTCGAAATTATCAGTCAGCATATCCTCATCCTCCTCTAGACCTGGCGTGTATTCCTTCGATTCGTTTTGCTTCGTTTCAGAGAAAAGTTTCCTGCTAACTGGAGGTTTGCCACCAGGTTGATTGTTTGGTGCAGGTTTGTTGGTACTTGATTCCTCTTTGTTCTTGCTCGAAGCCACTCCTTTATCTAACATAGCTTCTCTCTCAGCTTTTCGAACTCTTTGTAGCCTGCGCCATTGTGATCTCGACATAGGGTTCTTTCCCTTGTAGTTTTCTAACCTTACTTCTTCCCTTTTTGCCATATTGAACTGCCTTCTGTATGCCATGGCATGGCGTGCATTTCGTTCATTATTCCTCCACTTGTCTTTCCCCTTGTCAGCCCTAACTTGTAGCCACTTGTCTGTTGGTACCTCAGCAAGAACTTTGAATGTTACCCTTCGAACGCCTCTAGGATAAGGGTTATCAGGCCTCCGTTGGGTGTAGTTGTTCTCGAAACGTTGGCCCATCTGACCAGTTTCTTTGTGGTTCCAACATAGGGCGAAAGGGACTGTTTCGAAGGCTTCGGCCACTTTCTGATCATATACTGCAGAACATCTTGGACATATTAGGCATTTGGTTGCCCCCTTGTGACAACGAACTAAGAACCCCAAAAGACTTTCTCCAGCCTTAGGGTAGCATCTGAACAGCTGGTTATTCTGGCGCCAGTTGACGCATGTTCGTGCCCTTTGTCTTTTTTCAAAGTTTGCAGCAATTCTCTGATTACAAATGATGCTGCATCTGGGACATAGCATCATTACAGCATTCTCTTTGTGGCATAACATAAGGTAGTCTTTGAGACTGGCATCCCTAGCATAATTGTCTTCCATCTTGTATTTTTCTTTCTCTAAATACCTTTCCATTTCCTTCATTTCGGAACAAGGTTGCTCCATATTTACCATGTTAATATCCACATCTTCTCCTTTGATATCAGTATCTCCCCATCCGGTAGGTTTGATGTCTTCAATTTGGGTCTTTGAGCTTTCTGGGGCGGAATACTTCACCATGTAATCGAACTTTCCGCTGGGCTCCCCCAAGGTATCCCATATTCCTTTCTGAGGAAGAACTGGCAGCGTGATCTGAACTTTCTCCAACTTTCACCTCAGGCCTTCAGTAGCCTGTGTCAAATTTTTTTTTTGGTTCTCCTGGCCTTCAGTAGCCTGGATCTCTTTCGAAACAGCCAAAGGAACTGCTTCGATTGAAACTTCTCGTTCCTTATGGAAGCCTTCAGTAACTTCCTTTTCAACTTCAGCTAACACGTAGTTTTCATCCTCAGTGTTTTTCTCTTCTGATGGAGTGTCACCTTCATTTGCTCCCACCATATTTATCTCTCCAATGTATGCAGGTTCAGAGTAATTGGTGTCAGCAACACCTAAAGGGTCATCATCCACTTTCATCTTTGGCTTGTCAGCGAACCTTAATCTACCATCCTTGATTGCATTTTGAATCAGATCCCTGAAAAGAAAACATTGTGAGGTTTTGTGGCCTAAGAAACTGTGATACTTACAAAATCCTCTTTTCTTTCTTTGATCTAAAGGTGGTAATTTGACATTCGATGGCACTATTAGTTGGCCATCTTTGACAAGCAAATCAAAAATTTCATCACATTTCGTTACGTCGAAGGTATACACCTTCTTTGGGAACTTATCACTTTTCTCATTTTCAATAATTTCTTTCCCTTTTGTAGGAACTAGTAATTTACAAGAGTAAGGTGGAGCCTATTTTAATTCATCGAGATCAATTTCGACCTCTTCGAATTCAGGGTAATCTTCTGCTTCCTCAGTTTCGACATAGGAAACCCTTTCTTTCTTGTTACTTTTAAAAACCCCAGCTTTCTCGGCCTTCAGTCTTTCGACTCGTCGAACCCTGTCTGCTAATTGGGCCATATCCCTCAAGTATTGTGTATCTAATTTCTTTCGAATGGAGTAGTCTAGGCCACCAGCAGCCATTTTGACTAACTCATGTTCAGGAACTACTGTGAAACATCTAGATTTCAAAAGTCTGAACCTATTCAGATAATCATCTATGGGTTCAGTAAACTTCCTCTTGACACTGGCTAGCTCTTTCAGACTTATCTTAGATTGTCCCATGTAGAATTGTTCATGGAATAATCTCTCCAAAAGGGTCCAAGTATCTATGGATCCAGGAGGCAATGTGGTAAACCATGTAAAAGCATTCTTAGTTAGGGAACTTGGGAAATATTTATTCCTAAGGTTCTCATTATTTGCTATGTCTCCTGCTTCGGTCAGATACCTGACTATGTGTTTGACTGTTGACTCATTGGTGTCTCCAGTAAACTTTGTAAATTTAGGGACCTTATATCCCCTTGGTAAATCAGTGTGCATCACATAATCTACTATGGGAGAGGAATAATTTGGCCTTCTAATTCCTGTATTGAGACCGTTTTGAGCCATAATCCTTTCTATCGTGGTGGTTAAATTATTTTCTGCCAAGATGTTGTCATTTCGAATTCTATGAACGACTTCATCAGCATCTTGATGTCGACCCACCATGACAACTCCTCTAGGTTGTTCTTCTCGAAACACTGGGACCTCTAACCTTTCGACCATTGCCCCTGGTTCTATAACTCCCCTTTGTGGTTCCTCTCGAATCACTGGGGCATCTAACCTTTCGATCCTTACCCTTGGTTCTATAACTCCCCTTTGTGGTTCTTCTCGAATCACTTGGGCATCTAACCTTTGTGCCTTTGCCCCCAAATTAACCCCCTCTCTGGCTGGTTTATAGGGTGGGTCATCAGCAATTTGTTCTATGATGGGTATGTTCGTTCGAACCAACGCCTGATTCTGCCTACGCTTTTCTGGCGGAGCAAAAAAATCCGCTATTCGACTCATGTTGTCCGCGTTTTCTCTATTGGTTACAGTTACATTTTATACTATTGGGGCAAAGATTTCTTGCATAGTCTACGCTAACACTCCTATCATATTATGGTTACTATCATCCATTAATTGTCTAAAGGCCATCTGATTTTCTGTGGTTAAGATAGGCAGTGTATTATGACCTACTGAACCTTGAGTATTGGTCATAAATTGGTTGGCCCCAGATCCGGACCCAAATTGTGGTGACGAATTCGATGTAGAAGTGTGCAAACCCGCCATAAAAGATGTTGGCATCCCATAAGAGGGATTTCTAGGTCTATTGCCATCGAAACTGGGTGGTCTAGTTGGTGGCGGGGTGGCGAAATGGGTTTGTGTCCCTAATGGTGGGCCAAATCCCCCAGGATAACCAGTGGTCCTTGTATTTCCTAGGATCGAACTATTGGTTGTCATGCCACTTGCTCCATTTGTGGCCACACTACTGGTAAAAGATGCAACAGACTGTGCGTTCGAAGGGATCGCGTTAGACGTCCCTGTCGAAACAGACGTATTGGTTCCTGTTCCATGTGGGGCATTTTGTTCCCCTTGTTGATTGCTTGGATTAGACATCCTGTTATTACGTTTTCTTCTGGGTAAGGGTTGGTTACTATTGGTTATTTTACCACTTCTAAAGTTCATATAACAACGAACTTGATACTCAGAAAAGAACTTTAAACAGTGAGATTATATCCTAAAAATCTTTACTTTCGACTTTCTTAACGACCAATGAGGGTCCCACTGGGCGTGCCAATTTGTTCATGATTTACGGTAAACAACCGCTAGTCTTCCAAACTATCGAATAAACTTAATTCATTATTCAATTTCTCCGTAACTTGCAGGATCGACTAGATTGATCCTATGGGACATAGTCGTTTGGCTAAATCTAATGATAAAACTGGTATTCATATTTAGGACTTCTAATTAAAGTGTTTCAAAGATATCCAATCCACTTCGACTACTACACTAAATGATTCGAAGGATAATTTATATATGATTGGGTAAATGGCAGGATTAAGTGAGTGAATGTAAAAGTTACTGAATGTTTAAAGGATTCGAACATAAGAAAAACGTTTAAATGCAGAAAGAAATAAATGACTCTGAATGTAAAAGCTTTAGTGTAAAGACATAAACGTAAAAAGGTTTGAAGCACAAACGAAATAGAAATGAAAGGCAAGCTGGAAAATATAAAGAGTTTTCATTGAATTGTAAATATTTGTGTTATCATACGTACATCTTTCGAGCATTCGTTTCCTTATCCATGCGGTATTTTGAATGTTTACTGAATTTGTACAACATATATGACACACGAAATCCTAACATTAAGACTTCTATTTATACTATTTCGACCATAACGGCCTTGCTATCAGAATCTGCCATGTTCGAAGCATGCAGAGCATTACTTCCCTCTAGCCTCCACGCGTCTTCGAACGCGCCAACGCTTATGTATTTGAATTTCCAACATCCCGCTCATATTTGAATTTCAAACGCCTTGGAACCTTCGCTTCGAATTCGTTTCAAAGGTTATTTTCGAAGTTTCTTCAGACTTACACTCTATAGTTATCATTCGAAACCTTGAGCTTTAATATTTCCATTCGAAAAAACAGTCTCTTTCATTCTAAACCATAAAACTTGCTTTATTCAAAACAAAGTCCAATCATTTCATTTCGAATCACAATATCAAAATCTTCAGCCAACATACACGTACATGTGTGCATGTGTGGCCATCGTGACGCTTCTAAGCTTTGTCGACTTACGAGTTTAAAATGGTTCACAATTGAATATTAGTTTAAAAAATGATTTTTTTGGTTTGTGTAAGTGACAACTAAATAAATAATAAAATAAATGCGAACTAAATAATTATTACAAGTTTTTATGGGGAGAGGGATACACTAATTACAAATGGGGATTAAAATAAAATAGAAATAGAAAACAATAAATTATTTACAACGCAACAAGGGAATTGAGATACATTTTCGAATGGGGATGAAAATAAATTAAAGTGAAACGATAAATTAATTACATCACAACGGGTTAGCGGAATATAATTTACCGAATGAGAATGGAAATGAATAAAGAGAAGAATCTATTAATTATACATCGACTGAACTAATTAATCAAGTTAAGAAAAATAGATTAGTAAACTAATCTATTTTAATTAACAAACATCAATTAATTAAAACGATGTAGAAGTAATAGATTAAAGTGAAAAATAGAAAATAGAATTAGAGATGAAATCGAATCGGAAACTTGAGTAAGCAATAGCTTACACAATAACAAACAAGTTAGTAATTACATGATAAAAACGAATTAAAACTTATATGAACAATGTACATGAATAGATGCGTAGTTTTCAATTAAGAGTCAAGAATTCATGATGTAAGATACAAAAATCGGCATTATAAACACATTGTTTTAAGTGTATTTCACCAAAGTAAACCGAAAAACAACTACTATCTCATTCCATAACGTAAACAAGTATCGAAAATTCACATTGCAACATGATAAAACGAAATCAAAATATACTTTAAACCTTTAAAATAAATCGGGGCAGTAGCTACATAAACTTAACAATGTTTTTTTAAAAAAAAAAAATCTGGCAGCCACAATTCAATCAATTATACTCAAAACAAAATGACTTTTCGCTCGAATTCAATACAAAGAAACAACATGTTGCCATATAAATTTCTCGGCTAGTTTCTACGCGCATAAACGTGGAAACAATGTCACCTTCATCGAAACCATACAACTTTCAAATATCAATCAATCATAAACTTCAATTAAAATGAAAATAACACCATAACACGGTGTTGGCCCGATAGTTTCGTTCACATCCTACGCAAATAAGTGTGTCAATGTTGAACCCTCATCGAAACTAATCATGGAATCGTCATCCCAAATTCAAATCGAAACTAAAACAAAATAAATCCTTAAAATGGTGTCGATATCGTACAAATTCAACATTAACTAATGAAATGTCATCTATACCAACATTCAGATTAAACAAGACGACATGGTATTGATACAAATTATCAACTTATTCCGACACTCTCACATAACCATAATTTTCAGGACTTGGACACAAATGTAAAATGTTATTACTAATTCAAAAATCCGGGCGTAAACAGATCGGTAAACACATATCAAGCCTATTCTCAACACATGAATTTGTTCTTTCGCAGACATCGAACTACAGAGAATTTACTACATGGTTTTGGAAGTATAACAACCTAAATCAAGAGTATATCAAAACCAAACTCATAGGACTATCACATTTTCAGCAGCATAACAGTTTAGAAATAACACACAACATCACAATTATAGAGACAAGTAAAAGAGTATTGAATTTACCGAATATGATCGAGATTGGGCTGAACCGTTTTCAAAGAGATGAACAATCGGCAAGAACTGGAGCAAAGTTGATACCAGGTTTTGATGATGATGAGCGAGCTTCGCGGAAGAAATCGTTCACAGCAAAAAATGATGTTGATGAAGGTTGATGATGCCGAGTTGCTGAAGGGTGTTGTTTACGACAGCGATGAAGAAGATTGTTAAGGAGGTTGGAGAGAGCGATGGAGAGTTGATGGAGAGGACGATGGCAGAGGGTGTTGTTGTACGTGAGTTGAAGGAAGATGGCAGGGAGGTCGAAGGCAAGAGAGAACAGGGAGTATTATGGCGTGATGGAACGGTGATGAAGAGGAATTCCTCTTTCTGCGTTTGTTCTTTTGTTTCTTTTTCCCCCGATCTGGAATTGTTTTTGTGGCCTCCTCCCTTTTAATCGTAACCTCTGTTATAACAACCACCCAAAACCTTATCCTTGCACTAGGTATTATTAAATGACCAACAAACCCTTGCTGAAGATATTTGTTAGATATAAATAAAAATAAATCAAATTTTCTTAATAAATCTAATAATAAAATAACTAAAAAAAGATTTTAACTAAAATTAAAATGTAATTAGAACCAATATATTTTTTTATATACAATTTTTATAAATTTAAAATTAAAACTTAATAAAAACACAATTTTTGATATATTTTTTAAATGATAATAATAAAATAAAATAACAAAATTTAATTTTAAAAGAAAACATAAATTGATAAGAAAATTGGAATCAAAATGCAAAACACACAATAAAATGCAAAGATGCGAATAAAATTTAAATATGATATAAATAAAAAGAATGTGAGAACTCGAATGCGAAAATTCAGGGTAAAATTTGGAGTACAGCAGCTGCTCCTATTTAAATATCTTCAACCAGATGATATGAAGATGATCAGGCTTCATATAATTGCAGTAGGAGATAGTTAAATATTAAAGAACTTGAAATTTTACCCTGAGATGCAATGGGTAATTTGTGAATAAAATATGATGAGAAAGCGATGAATGCAATACTTTTTGACATATTTTTTAGAATGATGTATGATACGAGACAAACTCTGCGGAGAATATGAATAGACTCAAAAATGGAAAATTTTATGGTAGATTGAATGAAAAGACATGTTGGAACAACAAGATATTTCTGGATATCCGACGGGGTGGCAAAGAATAATTAGTAATACTTGGGAAAAAGAGGGAAAACCCTGGAAAGACATTGGAGACACTCAAAAAAATATTGAATGAACTCCGCTGGAGAAAACATCAAAGATATTCAGAAGAGCATTGAATGATCTTTGGAAAAAGAATCAAGCATATTCAGAAAAGCGTGCGTTGAATATACGAGAGACTAATCATCAGAGACATTCAAAAGAGCATTGAATGAACTCTGGAACACATCAAACATTCAGAAAAGCATTGAATGAACTTTGAAAAAAGAATAAAACATATTCAGAAAAGCATTGAATATACGAGATGCAAAGCGTCCAATATTCTATTTTTTAATATATTATTATTATATTATAAATAAATATATTTTCAAAATAAAATTTTAATAAATTTAGGATATTAGACGAATTCGTAAATGCACTTACGAAAAATTCCAAAATGAAAAAGGTGATTTCATAAATGTATTTATTAAATATATTTTGGAGTTTTAAGTGGTGTGAGAAAAAATTTCCAAACCCAAAATTTAAAAACATGACGGATCCATTAGGTTAGAACCATGCGCCCAAATTAATAAACCCAACAAGTATTTCGTACTAAGTCCCAAATTGGAACGAAAAATGCGAGGGTTTTAGTTTATTCTTCCAACCTCTTAAACCCTTCCATTTCCGCATCTACCACACGCAAATGGAGTAACCCAACTGCATCAAACAACCACATCATCCATTTCTCTCCCCCAACAATGAACCATCTCCTCCGAAAAAATCTCCTCTTTTTCACTTCTCCACGTTCATCCTCACAATCTCGCACGCTTCTCGTTCGGTTTCATCTATGCGAGTTCTCATCTTCTCACACTCCCTATTCCCACTGGAAGCGTCACGACGAAGAGTCCCGCAACGTTAGGGTTTCGGTATGGTGGGATTTCGAAAACTGCAACGTGCCTGCCGGTATTAACGTTTCCAAAGTAGCTCCCGCTATCACTGACGCCGTTAGAGCTAATGGGATTAAAGGTCCGGTTAATATTACCGCTTTTGGTGATGTTTATCAGATTTCAAGGCCCAATCAGGAAGCACTTGCTTTCACTGGGATTCATCTTACTCACATTCCCAACGGTTTGGTTCACTTCATTCTCATATTTTGAATAATTTGTTTGTTTTGTTTTAATGTTTAAACCTCGATATTTAATTGAGAGGGTTTAGTAAATATTGCACCACAAGTTTATTTGAGTAAAACCTTGGATGGAGTGAAGTGTAACTTATCCTCTTTTTCATAGTTGAAATGGAAGCTCAACTCAACTTATAAATCTAACCACATGGTTTACGGCTAATGATGTCATAGCTAGGTTGTCAATAGCAACTTATAGCACCGCTATGCTATTGGTCTACGAAGCGCTATTGACCATAACGGTCATAGCGGCCGCTAAAAGTGTTATGCTATCGTAATGGCGCTATGGCAGGACTATAGTGGTTCCATTGTGGTTTGATGGCCCTATTCTCAATTTGGACCAAATTCGTAAGTCCTAATATTTTGAAACATAATTTTTAATGTTTTGAAGGGTATGTTTCCCACCCTGTTATTGGTCTAATATTTAACCCCACGTGTTATGCTTCTTTAGTTCCACTGTTTTTCTTTTCTTTTTCTACATCGTTCTCCCATGCCTTCACTCGACATCTTTCTGCATTCTTCATTGTTTTCATCTATTTCTTCAGCGTCCCCCCTGCTTCTTCATTGTTTGCCTCTGCTCGTTCGTTCTCTTTTGATTCTTTATTCTGCAATGCATCACCTCTTCTCCTCTTCTCCTTGCACTGTTTCACTCCTACAACCTCTGTTATGTTCGCCTTGCCTTGTTTCTCTATCTATAACCATGGCATCATCATCCTCTGTCATTTGAATTTCGAAGAGTAACACTAACAAATTCTGCAAGAGAGTTATGATAAAAAGCAAGACACTACTGATGCATTCATGTCTCGGGTTAATATCAATGAGGAGGATGGTAATGTTGTGCAGGAATACTTTTATAAATTCATTTTGATGAGAACTCATTTTGATGATGGGATGTGTGATGTTGCAATTTTTCTTTTTAAGTATTTATGCTTACCATGTACATTGTTTTTTAGTCTTCACAATAGCGGTCATCATGCTATCTGCTATGCCGCTATAGCATTTGAGGAGTTTGGCAGCGGCGCTATCCTAGATTAACAACCTAGTGCCATAGTATCTTGTCCATATTGCTTCAAGACTTTCTGAAATGTTTCATTCTTCTAAGTTTTTATCTTTTCAAATTATAATGTCTTTAAGTAATTTGTTGCAGGTGGAAAGAATAGTGCTGATAGATCTCTTCTTGTTGATCTTATGTATTGGGTTTCCCAAAATCCTCCGCCTGCACATCTCTTTCTGATATCTGGTGATAGAGACTTTGCTAGCATATTGCACCGGTTAAGAATGAATAACTATAATATCTTGCTTGCAAGTCCTGGAAAGGGTCCTGATGTTCTCCGCAGTGCAGCAACTATAATGTGGCAGTGGTCATCTTTGCTCAAGGGAGAAGATCTAACTGGAAAACATTTCAACCACCCTCCCGATGGGCAGTTTGGTTCTTGGTACGGAAACTCTAAAGTGCCTCTTGAAAACCCCTTTTCAGCTGCTGAGCAGTCAACATCTTCACAAAATATACAAGTGCGGAAATAAAGGTAGGTGCAGGAGTTCCAAAGTCAGTTATAAAGGCGGATTAAGGATATATTGAGTTTACATCCAAAAGGCATCGGCATTACAGAACTTCGTGCTGAGCTAACAAAAAATGATGTGTCTTTGGATAAAAGCATATTTGGATATAAAAAGTTTTCTTGCTTTCTATCATCACTGCCAAATGTACAACTCCGGCATGTAAGTAGTGGTAATTATTGTGTGTATTTGATCCCCTCAGGATACCATGAACCTTCTGAAAGCAGCAGTACTTTATCAACAGTATCGGCCGTTAAGAATGAGGAGATGGGCTGTACAACAACTCCAAAGCCACACAGTGAAGATGAAGACATAAACAGAGACGTGCATAGAACTCCCTCAATGTCTTCATTGGATGAAAGGATCATTGAGGATGATTCAAAACCATTCCAATCTACCCCTCTACAAGGAATACCTATCGAGGAAGACGTGTCACGTAAATCATGGGACGCACATAAGACTCCCTCAGTGTCTTCAGTCCATGAAATAATCATTGAGGATGGTTTAAAGTCAGTCCAATCTATCCCTTCACAAGGAAAATCTATTGAAGATGTGTCACATAAATCATCTGTAGGCAGTGAGAAGGTTCTGGATGTGTCTAATGCACAATTGTCAGAGGACATTGATGTTTACAAAACCGAGAGTGGTTCCTTTAAAGTGAGATCTAATGAGTTTTCTGATGATGAAACTGTTGGGTCTGAGGATGCAAGTCCAAAAGTTCTTGAAAATTATACCACTTCAGGGAATTCCTCTGCTGGTTTTGATCACACAATGATGAAAAACAATGATGTAGTAAATTGTGAGTCTGGAAAATCTATTGCAAAGAACAAACACGAGGATCAACCTATAAAGGAGGTTGATGATCACAGCCATATTCTTCAGCAGTTGATGACTCTCTGGTTGTCAAAAGACCCGACGTTCATGCTGAAACTTACAGCAAAAGGTCAACTTTCTTTAATTGGATTAAAAGTTGGTTGCCATTTCAGAAAAGCAATGTTAAGGCTGATGATTCTAATGCTAATCAGAACAAGGTGACTAGTAATTTTGAGGATTCTAATTTATCCGAAGTGGACCAGACTGCTAGTAATCTTGAAGAACCTAAGCCATTAGAACAGCAGCAGTATGTTAGTAATTCTGGAAAGCATGAGGATTCCAAGTTACCTGAACTAGACCAGACTGCTAGTAATCTTGAAAAGCCTAAGCCATTAGAACGAATCCAGGATGTCAGTCATTCTGGAAAGTCTGAGTTATTTTCTAGTGGTTCCTTTTGGAATGACATGGAATCTTTTGTTTTCACCCCCAAAGGTTCACTTCTTATTTCCCAGTCTAGTAGCAGGTTTGTGTGATAGTTTTCCTTTTTCTTTGTTAATTCCTTCCTTGTTCTAATATGAGCCCTAACTACTGAAGAAAAAAATGCAATACATCAATTCTATCATATAGTTTCTTAAAAGATTATTGGGCTGATTTTTGAAAGATTAACTTAGTAATGTTTTGTGTCAGGGAGGATTTGGCTCATAGACTACAAAAGCATAGACCCGTGATTCTTAAATCTTTTACTGAAAACAATATCTTTCAATTGGTGGAACTGATGATAGCAGAAAAAAAATGGTTGGAGGAGAGCCCCTCTCATGCATTTCCTTTTAGGCTAACTCAATCAGTTCGGAAGAGCATGCCAATGGGGCAGTCTAATGGTACAAGTGGTTTGAGATCTCTGTTTCTTAGTAGAACATCGCAGTCCAACTCAAAAGTCATTTGAAAATGAAGGGGAGAAACACTCTCTAGGTACTCAGCAAATGGGAGTTTCCAGACCTGCCACTAAAACAAAATATACTGAGAAATCTAGAAATGATATATTACAAGATTGTCAGAAACTGGTAACTGATGTATTGAGGGAACACCCAGAGGATATAATATAACCTGTTTTCGAAAACAATTTGCTGATAAATATGGCTATCAACTTGACATCAAAAGCTTGGTTATAAGAAGATGACATACTTGTTGCAGATGATGCCGGGGCTAAGATAGAATCCTCTTACATTTACCCTTCTACTCCTGCTGTTTGTGCTTCTGACTCAGACACTTCTATTCTCAAAACTCGAGCAATCGATGCTAGTCTTGAAAATTTCAACTCATACAATGAATTATCTGATACAGCCTCAAAAGAGTATAACAGAGTCTCCTTGGGAGGAATTAGGTCCTGTTTCTCTTAAAATTCTAGTCAGAATGATCTGGAATCAAATTTAACTCAAAAAGCCATCGAACTGAATACACCAAAGTATCCTGATTACGAACCCATTGTCTCAGATTATGATTCGTCTGAATCTGAAGGAGAAAACTCTTGTTCAACTCAATCAGAAGATCAAGTAAAGCCAACATATGATGAGCAAGACAGTTCTTTTTGGCAAGCTATGGATTCCTGGCATAGCAGCAAGGAAGAAGAGAGTAGTGTCAAGAAATCCGAAAACATTGATGTCTTAGGCAATTCTCTGCTTGACATCTTAAATTCTGCCCCAGACTCGAAACAGGGTATTGTCGGTATTGTTTCCAACAAAGAAAAGAAAAGATCTCATAAGTATTCATTTGTTGTTGGGCCAGCCTCACCTGACAAAGACAGGTTTATTGGTGGGATATTAGATGGTTTGAGGAAAGAGGACGAACCCAAGATGCATAACTGAGGATTTTCGTTGCTCAAGATTACACAGACAGAAGGAAGTGATGACACTTTATATCTAGGAAATGCAGTTTAAGCTTACCATAGTACTGATTAATTAGCATCCAAATTTCAACTTGAAATTCTTTGTGTTTGATCATTTATTTATTATGGCTGGAGGAACATTTGAGTATTAGTATTTACGCGCCTTTTTGGTATGTTATCACACTTTGAAAGGAGCATGTGCCATACCATGAGGTAAAAATCCAATTTTTTTAAAAGGCCTATTATCCTCTCTACTAGTTATGAGCAATGCTATGCTTTTACCGCAGTCAATAATACCTCGTTTTTTTTAATATAAATTCGCACCCTCTTATTTCTTTTAGGCTTAAATTCACTTTAGGCCTTCATTGAAATTTTCAGCCTCTATGAGATCTCATATCCTCTTTCACATAGACAGAGATCACCCGCATACAAAATAGTGGAGGTTTTTCCGCAGTGGGGGTTAGAGAGATTTGCCACTTGCCAGTGTTGTGACAGCATCAAAAATAGTGGAGACAAAAATCTAAATATTGTAAAAATAAATAAATCAAAAGTACCATTTTAAAAATTGAATGACAATTTATTTTGGTCATTAATATGGAAATTAAAAGTAAAAGTATGTTTAAATCTTGTATAACAGTGGAGATCCAATTTATTCTTTGAAAAAAACGGAATTTAATCCCTGATCATACTCGTTGATCAGAGTAGGTGAGTGGTCTGTATCACGTCTGTAGTCTTGAACAATCAACAGAGGGGGAGGGGGTTGTACCTGCAGACACTTTGATGCTTAAGTCAATCCGGGTGAAAATGTAAGCAAGAAAGAGTAAAAGAATATAATATTTGACCTTCATGCAAAAGAGGGTTTTTATAGTGAACCCCAACGCTTGGCTAATGGTCTCCGTTATAGACTGGATGTTCAAGCCTACAACAATGACTGTCAGGATTCCTACGTGATGTAGGGATGAGTAGTTTGTGCTCATCGTCTTGGGTCAATTGCTCTGCACTCCACAGATAATGAACAAGCTTACTTATTGTTATATCCAAATTTTTACCTCTAAGATCTCCATTATTTTATATTATGCATCACATCAAGATCACAACCTTGAATTGCTTCCTGAACGGACCCATGTTCAATGGAATGTGGGCTTAAACCTCCACTACATTTTGAATATTATGGTACATATATTACTTACCATGCACATACTACTTATTTTAATTACTTTAAAAAGTTTACATAATATATAGTATGTTGTTTACTAAAAAACAAAAAAAGTTATACAACAATAAAACTTAGATGTTCAAAATTATAGGAGATTATCGATCTTTAAATAAAAATTGAGTTAAATAATAAATAAGTTTTAGATTTGAGTATGTAATTATAATTTTAATAAATTTAAATATTAAAAGAATAATGCATCGCATATTTAAAAACTATAATAATAATTATTAATAATTTTTGAATGATACATACAATGTATAATTAGGGATGTCAATGAGGCGGGGTGGGGCGGGAGATACATTTCCATCTCAATCTCCGCCCTCAAATTTATTCCCCATCTCTGTTTCGGGTCCCCGTCACTGAGGATTTTGTCCCCCATCCCCGTCTCCACGGATTCCATGAGCCCCTACTGATCCTCACGTTTTTGTGGATATCTATAAACATAAATTTTTACTTATAATTTTTAACTAATTTAATAGAAAAATTCAAAAACTAACAACGATAAATTAGTAAACTAATCATCTACGATAAATATACTATTTTAACAATATTTAATCTTGAGATTCATGAGCACAAAGTTTTCAAACTTTATAAAATTAAAATAGTGATTTAGATCTCTCTCTCTCTCTCTCTCTCTCTCTCTCTCTTACTAACAAGTTATTTGAAATGATAAATAAACTTACATATAAATGTTAAACTATATAGTAATTAACGATATAACAGAATACTAGTGCAGGGGACATGTTCGTCATTCTCATCCCTATTCCCAAAGTGCTTTGGGGGAACTTTATTCCACATCCCCGTTCCCGCGGGGAAAAATTCCCCATCTTTGAGTCCCCAAATGGGAAATCCCCGTGGGGATCCCCACTAACGGGTGCAAATTGACATCCCTATGTATAATGCCCCCACTAATTCAAAGTTATGCATCTATCATCAAAATGTTATGTCTTGAGCATCTCTCAACTTCACATGGTCAAGTTCATCTCAAGGTTTTGTGGCTTGATTCATCAAGAAACTTCATAGATTCATGTGTTTATTTTCATGCCTTCTTCAATAAGTTTCATCAAGCTATGAGTCTCATCATCAATTGTGATTTACAATAGCATCATTTCAAGGTCCTATGTGATTCACCATGCCTTAGATTTCAAGTAAAGTTCAAAAAATTCAAAGTTGATTCAAGTTTTTTGACCTAATTTGGCAAGTTCTTGATTCTATGGTTACAAGTGCAGAACTCTATCAATTTTCAACATTCTTAAGTGATTCTTTTTGCTATGGACTATTCTCAGCATCTCCAACAATTTCTATTTACATGACAAAAGTCAATTATGCTTGGAGGATCATCAAAAGTTTTATTACATTATAGGTCATTTGTGGACTTAGTGAGATTTTTACAAATTTCGAAGTGACTTTTTTCCAACTTTCAAGGATCATAACTTGATCAATTTTCATAATTTGAAGTTCATTCTTCCTCTACCATAATCTTGAAGATATTTTCTACAATTTTGATTCAAGGAGCAAGGCCTAAAAATGCTTGGAAGGTCATTGAATTAAAAAGGAACATTATAGATCATTTTCAGTCCTTTATGACTTGAAATTTGACAAGGTTAAATGTGCTTATTTTAAGCCAACTTTGCTATGCCATAACTTTTGATACAAGTTGTCAAATAGAAACTTGTAGCATATTGTGAAGCTTGCAACATTGTCTACACATTGCAAAAAGAATCAAGTCATAAATCCCCCAATGAAGATCGATTCAGACTTACATGTCAAAAGTTATGACCAAAATGATTTCACAGTACCAAAATCTGGGAGCTATTACGGGCATTCGTAATGGATATTACGGCCCGTAATGTTGAAAATCCATAATTTCATTTTTTTGCACGTTTCTCGTACAAAATCCAAAGGGCTATTACGGGCACCCGGAATGGCTGTTACGGGCCGTAATAGAGCCCAAAAAAACATATTTTCACGCGATATTGTGCGATTTTCTTGTTTTTCAGCCTTTCAACAAACCCCAAATCTTTAGTTTTGACCTCCAACAACACCAAAATATATCATATCATATGGTACTTGAATCAAGGGAAATAAATACATCACAAATCATTATTCTCACCACCAATCATCATATTATCATCATCAAACAAAACTTCAAATACAAACCTACCAACACCTAAACCCATACAAAACATAATGATAATGATAACCTGTTAGAACAAAGTTTGTTTCTAAATAATATATTAAAGTTTTGATGATAACAAGTATAATAAATTTTGTATAAATGTTATGATCCTCTGATGAATATGATACTCTGACATGCTTATGTTTAGTATCAGAAGATGTTCTGACTCAAGTGCTAAAATGGAACATTACACTATGCTGAGCAGAAGATGAAGTATTAGAAGTTCTGATGAGAGTAAAACTTCTGGTCACGCAAGCTAGAAGAAACTTCTAATAGAAGCATGCAAGCGCAAACCTCTTATAAGAAGTACCGAAAGAATGTTCTGATTAGAAGATGTTTTCCTACAGAAGATGACGTTAGAAGTTTTGATGAGAGTAGAAATTCGGTCACATAAGCTAGAAGAAACTTGAGATAGAAGAATGCAAGCGCAAACCTCGATAAGAAGCACCAAAAGAATGTTACGATTAGAAGATGTTTGCTTCGAAGATGAAGTTAGAAGTTCGATGAGGTAGAACTTCGGTCACGCAAGCTAGAAGATCATTATCAATATACGTTATCTTCTAAAAGACAAAACTGCACGATGCGTAAACCTATTGAGTGAAGAAAACAAAATACTTGAGTGGTTCAACTTCCAAGGATTATTTAGCAAGCAAATCACGTGAAGCTAAGCAAATAATCTTCTAACAATTCACCACAAATCATCTTGAGTAAACTTACGCTGAAAAAAATAAAAAGTCTTTCTTGTAATTAGTTTACTGAAACTTGGAGCTCTATATTTTGTGTAAACTTCACTTTGTGAAGTAAAGCTTTTTAGAAGCAATATTATACACAGTCAGTCAAATATCATTTATTTGGTAGTGGTTCCTTGAGAGACCAGTTGGGTCAATATTCTCGAGAGGTCTAGGACTAGTTGTGTCTTAGAGGTGTTAGTAACTTACATTTGACTTGTGTAGAGTTGTTCCTTGAGAGACCGGTTGGGTCAGTATTCTCGAGAGGTCTAGGACTAGTGAGTCTTAGAGGAAGTTAGTCACAACAGTTGGTTGTTCAGTGTAATCGGTTGATTATAGTAGATTAAGTCCTTGTTGAGAGAGGCGAAATCACCTTGACGGGTGGACTGGAGTAGTTTGAGTTTCAAACGAACCAGGATAAAAATCCTTGAGTATTTTTAGTATTGTTGTTTGGGTAAAACAATTAAAAAGAAGAAAAACTTATTCACCCCCCTTCTAAGTGTTTTTCCAAGCCTTCAATTGGCATCAGAGCTCTTGGTTCTGGATGCAAACACGTAATAGTGTCAGATAAAGATCCATAATAAAAACACTCAATGGAAACAAATAACAACAACACTAAATATCCAATGTTTGATGGAGAAGATTTTGCATATTGGAAGGATAGACTGGAAAGTTTTATTTCAGGTTATGATCCTGATCTTTGGGATATGGTGTTGGATGGTTACAAACATCCAGTAGATGGAGATGGAAATAAGATTGAAAGGAAAGCTATGGACAAGGCACAGAAAGCAGAATATAAAAATCATCATAAAGCCAGAAATATCCTGTTAAGTGCTATTTCAAAAGTAGAATATGAAAAAAATCACAAACAGAGAAACAGTGCATGACATTTTTGAGTCACTCAAAATGTCACATGAAGGGAACGCTCAAGTTAAGGAAACTAAAGCTTTGGCCATGTGGGAAGACTCAGAATCTTCTGATGCTGAAACTGGTTCAGAAGATGAACATGCAAATCTAGCTTTTATGGCAACTACAACAGATGACTCTGCTTTTGTATTTGAGACAGATGAAGTATTTTCTGATCTAACTAGAACTGAATTAGAAGATAGTCTATCAGAACGTTTGGAAAATTATAGTCAAAACAAAATCAAATACAAGAAACTCAGAAAGAATCTTGTATTTGAAATTGATCAACTTAAGGCAGAAAACTCTGAGCTTAAAGAAAATAATATTAAACTTAAAAATGATTTTCAAAATGCTCAAAAAGTTTCCAGCTCAGGTAGTGTTTAAAGTACCAAAAATATTTTAAAAGAATATGACTATAGCTTTCAGAAGTTTTTGGCTAAAAGCATAGATAGAAGCAAGATGGCTTCAGTGGTCTATGGAGTTAGTAGAAATAACATAAAGGGATTAGGATATGAAACCCCCAGAGGGAAAGAAGTATATCAACCCAAATCTGTTGATAAAATGATTATCACATATAAACCACTGCACAAACAATTTGAGTTTGGTCACACACATGATATTAAATATACATCCTATAATGAAAGTTTTTATGATAAACCAAAGTTCAAACAGAACTTTTGAAACACTAACTAGAAAAGACCCAGAAGGATATGAGTACCAAAAGAAAGAATGATTTATGTTGCAGATATCCTTAAAGGTGACATTGAAACACCAACCTTGACACCTGGACTCTGGATGCTAACTACACATGATGGGAAGAAGGTTTATGTGCCAAAGTCTGGAACTTAAACTTGGAGGTAACCAGAAGGAAAGAATCAGAGGCTCTGGAACTATGGGAAATGGAACATAAGTTCAGTTGCCAACCTTTGGAAAAACAAAACAAAAGTACAACTCAGAAGTTTCAACATTTGTAGAAGCTCTGGATGAAAAGTCAACTAGAAGATGATAATATGTATAAGTGTAAGATCCATATCTTCTGTGATAATACTTCTTCCATTTGCCTTTCTAAAAATCCTATTTACATTTAAAGGCAAAACATATTGAAATTAAACATCATTTCATTAGGAACTATATTCAAAAAGGAATTTTTACTTTAAACTTTGTTAATACAGACCATCATGGGCTGATATTTTCACCAAACCGCTTTCTGAAGATAGGTTTAAATTTATTTTGAAAAATATTAGTATGGAAATTTTCCCTGAATGAAATTCTGTTCAATATCAATATAGTCAGAAGTTCTGTGTTAAATGAACATTTTAGTTAACCGTATCTTCAGAAGTTAGAAGAGAAGTCAAGTTAGAAACCATCTCTAGAAGTTCTGAAACCTTCAAAATGTTTCATTACTAAGTATGGTCAGAAGTTCACTAGATCAAACAGTTGTGACGCTGGAACCCAAAAGTTGAACACGTGTTCAATAACTTCTGCTAGTTTACCCACACGTGTGCTAGCTATTGACACGCAACTCCTAGGTATCTGTTCAATCTCTTCAAATCTTAAGTAATCCCTCCATCTATCAGACACCATTAATGTGTGTGATGATTAAAATTGTTTTTAATTTTCTTAATTATTTCTTTTGAACGTTCATTTGCATGCGTAAGCTCTTTAAAAACTCTTTCAAAATTCATTTGTTACTTTTAATTCTACAAACTCCCATTCCAGAACAAACCCCCAATCCAGAACAAACCACAACTACAGAACTTTCACCTCCACACTACCAAGAAAGTCCCCCACCTCACTCCCCAGAACTTCCAGAACCAAACTCCCCAGAAATTGTTCCAGCTCCAAGACTTACATATCCAGAAACTTTTAATTCCCCAGAATTTCTGAGGACACAAGTAAATCTTCATTCCCTACCCACAAAGACAAATGTTAAATTACGCTTGCAGAAATTTGAAAAAGAAATGCTGAATTGGATGGAACTACTGAAGGATGACCTGGCAAATAATCTGAGTCCCTATGCATCCTCTGACTTGTGGAGAACTTTCAGAAGGAGATTCATTGTTGAATCCCTTACACTCAAGGAGATGTGCTACTCTCATGCTTATGAGAAATTTGATGAGTGTCTGAAAGGATTGAAAAAGGCTGTCTTCAGCATTTGGAATGAGAAACCACTACTAGAACTGGACAATGCTTTGTGGCAACCACCTGCTGATTATATGGAAATCTCTGATGATGAATCCTCAGAACCAAAAGTTGCTGATCCAAACTCTGGAGCTCTTGTGTTATATAAACCTCTGAGTTTTCATCCAAGAGAAGCTAGGAAGAAAGTGTTGACTCTGATGGTTGACCTTGACACCTTGTTCTCAAACGCCTTCTGCCCCATAAGTACTGTTTCAACTTCTAAGGCTGTCTCCACAGAAGGTGTTGATTCAACTTCTGTTGTCTTGGAAACTCTAAAGGAGGTAAAGCAAGAAAATGAGGCTGTCAGAGCACGTTTGGACAAGCAAGATGAAACCAATCAGGAAATCAAAACCTGGATGCAGAAGCAAGAAGAATCTGCTGCTGAGATCAAGAATCTTCTGTTTTCCCTAGTTGCACGCCCAACCTAGAACTTCTGTCTTTTTCAAACAAACATGAATGCATCTTTTTATTTTTAAATTTTTAAGTATTTAGACAATCTTCTATCCTCGTACTATTTCATCAATGTTATAAGTAATTTTTGGCTTACTATTCATTATCTTTTTAAACATGCATTTTTTATTATGACAAAAAGGGGGAGAAAATCTTGAGATTTTGAATTGATAAATCATAGCAATTACCAGGATTAAAAGTCAAACATTTCTACATTTCTAACAAATATACAAGTGTACATGCTTCTGAAGTATGCAGAAAAAGCTAAGCTCTCAAAAGAAAATTCAGAAAAGCTCAAAAGACCAAGTGCTGAAATCAACACTCTGGAAAGTAAACTCTGGAAGAAAAGAAAAATCTCAGGGAAGTTCTACCTTGCAATTATTTCTTTTCAATATTTATTTCAGGGGGAGACTATCAAATTCAGGGGGAGATTATTAATCTTAGGGAGATATATATATATATATATATATATATATATATATATATATATATATATTTTTAATATACAAAATTTCTTAAATCAAAATCTAGACATTTTTGTCATCATCAAAAAGGGGGAGATTGTTAGAACAAAGTTTGTTTCTAAATAATATATTAAAGTTTTGATGATAACAAGTATAATAAATTTTGTATAAATGTTATGATCCTCTGATGAATATGATACTCTAACATGTTTATGTTTAGTTTCAGAAGATGTTCTGACTCAAGTGCTAAAATGGAACGTTACACTATGCTAAGCAAAAGATGAAGTACTAGAAGTTCTGATGAGAGTAGAACTTCTTGTCACGCAAGCTAGAAGCAACTTCTAATAGAAGCATGCAAGGGAAAACCTCTGATAAGAAGCACCAAAAGAATGTTCTGATTAGAAGATGTTTGCTTACAGAAGATGAAGTTAGAAGTTCTGATGAGAGTAGAACTTTTGGTCACGCAAGCTAGAAGAAACTTCTGATAAAAGCATGCAAGCGCAAACCTCTAATAAGAAGCACCAAAAGAATGTTCTGATTAGAAGATGTTTGCTTACAGAAGATGAAGTTAGAAGTTCGATGAGAGTAGAACTTACGGTCACATAGCTAGAAGTAACCCGATGAAGCGAGACAAGAGTAAACTTCTGATAGAAGCACCAACAGAATGTTCTGATGAGAAGATATTCTAACAAGGCTTATAGAATATCATTATCAATATGTGCGTTATCTTCTAAAAGACAAAACCTACCACAGTAACGTAAACCTAATGAGCGAAGAAAACAAAATACTTGAGTGGTTCAACTTCCAAGGATTATTTAACAAGCAAATCACGTGAAGCTAAGCAAAGTCATAATTACATTTTTAAGTATCCAAGACACGCTACATGCAACGGAAAACTTCTGGAAGCACTATATAAGGCATTCAAATTCAAAGGAGAAAAATAACAACTTTCAACAACATCTTCTAACAATTCACCACAAATCATCTTGAGTAAACTTATGTTGAAAAAAATAAAAAGTCTTTCTTGTAATTAGTTTACTGAAACTTTGAGCTTCATATTTTGTGTAAACTTCACTTTGTGAAGAAAAGCTTTTTAGAAGCAATATTTTACACAGTCAGTCAAATATCAGTTATTTGATAGTTGTTCCTTGAGAGACCAGCTGGGTCAGTCTTCTCGAGAGGGCTAGGACTAGTTGTGTCTTAGAGGTGTTAGTCACTTGCAGTTGACTTGTGAAGAGTTGTTCCTTGAGAGACCAGTTGGGTCAGTATTCTCGAGAGGTCTAGGACTAGTGAGTCTTATAGGAAGTTAGTCACAATAGTTGGTTGTGCAGTGTAATCAGTTGATTACAGTGGATTAAGTCCTCGTTGAGAGAGGCGAAATCACCTTGACGGGTGGACTGGAGTAGTTTGAGTTTCAAACGAACTAGGATAAAAATCCTTGAGTATTTTTAGTATTGTTGTTTGGGTAAAAGAATTAAAAAGAAGAAAAACTTATTCAACCCCCCCTTCTAAGTGTTTTTCCAAGCCTTCATAACCCGCCTTACCTTAGATTATAGCTAGATCGATTCTTAACCGTGTTCTACGAAATATTTATGTTTCTCGTGCCTAGTTCTTCTTCATAACTTCTTTCCCAATGCGATCTTACAAAATGAAACACGACACTCTCTTTTCCTTGTTTAACCTTTTGACCCTTTCTATAGTCTTCTCATCTTACTCTCACTCCTTCACCATTTACCACCACCCTAATATTTCTACACAATATATTATCTTGTTTCACTAATTTAAATAATTCTAAATAATCACTCCTATTATCTAAAATTATTTAAAACACTCAATATCACTCAATTTCCACTAAACCACACATAGCATCTGTCATACCCCAAAATTTGCCCTCCATCTACTCAAGAGATTTCATACATCCATACTCAAGGATTCCTCAAGAGTGGATCAGACAAACTCTCTCCTAGACAATCAACCCAAACTAGGGTTTGGTATCTCTCAAGTCAAGATGGATTTCCAACATCTCCAATGGCCTTCATGCCTCCTCATATGCTTCAAAGATTCTCCATGTCAAGTTTCAAGCCTCACAAGTCAAGTTTCCTCAGACAATGGTTCAGATGGTTGAAAATCGGGTGTATTGGACAAAAAGTCAACTGTGGTCAACATACAGTCAAAACTTCTGATTTTTGGTCAACATCCTCATTTTGAAGTTACATTCATCATTTGATCAAGGGTTGATCATGATTCATCAAGAAAACTCAAGATTTGCCCAAAAGTCAAACTTTCTAAATTAGGGTTTCTAGATGAAAAGTCAACTGAACTTTGACTGATCATAACTTTCTCATACTTTCTCAGAAATTTTTCCACCACCTCTTGTTTTGAAGGAAATTCAATTCTCTACAACTTCATGTCTCACAAGAATGTCCAAAAATGCTTCATTTGAGAGGTATAGCTCAAAACATTCTGGTCATTTTCAAAGTCAACAAAAGTCAACTTTTTGTTTTGAAGATATTTTGAGCATGGTAACTCCAATTGAGATGAGACCAAAGACATTGTTTAGAGGACTCTTAGAGCTTTCCAAAAAGTCCAAGAACACTCAAAAATGTGGAAAATTGAGCAAGTTACACCATTCACAAGTTGGGCAATTTTGAAAGAATGCACAAAGAGAGTTACTTCAAAAAATCAAATCTTTGCAAATGGGCCTATTTTTCTTCATCCTAACTTGTTCCTCATACAATTAGGAATATCCAAGCCCAATGCCACGAATTTTTGATTTATTTTTCTATTTAATTTGGAATTTATTCATTTAAATACAAATTAAATTCAAAAATAAAGTATAAAATCAAAATTAATTGAAAGATTGATTTTTATTCTTTCCTTGATGTCCAATTAACTCACAAATGCTAGCCAAATCGAATTGAAGCAAAAAGGCAAGATTGGATTGAAATTGATCAAATTTGAAAATTTGATTTTCATGAAAAAATCAAATTTGATTATCATTGATTATTGATCAAATCTTTCCAAATTCAATCTCAAATCCTTCCAGTATATATACACAATGCATATCAATCAAAAGAGGACGAAAGAATTGCTCCAGAACCCTAGTTTCAAACTCAAAAATTTCGTGTCCTTGAAGCAATTAGCATTCCTAGTTCCAGCCATCCACAGCCGATTCTGAGCATTCCATCTTGTTCCTTGAGGCCTTTAGAGTCGATCCAGACTCTTATATCATTCAAAACCATCCAGAAACAAGAAATCCGAAATCGGTTTGTTCTTGAAATTTCAAAATTCGATTTCTAACATTCATGCATTATTAATCTGTTTTGATTGTTTGTCTGTGTTTAGAATCAAGCTTGCAAGCTTTCTGGGCAAACCAATTGGATTTTTATGGCCGGAATCGTGTTTCACCATAACTAGGGTTTCTGAACACGATTTGGGGTTTCCTTTAAACGAAAAAATTGGACCATGAGACCTATACCATTGCATCCGGAATGAAGTTTCCAATCGAACCATGGCTTTAGAATGTATTTATATTATGTGTGTTGCATTTTTGATATTAGCCAGGGACGTAGCGTCGAAGAACAGCCGACGCTAGCTTCAGAAATTCAAAATGAAGAAGACGATGAATTGGCGCGAGCGGGAGGAAACAGATGAGCGACGCGTGTTATTTTCAAACCATCCCGTTTCCAAACAAGTGGCGTGCGTTGGCTCAGTTGGTCAGCGTGTGGTTTTTCAAGGTTTGAAAGGGATGTCCCCAGTTCGATTCCTGGTTCAGACAATCCCTTTTTTCACTTTTCAAACTCATTATTTTCCATATTTTCATTATTTTAATATTTTCTATTCTATTTTAATTGTTTTCATATTTTTACTTATGCATTAAAAAATCACCAAAAATATTTTTCTTTTTTATAGTAGTTTTATAAAATCTTTATTTAATTTACAAAATTAAAAAATATAATTTTTGCATGCATATTTATTTTTATTTTGATTTTAACATTTAAATCATATTAAATTAGTTTTTAATTACTAAAATACATCTAAAAATTCCAAAAAAATTATCTTAGTATATTTATCTTATTTCCAGCATGCATTAATTTTCTCATATTAAAATTTGCATTTTTTCTAACATTTTCTCTTATTTCAATTTCATCATATTTTCCGATTTTCTTATCCTTTCACAGGTTGATCCGATTCAGACGATTCTTCCGTTTTTATTTTACTTTTCAATAATGTAATTGCTCATGGGTTGTAATAGTTTAATTTAGGACTTTTACTTTCCGCACTCTAATTATGTATCGCCCCAAAGCCATGTAATAGCGTAGGATTACCTTTCCTTTACATTCGCATTTTACTTTCCGCACCCTTATCAATTGCTAGTAATTAGGCGTGTATGGCAAGATAATAATTGGACATAGCTCACACTAATTTCAAGATAAAATATCTGAATTTAACACACTTCTTTCACACACGCACCCCTTAGGGTAATTCTCTCTCGATGCCTTTCGATTACAAATGGTCATGTCCCTCGAACGTAGAGGTATTCTAGCACCGTTGCCTTCCAAACAAATCATCATAGTCCCTTCGATACAAAGATCATAAGACCCACGATGTCGCCTCCGAATACATGATCTTGACCCTCGATTGTCGCCTCGAAAATGATGATAGTCCTTTGTGCTAGGATGCTTCCTGAGTTGCCTTCTATGACCATCCGATGTCCCTTCGAATGTCCCGTTTACATCCAACGAATGGAGCTACCTACTAACTAATGGTATGGCTAGCGCTATTCTAAAGGAATGTAAAAGTACGAAAACGACCAATTCTGAGTGGGTAAATAAGTCTCTTAGTTGCTTGCTCTATCAAATGCTTTTCACACCACACTTTTTCAAAATTCAAATTCTTTTCAAAACAAAAAACATTTCGAACACTTTGTATACACTCCTACATGAGTCATTACAAAGTCAAAGCGAAATGCCTTTTCAAAACATATTTGTCAAACACAGAAAGCAATTTTAAAAGTTATCTAAGAGCAACTAAGAGCCCGTAGAATAAGCTGCGGATGGAAAGGGTGCTAATACCTTCCCTTTTCATAACCATTCTCCCGAACTCGAGAATCTAACGAAGGTCTTTTTACATTACTTTTACCTTCCTTAATTGGATAAAAATAAAAGTCGGTGGCGACTCTTGCTATCCGCACATTTGGATACAAAATCCTACAAAGTCGGTTCACCGTATCACGGCTGGCGACTCTGTGAGGACGAATACCCAAAGAGAATTGCCTTAGGGATTTCTAGATAACCTTTATTGCTTTTTGTTTGACTTGTATGCTTTATCTTTAAGGGTTGCTTGGGTATTATATTGTTGGGGATCCTACACCGGATCGGGTTTCCTTTTAGGTAAGTAGCATTAGATCATCGCGACCGTTAGACGTATAACTACACGGTCAACATGATGGCTACGTTAGCGTGACACTTTGGTTGCCCCGATACTCTTCATTCCCAAGTTGAAGAAAGTATTTGGCTTCTGCGTGGTGTCATCAAGCGCTAACTAAACTTTTAGAACCTTAATTGACCCATCTTGGCCATTAGAAGGTAGTGAGATGGCCGACTTTGGTGTAGACCGAGGTTGGTTGATACTCGATGCTACGCTCATTGAGATCAGACTTTTGGGACATTTTCGATCGACCACTTGGCGTCGTATTGAAATAAGCGCCTACGAGAAAGATCTGTGATATGAGATTCCTAGAACCCGGTTACTATTATAGGACAGGATGAACCAACTCAAACTTTTGGTGGGGTAATCACCTATACCTCATGCAAGCCTTAACCCTAGGCTCATTGTGTGAATTGCTTGTGTGTGCTAAACATGACATCATGACATCATTCGCATTGCATATCATTTCTAACTATTTCAAGGACCTAGGGATTTATCTTTGCTCTTTTGTAGGGATTATGGCTTCTAGAAAGACTATCCGAATCAACTTCATGGGTATCCTTCTCAACTCAAAGAATTGGTTTGAAATTCCGACCATGCTCGGTTCATCAAAAGACATGGTTATCTACTTGATTTGGTTATCTCGGTTTTGAAGAAGATATGATGCATGTCTATTCGGTTCTTGATCCAAAACACCATTGCTTTACATTTCAGTTTTCGGTTGGTTCCTACCTTGGAAGAGTTCTCTAAGCTACTTGGGTACCTATTCTTGACCAAATGCCATTCACGGTTTGGAAAAGGTTCCTAAGTTCGAAGACATTGCATCCGCCCATCTTAAGCGCTCGGACATTGAAGCCAATTGGGAAACTAGAAGTGGAGTTAAGGGTTTACTTTCCAAGTTCTTAATCAAGAAAGCAGAGAATTCCTCAAAGTTATGAGTTTCCATGCATTTGAGAACATTGTGGCCTTGCTAATTTATGGTTTGGTTCTATTCCTAACTCGGATCAATTCATAGATGTCAATGCCATCAAGTTGTTTCTTACCCGCAATCCGATGCCTACCTTACTTGGAGATATTCTACATTCTCTCCACACTCGTACTACTAGCGACAAGGAACTCTCATGTGTTGTGTACCGTTGCTTTCAAGGTGGTTTATTTCGCACCTTCCTCCATCGAGTTTGAAGAATGAACAAAGGTTGAGATGGTCTCAAAGATTGATGTCACTCTCTCATTCGGATATCCGTTGGAACCTTTTCTCTCAAAAGGACTTCACATTCATTGGCGTTGTGGAGAATTCCCTATGTACCACTACTCGGTATAAGGAGGTATTACTACCCTCCTCTAGCTCTCGTCGGTTTGGTTTTGCTCGAAGGATGGTCCACATGATATGCTTCTCCAAGATGTTGTGTTCGACTACAATCACGATCTCGAATTCAGCGAAGGTTTATACATGCTTGGGGCATGGTAAAGAAGGCGATACCAAGACTTTGGGGCACCGAACTCCATTCCTTGGGAACCTTACCTCAAATGGGTGCGAGCTCGAGCTCAAAACCTCATGATGCCATTCACGCACTTTACCGGTAATTATGGAACTGTTGCTATAGGTGGCGTACCCTATCTTTATTCTCCATCGACATGCCACGATTTTGAAGACTTGAAGAGATCACGGATTCAACTAAAAGAGAGGATACCTTTGAAGCTCGATGCTATGCAAGCGAGAAGAAAGTGCTAGAGTTGACCAAGCTACTTCACGAGGCGAAACATCAACGCTTATCGGCACCAAGAGGAAGCGCCCATGGGAGACTTAGAGCTTTAGGATGTTTATGTGTTCTTTTATTGTTTTGAACTATCTCTTGTACTTAAAAGAAAAAGAATAATGAGAAGTACTAATAAATGTTTGTTCATTGCTTGTCTAACAAATTTAAATCTCTTGGGTCCTTGAAAACATTGCATTGCATTCGCATAAACATTGCATAGCATATCATAACATTGCATCACGGTACATTGGAGATTGGTTTTCTCATTTGCTCGCTATTTATTTTAGCGAAATGGCTCTTGAGCAGTATCAAAGATCTCGGGCTCGAATGCTCGGTTTCATGGATGTTCACTAACTTGGCCCAGGGCCAGGAAGATCTGAAGAAGCTCATCAACAAGAAGAAGAAGGTTGTTGGTCTCCTCAACATGGGTAGACGTTTCAAAGGAGGTCCTAAAGTGGTCAGCCGTATTGAGCTCTCTGAAGGAAGTGTCCATACCGAGGGGAGTACCAAGGGTGATGAAGGTGGCGGCGTGAACCAAAGAAAGGAGGAGAGATCATTCGATTATAGCCAACACTCGATGAAGATGACAAGTACAAGCAACTCGAAGACCGTCTGAATGCTGTGGAAAACCTGAAGATGTCCGGGCTGAACTTTGATGATCTGAGTCTTGTTTCTGGTGTTGTGATTCCTCCCAAGTTCAAAGTTCCTATTTTTTCCAAATATGATGGCATGTCTTGCCCTAAGCATTTGAAGTCCTATGTCCGATCAATCCCGATGACGAAAGTTGTGGATGCACTATTTTCAAGAAAGTTTGTCCGAACCGGTTGGAATGGTACTATCGACTAGAGAATGGCCGTATCCGTACTTGGGTGATTTGGTGATGCTTTCTGAGACAATATGAGTACAATCTTTGAATTGACACCCACTCGCATGCAACTACAAAGCATGTCTATGGGTCGTGACGAAGTTCAAGGGTATGCTCGAAGTGGAGAGATCTAGCGGTGAGTTCAACCACCCTTGTCCAATAGGGAGTTGGTTGATATGTTCATGGGAACAACAGACAGGCCCATTCTTCAATCATCGATTGGAAATTCTTCATCCGGATTCACCGAGTTGATATTGATGAGCGCATTGAAGTGGTATCAAAGTGGGAAGATTCATGTAGAGACATCTTCAATCTGCGAAGAGATCCTTTGGTGCTAAGAAAGAAGCCAATCTTGTGTATGGTCGAAAAGCGAGCCAAGACCGACCGTGCTCAATCGTAGGGCGGTTGTAATCTCGATCCTACATCGGCAACCTCGGTGAGGTAGGCGTGGCGAGCACCACGAAGGCGGTTCACGATCAACATGCCATTGTCGCAAGCCTTGCAACACATGTTGAGCGGAGTGATTACCTTGAGGATCCTCCTCGAATGTCAACACTTCCTCTCCAAAGTACAATCCTAATGCTAAGTGTGCTTACCATTCCAACACCGGGGCACGACACGACAATTTTGGGCTCACGAAGAACAAGATTCAAGATATGATTGAAGCTAAGCGATTGAGTTTGATCCTCCTTGAGACTCGAGATGTGATCAACGCCTATGCCTAACCATGACAAGAGTTCCAATCTTTGTTGGTGGCGATACTTATGTTTTCAACATAGATGACTTGACCATTCCTCGATGGTATTAAGAAGAATTTGTTGCAAGCGGTGTCAATCCGGGATGCCGAGAGTTGTTGTTGGTGCTCGTGCACGATGGTTGTGCTTGGTTGAGAAGGCGTGTTCGATGCATGATGGATAACCGTGAGATACTATTTACGAAACCACATGTGCGGAAGTTGTGTGAAGAAATGTCTAAGTTAAGGATTGACAATGCGAGCAGCTGTACCATCATGTGGGATACCTTGGGGCAACCAAGTGGAAAGTATGATTACATGGTGAAGTACACATCACGATAGTTACAAGATTCCTATTGAAGATGTTAAGGCGACCGGATGGGGTGATTTCCAGAAGACTATCTTGGCGTTAACACTATAAGGATTTCCTCTGCGATTCCGTGCCTAGGTGGCACCTCTCATTATCACTTCTCCAGGCCGGTTCCATATTCCTCGACAAGGCTATCCCTCGGAATTATGGGTGATGTTTACTATCATGGTGTCAAGCAAGATCCTCGACAATTGAAGATCTTCTGCTGAAGTTTCTATTCGACATTGACAACATCACGGATCGATGGGTGACCCGAACCGGAAGGGTGTTCTCTCGAGATCTCTCCTCCAAAGACACTGCGACTCAGCTCGCATTCCATACTCAATCAATATCCCCACTAGAGGAAAGAACCGGTAACTCATCTGCTCGACCGAAGTACCAAAGGAAGTTCTTGAAGACACCTCAAACAAGAAATGGAGGAAATTTTGAAAATTATCAAGAAGAGTGACTACAATGTTGTGGAGCAGTTAGGACGAGACTCCGTCCAAGATCTCCATGCTTGCTCTGCTCTTATGCTCAAGGCTCATGCTAACGCCTTGGTGAAGTTTACGAAGAATGCCCATGTGCCGAGACTACTCTGACCAATTCGAAGTTTGTATTGCTAGCTGCTGCCAACAACGGCCTAGGCTTCTCGATCTTGATTTGCGCCTTGGGAAAGAAACATAACAAGGCCTTGCACATCTCCGTTGAATGCAAGGCACTACCTTGTCTCATGTTTTGGTGGATACGGTTACGCTCTGAATATCCTTCCGAAGGCGCTTTTGATCGACTTGATGTCGAAGGGTTGGTTCGAGACCGGTGACATTATCGTGAGAGCTTTTGATGGTTCTAAGCGCCGATGCTTGGAGAGCTCACTCTGCTGTTAAAGTCGGTTCCCGGACTTTTGATTCCACTTTCTTTGTCATGGACATCTGTCCGACTTATTCTTACCTACTTGGGCCCTTGGATACATGGGGCGGTATTACCTCTACTTTGCATCGGCTGAAGTACCGGTGAAAGGAAAGTTGTTACGGTGTGTGGTGAAGAAGAGTATATGTCGGTCATCTACGGTCATTCCGCTATCTCGAGATGGAGGGTGAATTCTTGAGACTCCTGTCAAGCTTTTGAAACAATACCAGTCATGCTGTTGACTCCCGTCCTCTGAAGTTACACAAGCTCCACCTAGAATGGCCTCATTGAAAGATGCTCAAGCTCTTGTTGAACAAGGAGGTAGTGCTATTTGGGGACACTCCTAATCTTCCTTTCAAATTTGACAAGGCGGTTTAGGCTTCACCATCAAGTCGGAAGATGATACGCGCATGAGCGTGCCGGCCACTTCCTTTCCACATCGGCCAGTGGAATCCATGCTATAGAAGGCGGCGACAACGGCTTCGACATCGACAAATGGATCTTCGACTCGGATCATGGGCTCGACAATTGGAAGGCGAAGGCGTCATACCAATCTCCTTTAGTCGGGAGTAATTGCTCTTGTTTTGTTTTGCTTTTCGTATTTCTTTATGTTTGAACAATAAACTTTGAAAGCCTAGTGCCTTGCCGGGCATCATGGCTCGTTCGAGGTTATTATCATCGTTTGCGTATTTTCATTCAATAAATTCGTTGGACTTTTGCATTCAATTGTTTGTTTTCTTTCTTTTACTTTATCACCTTCAAAAGCTATGTGTTCTTACACACCCGTGATACAACTGCGAATCACTCCGAATCTAGTTAATAACAACTATGCTGTTGCTAAATATGACTTCGATAATCCGATCTACCAAGCCGAAGCGAAAGTGAGGAAGATTGTGAAGTGCCGGAGAACTTGCGGGCTGCTACAGCAAGAAGAGCGAGTTATCTGACCACCGAAGAGCAAGTTGAGGTTGTGAATTTGAGTCTTGCGAAGGCAGAAAAGAGATCAAGATAGGAGCGGGTCTTGAGAGCAGTGTTAAAGAAAGGTTGATTCGGATGCTACGAGACTACATTGAGGTTTTGCTTGGTCATACGAAGACATGCGGGTTTAGACATTGATATTGTGGTACATCGATTGCCGACAAAGAAGGTTTTCTCGGTGAAGCAGAAGGTTAAATCGCGTCCCGAGATGTCGAGAGAAAATCAAAGCGAGTTATGAAGCAATTCAACGCGGTTTCTTAGCATCACCTCTTATCCCGATGGGTTGCAAATGTGGTACCGTGCCTAAGAAGGATGGTAAATGCGAATGTGTGGATTACGAGATCGAACAAAGCGAGCCGACGATTTCCACTTCCTCATATTGATGTTTTGGTTGACAATACCGCTCGGCATAAGGTTTTCTCCTTCATGGATGGTTTCTCCGGTTACAATCAAATCAAAATGGCTCCGAAGACATGGAAGACTACTTTTGTTACGGTGGGGCACTACGCTACAAGGTTATGCCGTTCGGATGAAGAACGCGGGCGCCACTTACCTATGGTTACATTATTTCATGACATGATTCATCACGAGATAGAGGTCTCGTCGGCGACATGATAGCTCGATCACGGGAAGAAGAACATCTCGATCATTTGCGACTGTTTGAGGTTGAAGAAGTCAGATTGAGACTTAATCTAACAAGTGCACCTTTGGAGTCGGATCAGGAAAACTCCTAGGGTTTGTTGTCGATGGTAAAGGTATTGAGGTTGATCCCGAGGTTAAAGCTATTCAAGAGATGCCGACTCCCGGAAGGAAGTCGGAGGTTTCTTGGGCGATTGAACTACATTGCAGATTCATTGCACATAGCGCTACTTGTGAGCCAATCTTCAAGTTACTAAAGAAAGATCAAGTAGTGGAATGGAGCGGCGATTGCGGATCGCTTTTGACAAGATCAAGGTACCTACAGAATCCTCCTATACGATGCACAGAAGGAAGACCTCTTATCATGTACTTGGCGGTGTTAGAAAACTCAATGGGGTGTGTGTTGGGGCAACATGGCGAGTGCAGTCGAAAAGAGCATGCAATATACTACCTCGCAAAAGTTTACCGTGTGAAACAAGATACTCACGCTCGAGAAAACTTGCAATGCTTTAGCTTGGCTGCTTTCGGCTAAGGCAGTATATGTTGACTCACTACCTTATTGATTTCCAAGATGGATCCGATAAAATACATCTTTGAGAAACCAGCTCTCGGAAGAATAGCAAGATGGCAAATGATCTTGACCGAATATGACATCCGATACACTTCTCGAGCGATCAAAGGAAGTATAGTAGCCGATCATTTGGCTCATCGGCCGTAGATGACTATCGATCTATGCGGTTAATTTCAGACGAAGATGTTTTACTAATTACGATTGCGAGGAACCAGGCCAGACGAAGGACACGAACAAGGATCCGATGGACTATGGTCTTTGATGGAGCCTCAAGCGCACTTGCAATGGCATTGGCGCCATCATTACATCCCTACAGTGGACATCGCCTTTCACCGCGGATTATGTTTCAATTGCACTAACAACATGGCCGAGTCTGGGCGTGCATCATGGGTATCAAAGCTGCTATTGACTTAAGAATCAAGTTCTTACAAGTGTATGGAGACTCGGCTTTAGTGATTAGTCGATTAAGGCGAGTGGGATACGAAGCATCCGAATCTCATTCCATATCGAGCATGTTACGAGTTTGATTCCTTACTTGAAGAGATTACTTTTGATCACATTCCACGAGAAGAGAATCGGTTGGCGACGCATTGGCTACTATGTCGTCTATGTTCAAGGTTAGATGGGACAACGAGGCTCCCGGATCATCATTGAGAGGTTCGACGAACCGGTATTGTTGTGAGCTTGGCGAAGAGAAACCTTGGTACTATGGCGTGAAGAGGTATCTTGAGACTCGGGAATATCCAGCGAGGGCATCATTAATGACAAGAAGTTCATGAGAAGATTTGCTTCCAAGTTCTTTCTCGACAGCGACATCTTATACAAGCGCACCACGACTTGTGCTTACTCATTGTGTAGACCGAAAACAATCGTATCATGGAAGAGTTACGGCGAATTTGGTACCCACTCCGATGGACACACTATGGCTAAGAAGATTTTGAGAACAGTTACTATTGGTCCACCATGGAAGCGATTGTCACCGTATGCTCGATCTTGTCACAAATGCGGTTATGCGAGCAAAGTGCGTACCTCCGTACCTCGAATGTTTTAACTTCTCCGTGGCCTTTGCAATATGGGGCATTGACATGATTGGAGAGATTAAGCCCACGACTTCCATGGACATCGTTTCATCCTTGTGGCAATTGATTACTTTACCAAGAGGGTAGAAGCGACCTCGTGCATACATTACCAAGAATGTAGTGGCTCGATTCATCAAGCATAATCTTATCATCGGTATGGCACTCTGAAAGGATTATCACGGATAACGGTTCCAATCTCAACAACAAGATGATCAGAACTCTGCGATTCAAGATCAAGCATCACAACTCTTCTCCTTATCGGCCTAAGATGAATGGCGCGATGGAAGCCGCCAACAAGAACATTAAAAGATTATCTGAAGATGCGATTACTTACAAAGATTGGCATGAGATGTTACCATTTTCTCTTCATGGTTATCGCTTTCTGTACGAACATCAACGAGGGCAACCCCTTCTCTCTTGTATGGTATGGGCCGTCTTACCCATCGAGGTTGGATACCCTCGACGAGTCCTCCAAGGCGAGTTAGGTGAAGACGATTGGGTTCGGACTCGCCTTGACCAGATTAATTTGATTGATGAGCGACTCGCATCCATCGCCATGGACAGTTATCGAAGCGAATGATCGAGCATTTAACAAGAAGGTCAAGCACCGAGTCTACCAAGTCGGTGATCTAGTAGTCAGCGCATCATTCTTCCACAAGGTGATCCGAGGGCAAATGGACTCCCACTATGAGGGACCATTTGTAGTCAAACAGATATTTTCGGTGGACTATGATACTTAGCACCATGGATGGTGAAGACTTCCACACCACGTGAGCGAGACATAGTCAAAAATACTACGCATAAAGAGACCCGCTAGGTCGGTGGCCTAGGCAAAAATAAGGGCATCTGGCGAACCAAAGGTTCGGGCAAAAATTAAGGATATATACAAAACATGTACACGGAGTCGAAAACACGAAAAGGCGGCTTGGGCAAAAAGGTATCGGTGGTGAAAACCGAAAGGCGGTCTAGGCAAAGTTAGGGATTTAAGCGTACTATGTCTCTTCGGATCACTGTTTCGGACTACTCGGCATTCAAGATTCAAATGGCGAAGATCGGTCTATTCACTTTCTCTTGGCAAGGAGATGAGATAGTTGAAATATATGAGTACTAGCATAGTTGGGACTTAACGAGATTGTTTCCGCATAGCTTTTACCTTTCTTATGTACAAACTACTTGGCCATCATACCTTTCAAAAAAAAAATATATACGACTTCTTTCTCTTTACAATTTCTATTGTTGTTATTTGCAATAAGTCCAACGTTTGCTTTGAATGACTATACGCATTTGACAATAAGAATCTGATCACAAACATACGAAAAGTGAATATGCAAAAGTACTTACTACAGGTTCCGGGAATTGGGATGACGACGAAAGTCAACGAATAGTTCCCCAGGCATAAAGGTGTCACCCACACACCTTCCGGGTATGAGGAATCCGGCGCAATTCCACTCAATCGAGCAACGTTACATCAGTCTCTAAGCAGTAACACTTCATCCCCAGCGGATATTTCTCAATCCTCCCCCTTCTCCCCGGCAGCGGTATCCAGACTCAAAACTTGGTCAGATAGTGCATCGGAGGAAGCATACACCTTTTATTCCCCAGCCAGAGATTACAACGGACTCTAGACTCTTCAAGCCCGGTCTCTCAGTAACCATCAAATACTCTCAGCGAGATCTACACTCGGAATCCCGATGGGCGTCTCTTAAATTTCCTCGGCGGTCTACATACAAGGTCCTCAACGGATCGCCTCCCAGACTCTCCTCAGCAGGGTCTATATATGAGATCTCCGACAACGAGCCTCTCAAATCTTTACCTTCCTCAACAACGTCTAGGCCCAAGACTTGGTCAGATAGTGCATCGGAGGAATCCAAGATATCTTTCTTCTCCTTCAAAAGCAGGGTTCTCACCTACTCAATTCCCCAGGCAGAAGTTAGAAATCTTCAAACAGAATATCCGCATCTTCTTCAAGATGGATATGTTTTGAAATATCACGACATTCATCATTCATACATTTCTCATAAAGTCATAATTCATGCATATGTCATTCATATACACTGTCATGCATCATACTTTGCATAAGACTAACAAATATTCTATCAAAGTTTTTCTTGATTTCTCCAAAAGCAGTATGATCATTTAAAGCAGGTCGAGTTAAGCCCGAGCCGCGGAAAACTATCGAAAGACCGCCTTGCGACAGTCGAGGATTAAGCCCGCCGGCGGAAAACTATCGAAGACCGCCTCCGCGGTAGTCGAGTTAAGCCCCGAGCAAGCGGAAAACTATCAAAGACCGCCTGGTTATCCTCCGATATGAGCAATGGATCAAACACCGATGCCTGACGGGGAAGCTATCCACCTTTTGCCAACTCAATCTCTCCCGAGTAATCGGTAGATTTATTACGATCATCAGCAGCAACTAGAGTCTAGCGTCGACTCGGTTGCCTTGGATGGCATCTTAAGCCCATCTCGACTATTTGTCAACATCTCTTCACTATCGAATCTGCATATGGTTAAAAATCAATACGGACCAATAACTTCATTTAAAGTGAACACGAAGTCTAACGTCGACTCCCCGGATGGCATCTTAAGCCCATCTCCTCTCCATTCGGGGAACATCTACAGTCTAACGTCGACTCACCCCCGACATCGACCTTTCTAGATGGCATCTTAAGCCCTCTGTCGGCTCTCCTATCGACAACCTCGAGTCTAGCGTCGACTCGTTCCCGTGAAGTCTCCCTTCCAAATGGCATCTGTAAGCCCATTCCGCATCATCCACCAGCGGTGCAAATTTTCGGTGTACTCGGTGTTCAATCATCTTCTACCTCCGGTCACGAAAGACAAGCATGTCAATCTAACCCTTCGGTACAAGAAGATTGAGCAGGGCAGGTGTCATACCCAAAATTTGCCCTCCATCTACTCAAGAGATTTCATACATCCATACTCGAGGATTCCTCGAGTTGATCGGACAAACTCTCTCTAGACAATCAACCCAAACTAGGGTTTGGTATCTCTCAAGTCAAGATGGATTTCAACATCTCCAATGGCCTTCATGCCTCCTCATATGCTTCAAAGATTCTCCATGTCAAGTTTCAAGCCTCACAAGTCAAGTTTCCTCGAACATGGTTCGGATGGTTGAAAATCGGGTGTATTGGACAAAAGTCAACGTGGTCAACATCGGTCAAAACTTCGATTTTGGTCAACATCCTCATTTTGAAGTTACATTCATCATTTGATCAAGGGTTGATCATGATTCATCAAGAAAACTCAAGATTTGCCCAAAAGTCAAACTTTCTAAATTAGGGTTTCTAGATGAAAAGTCAATTGAACTTTGGTGATCATAACTTTCTCATACTTTCTCGAAATTTTCCACCACCTCTTGTTTTGAAGGAAATTCAATTCTCTACAACTTCATGTCTCACAAGAATGTCCAAAAATGCTTCATTTGAGAGGTATAGCTCAAAACATTACAGGTCATTTTCAAAGTCAACAAAAGTCAACTTTTGTTTTGAAGATATTTTGAGCATGGTAACTCCAATTGAGATGAGACCAAAGACATTGTTTAGAGGACTCTTAGAGCTTTCCAAAAGTCCAAGAACACTCAAAAATGTGGAAAATTGAGCAAGTTACACCATTCACAAGTTGGGCAATTTTGAAAGAATGCACAAAGAGATACTTCAAAAATCAAATCTTTTGCAAATGGGCCTATTTTTCTTCATCTAACTTGTTCCTCATACAATTAGGAATATCCAAGCCAATGCCACGAATTTTTGATTTATTTTTCTATTTAATTTGGAATTTATTCATTTAAATACAAATTAAATTCAAAATAAAGTATAAAATCAAAATTAATTGAAAGATTGATTTTATTCTTTCCTTGATGTCAATTAACTCACAAATGCTAGCCAAATCGAATTGAAGCAAAAAGGCAAGATTGGATTGAAATTGATCAAATTTGAAAATTTGATTTTCATGAAAAAATCAAATTTGATTATCATTGATTATTGATCAAATCTTTCCAAATTCAATCTCAAATCCTTCCGATATATATACACAATGCATATCAATCAAAGAGGCGAAAAGAATTGCTCCGGAACCCTAGTTTCAAACTCAAAATTTTCGTGTCCTTGAAGCAATTAGCATTCCTAGTTCCGACCATCCACGGTAGATTACGAGCATTCCATCTTGTTCCTTGAGGCCTTTAGAGTCGATCGGACTCTTATATCATTCAAAACCATCCGAAACAAGAAATCAAATCGGTTTGTTCTTGAAATTTCAAAATTCGATTTCTAACATTCATGCATTATTAATCTGTTTTGATTGTTTGTCTGTGTTTAGAATCAAGCTTGCAAGCTTTCTGGGCAAACCAATTGGATTTTTATGGCCGGAATCGTGTTTCACCATAACTAGGGTTTCTGAACACGATTTGGGGTTTCCTTTAAACGAAAAAATTGGACCATGAGACCTATACCATTGCATCCGGAATGAAGTTTCCAATCGCACCATGGCTTTAGAATGTATTTATATTATGTGTGTTTCATTTTTGATATTAGCCAGGGACGTAGCGTCGAAGAACAGCCGACGCTAGCTTCAGAAATTCAAAATGAAGAAGACGATGAATTGGCGAGGAAGCAGAGATGGCGGGCGTGTTATTTTCAAACCATCCGTTTCAAACGGTGGCGTCGTTGGCTCGGTTAGTCGATGTGGTTTTCAAGGTTTGAAAGGGATGTCCCCAGTTCGATTCCTGGTTCAGACAATCCCTTTTTTCACTTTTCAAACTCATTATTTTCCATATTTTCATTATTTTAATATTTTCTATTCTATTTTAATTGTTTTCATATTTTTACTTATGCATTAAAAAATCACCAAAAATATTTTTCTTTTTTATAGTAGTTTTATAAAATCTTTATTTAATTTACAAAATTAAAAAATATAATTTTTGCATGCATATTTATTTTTATTTTGATTTTAACATTTAAATCATATTAAATTAGTTTTTAATTACTAAAATACATCTAAAAATTCCAAAAAAATTATCTTAGTATATTTATCTTATTTCCAGCATGCATTAATTTTCTCATATTAAAATTTGCATTTTTCTAACATTTTCTCTTATTTCAATTTCATCATATTTTAGATTTTCTTATCCTTTCACGGTTGATCCGATTAGAGACGATTCTTCCGTTTTATTTTACTTTTCAATAATGTAATTGCTCATGGGTTGTAATAGTTTAATTTAGGACTTTTACTTTCCGCACTCTAATTATGTATCGCCCAAAGCCATGTAATAGCGTAGGATTACCTTTCGCACCTTTACATTCCGCATTTTACTTTCGCACCCTTATCAATTGCTAGTAATTAGGCGTGTATGGCAAGATAATAATTGGACATAGCTCACACTAATTTCAGGATAAAATATCGATTTAACACACTTCTTTCACACACACCCTTAGGGTAATTCTCTCGATGCCTTTCGATTACAAATGGTCATGTCCCTCGAGCGTAGAGGTATTCTAGCACCGTTGCCTTCCAAACAAATCATCATAGTCCCTTCGATACAAAGATCATAAGACCCACGATGTCGCCTCCGAATACATGATCTTGACCCTCGATTGTCGCCTACGAAAATGATGATAGTCCCATGTGCTAGGATGCTTCCTACAAGTTGCCTTCTATGACCATCCGATGTCCCTTCGAATGTCCGTTTACATCCAGCGAATGGAGCTACCTACTAACTAATGGTATGGCTAGCGCTATTCTAAAGGAATGTAAAAATGCAACGACCAATTAAGGTGGGTAAATAAGTCTCTTAGTTGCTTGCTCTATCAAATGCTTTTCACACCACACTTTTTCAAAATTCAAATTCTTTTCAAAACAAAAAACATTTCCGAACACTTTGTATACACTCCTACATGAGTCATTACAAAGTCAAAGCGAAATGCCTTTTCAAAACATCTTTGTCAAACACACAGCAATTTTAAAAAGTTATCTAAGAGCTAAGAGCAGTAGAATAAGCTGCGGATGGAAAGGGTGCTAATACCTTCCCTTTTCATAACCATTCTCGAACTCGAGAATCTAACGAAGGTCTTTTTCTATTACTTTTATCTTCCCTTAATTGGATAAAAATAAAAGTCGGTGGCGACTCTTGCTATCCGCACATTTGGATACAAAAATCCTACAAAGTCAGTTCACCGTATCACAGCATCACATCACATATCGTATTCATCAAAGCATCACATATACTCACAATTATATCATAATTACTCATCATAAACCAATTAAATAATTAAATAAATAATCTAATTATTTTTTAGGTGTTACAGTATTCACGTTGATCTTGATAAAGTTAGGGAAATTCACAAAATGTATGCTCTAAGAACTGAAAAGCAAGTCAGTGGTTTCCTCAGACATCTATGTTACATTTCCATATTTATTTCTTATATGACTTCTACTTGTGAGACAATCTTCAAGATTCTGAAGAAGGATCAGTGTTGTGTATGGACGAATGACTGCCAAAAAGCTTTTGATAGTGTCAAAGAGTACATTCTTGAGCCTCTTATCTTGCTCCCTCCTATTGAAGGAAGGCTTTTGATCATGTATTAGATTATGGTGGACAGATCAATGGATTGTATCTTGGGTCATTAAGATGAATATGGTAGAAAGGAATATGCCATTTACTATATGAGCAAGAATTTCACCGACTACGAGTCACGATATTCATTGCTTGAAAAGACATGTTGTGCTTTGGCCTGGGTTGCTAAGCGTCTGCAAAAATATATGCTAAGCTATACTACTTGGTTGATATCCAAAATGGCCAAGTAAGTACATCTTTGAAAAACCCGCTCTTACAGGAAAAATTTCCCGTTGGCAGATGTGTAGCGGCAAAAAATTTGAGACTAAGCCATTGAATTGACTCAACTCATAAAAAATAGCAATGAAGTCTCCACCACACTTTTATTTTATCCAAAGAACTAGGAAAAAGAGCGAATAAAATCCTAAAAAAATGAGATCGATGTACGAGGGTTAATTATACAAAGGGAATGTATTAGGGACCCTAAGAATATACGGTACTCCGCATGAACCTCTTTGAAAATTTGTATATGTGCTAAAAAGAATATTTATACAAACTGGATGGTGGATGTGACACCCCGAATTAATTCAAATGTTAGATAATTAGGAATTTAATTATTTAAATAATTAAAGGCTTGATTATTTATATTTTTGGATTTAATTGGATTATTTAATTAAAAAGAAGAGTTGGTGGTGTGAGGAGTAAGTAGAGAGTGTGAGTGGTAAAGTACTCTACTTTACTAGTTACTAATTATTTATTTTATTGGAATAAATAAAAGGAGTATTAAAAGGATTATAAAAAGGAAAAGAAGGAAAGAAGGTCTTTTCGGAAAAAGTTATTTCACGTAGAATTGGAGAAGAGAAGAGAAGAGAGGAAAAAAGCCAACGCCGAGGAAAGTCGAAGATCATCGTAAGGTAAGGGGTGATTTCATTCAATTTTAATGCCTTATGGGTTTTGGGAATCAACCGGATGATTGGGTATGTTAGGAAGTTTGATTTAGGTGATTATAGGTTTGTAGGAATAAACCCTATTTTGTGTCGGATTGTAGATTTTAAGACCGTTAGTGCGTCGAACAATCAATAGGAAGGAAGAAACAACGATGTATGATGTTATATTGGTGTATAATGGTTGTAATTTAGTGTTTCTAATGTTACAACTCGTATGGAAATGATTGGAAGTGAATAAGAATGCATAAGTGCTGTCAAAATAGCAGATTTTGGTTCTGCAGGTCGTGGGAACCGGTTCCCTGTGGGGAGGAATCGGGTTCCCAGTGTTGAAATTTCAAAAACTGGGCATTTTGTACGTAGGAACCGGTTCCCAGTGGGGTAGGAACCGGGTTCCCATACAAATTCCAAGAGGCGTGTGTTTTCAAAAAAATGGGAACCGGGTTGTACCAGGGTAGGAACCGGGTTCCACTGTATTGAGTTCAAAAATACTTAAACTTCAAAAATTCATATTTTCTAAACCGTAACTCCGATTCGAGTGCCGTTTTCGGCATTATTTCTTAAATTTAAAATACTATCTTTTAAAAAGGGAAAAATATTATTTTACTAAAATTATTTTAAAAAGAGTCGAGCTTCCGATTTTTGAAAAAGTGTGGATAGTTAAGGATAATGGGAAATTATTATGAATGGTCTGAGTTATCGGATGAGAACTAATGCTTACAATGTTGTGTTGATTATTCACTATGATTGAATGCGATACATTGATGATTGGCGTTAAGTGAATTATGTTGAGATCATAATCTGTGAATTGGTTTAGATTGTTCTGATAGGGTGAACGAAGATTAACGCTTATGTGTTGGTTTCCTTGTTGTCTATTCATGATTGTATTGATATCATGTGCTATTGTCGATGTTGTGTATTCATGATGGTTGTTGATCTCAGTTGTTATTGTTGTATATACTGGTGTTAGTCTTACTAATTGAAGAGTAAGCGTTTGGCATATTTATGCTTTGTGATAATTATTTCATGGTTATGTTGTTATCATGCGATACTCGTTGATGTTGGCATTATGTGGAATTATGTTGTGATCATAATCCGTTGAATTGATGTTGCATGCTTTTATGATGCATGCATAAACATTTGTTAATTGGTTCATTCCCATTGTCTTTGAAGTGGTGGCGAGCCAATAAACTTACCGAGGATTTAGAGGTAGTGAGGCTAGATTCTTGACCCGGTGGTTATGGGCGAATCATGGATTTCCGCTGTCTTTCCACATGTAAACAGAGCAGTGGGTGAACTCGGTTCACGTTTTGGTACCACATGCATAGAGTCTGCATTGAATATGGGATTATAACATGCAAGGATGGTTTCCATTGTTGCAATTCCCATTGTTTGTTATATTTATATGTTCATTGTGTGAGATATATTTGTGAATTGTCTATGATTATGCCTTTTGATAATGGACTAATGAATTCAATTATTCCGTTGTATTTAAAAACGTATAATGCATTTTATATTGGATAGAAATCTCACCCTTACTTTGATGATTTCAGATTTTAAGTGATTAGCTGCTTGGAATCAATGAGGATAGCTTCTAGAGTCGAGTCATTAGTTAATCCGCGTGTCAGTGTCGTGCTCTGATAGATGTAACACTGGGGAAACATTTGAATTGAAATTCCTTATGGAAATTGAATAATAGTTTTGTTTAATGTTTTCGATTTATTATCCTGGAATAATTATGAATGGTGTATTCAGGATTTGTTATGTTTCATTTCCGCTGTTAAACATAACTTTAAGTCTGTTTTATTTATTGAATTCCTTCAGTGAAAGCATGACAGCTGTTTTGGTTAATTTTGAAATATATTAAAGTTGTGATGCCTCTTGATATGTGTTAAAAACTCTGATTATTAAATTATAAATCGCGGGTAATTAGAAGGGGTGTTACAATAGTGTTATCAGAGCATAGTCGGTCGTTGTGACAGTGTCTTAATGTCATTATCCCTTTGTACGCGACAAGTGTGTACAACACTGTCGGTAGTTGTTACTTTTCTGATTGATTATTGCAGGAGTAGTGTGAAACTAAGTGGGGGAGAAGAGATGCTTCCCGGATATGTTCCGATTGTAAGTCATTGATGCAGTCTTGCTTGAGAAGACAATGCAAGTATGGTTAGAGTTGTTGGAATCGTTTGGACCATGAGTCATAGTTGGAAGTGCAAGAAGGCGAGTACGATTTTGAGAACAGAAAGTGTTGGTAATGATGGTTTATACTCCAGTATGATTATCGGATGTCTATTGACAAATTGAGGACTTGATCACCCTTAATCTCTTGTTGATAGTAGGCGGAATCGTATTGGATGGTATACAATTGTCTTACTATCTAAATGGGGCATAAAGTGATGAATATGAGCGAAGTGTGATAGAAGCTTGTGAACCATATGAGTGGACGAAGACTCAATAAGGACAATGAATTAAGATGGATGATCGAGTTACGTAGTTATTAAAGATGGTGCCGTGGTGTTTATGTTGTATTCTTGACGAAGGTGAAAGGAAAGGTTAAGAGTGGGGAATTACATTGTGAATGAGTTTCTGAAGTGTTTCGGAAGATGTTAGTGAGCTACCACCTAGAGAGAAGTGGAGTTGCTATAGATTTGATTCACGTAACTAGTCCGGTGTCGATGGCGCCTTATCGCAGGTCGGCATCGAGTTGTCGAGTTGAAAAAGCAGTTGGAAGAGTTACTTGATAAGAAGTTTATTCGGCCTAGTGTTTCACCGTAAGGTGCCATTGTTGGTTAAGAAGAAGGAAGGTACAATGAGGCGTGTGTTGATTACGGACCGGTTGAATAAAGTGACAATCAAGAATCGGTATCCATTGCGAGGATTGATGATTTGATGGATCGATTGATTGGAGCTTGTGTATTTAGTAAAATTGATCAGGTGGATATCATCAAATTCGTGTTAAGCGGAGGATATTCAAAAGGCGCATTTAGAACAAGGTATGGGAATTACGAATATTACATTATGCCATTTGGAGTTACTAATGCACTGGTGTTTTATGGAGTATATGAGCAGGATATTTCATCCGTATCTTGACCAATTTGTGGTGGTATTTATTGATGACATTTTGATCTATTCAAAGGTGATGAAGAGCATGCGAGCATCTTAGGATTGTATTGGAATTGTTGAAGGAGAAGAAACTTTATGAAGTTACCCATATGTGAATTCTGGTTAAGTGAAATGAGTTTTCTTGGTCACGTAATTTCCAAGAATGGCATTGCTGTTGATCCTTCGAAGGTAGGAGCGATATCTCGATGGAAGTCTTAGAAGAATGTTACGAAATCATGGTTTCTTGGTCTTGCATTGTCGGGAAGTTCATTGAAGGATTTTCGAAGTTTGCTTTACCGTTGACTAAGTTGACAAGAAAGGGTCAAGCGTTTGTTTGGGACTCCGATTGTGAGGAAGGATTCCAAGAGTTGAAGAGGAGGTTGACTAGTGCTCCGATTCTAATTCTGCCGAATCCGGCAGAATCTTTCGTGGTGTATTGTGATGCGTCTTTGATGGGTTTAGGTGGTGTTTTGATGCAAGATAGGCAAGTTGTGGCTTATGCTTCGAGACAGTTGAAGATTCATGAAAGGAATTATCCGACTCATGATTTAGAGTTGGCAGCTGTTGTATTTGTTTTGAAACTATGGAGGCATTATCTGTATGGTTCACGATTTGAAGTGTTCAGTGATCACAAGAGCCTGAAGTATCTTTTTGACCAAAAAGAATTGAATATGAGGCAGAGAAGGTGGTTAGAATTTCTCAAGGATTATGATTTTGGTTTGAATTACCATCACGGTAAGACAAGCGTTGTTCTGAATGTACTAAGCGGGGAAGTCCTTGCATATGTCAATGTTGATGGTTCGTGAATTGGAATTGGTTGAGCAATTCAGAGACTTGAGTTTGGTATGTGAAACTACTCGAATAGTGTGAAATTGGGCATGTTGAAGCTGACTAGTGGTATTTTGGAAGAGATTCGAAATGGATGAAATCGATGTTGGTTTTGTGGATAGTGACATTGATTAACCAAGGTCAAGGAGGTGAATTCTGAATTGACGAGAATGGCGTTATGAGATTTGGTGATAGAGTGTGTGTTCCGGATGTTGCTGAGATTAGGAAGAGTATTTTGGAAGAAGGACACCGTAGTGGGTTAAGTATTCATCACAGTGCTACTAAGATGTACCATGACTTGAAGAAGTTATTTTGGTGGCTGGAATGAAAAAGGAAATTATCGGGTTTGTGTATGCATGTTTAGTTTGTCGAAATCAAAGATTGAACATCGAAACCGTCGGGATGATGGAACATTGTTTGTTCGAATGGAAATGGGATGGCATTTCAATGGATTTAGTATGCAGTTTCTTGAGGAGGACTGTGACTCTATTTGGGTTATTGTCGACCGATTGACAAAGTCTGCTCACTTTATTCCGATAAGAATGGATTATCCGATGGAGAGGTTGGCAGAATTGTATGTTGGGAAGATTGTGAGTTTGCGTGGTATTCCGTCTAGCATTGTGTTAGATAGAGACCCGAGGTTTACATCTAAGTTCTGGACAGGATTGCAGGAAGCTTGAGTACTAAGTTACGATTGAGTTCCGCATATCATCCGCAGACAGATGGTCAGACGGAGAGGACGATTCAGTCGTTAGAAAATTTGTTGAGGGCTTGTGTGTTAGAGAAAGGTGGAGCTTGGGATAGCTACTTACCGTTGATAGAGTTTACCTACAACAATAGTTTTCATTAGAGCAGCGGTATGGCTCCGTTTGAGGCATTGTATGGTAGGAGGTGTCGGACGCCATTGTGTTGATACGAATCTGGAGAAAGTGCTGTGATTGGACCAGAGATTGTTCAACAAACTTCGGAAAAGATCAAGATGATTCGGGAGAAGATGAGAGCTTCTCAGAGTCGTCAGAAAAGTTATCATGATAAGAGGAGAAAATATCTTGAGTTTAGTGAAGGAGGTCATGTGTTCATGCGAGTTACTCCGATGAGTGGTATTGGTCGAGCTTTGAAGTCAAAGAAGTTGACTCCGCGTTTTATTGGTCCGTTTCAGATTACCAAGAGAGTTGGGAAAGTTGCTTATCAGTTGCTTGTCACTTGCAATTTGCATGATGTTTTCCATGTATCTCAACTGAGGAGGTACATTGCGGATCCGTCTCATGAGATTCAGGTAGATGATGTACAAGTACGGGATAATCTGACTGTTGAAACAATACTTGCAAGAATTGAGGATCGGAAAGTGAAGCAATTCTTGTGAAGAGATAGCAGGTAAGAGTAGCTTGGGAGGACCATGGAGGAAATGTGACTTGGGGCTGGAGAGCAGGATGAAGGAGTCGTATCCAGACATTTTGTCTAAGGTATGTTTTCGGGGCGAAAACTCTTTTAGTAGGGGAGAGTTGTGACACCCCGAATTAATTCAAATGTTAGATAATTAGGAATTTAATTATTTAATTAATTAAAGGCTTGATTATTTATATTTTTGGATTTAATTGGATTATTTAATTAAAAAGAAGAGTTGGTGGTGTGAGGAGTAAGTAGAGGGTGTGAGTGGTAAAGTACTCTACTTTACTAGTTACTAATTATTTATTTTATTGGAATAAATAAAAGGAGTATTAAAAGGATTATAAAAAGGAAAAGAAGGAAAGAAGGTCTTTTTGGAAAAAGTTATTTCACGTAGAATTGGAGAAGAGAAGAGAGAAAAAAGCCAAGGAGTCGAAGATCATCATGAGGTGAGGGTGATTTCATTCAATTTTAATGCCTTATGGGTTTTGGGAATCAACCGGATGATTGGGTATGTTATGAAGTTTGATTTAGGTGATTATAGGTTTGGAGGAATAAACCCTATTTTGTGTCGGATTGTAGATTTTAAGACCGTTAGTGCGTCGAACAATCAATAGGAAGGAAGAAACAACGATGTATGATGTTATATTGGTGTATAATGGTTGTAATTTAGTGTTTCTAATGTTACAACTCGTATGGAAATGATTGGAAGTGAATAAGAATGCATAAGTGCTGTCAAAATAGCAGATTTTGGTTCTGCAGGTCGTGGGAACCGGTTCCCTGTGGGGAGGAATCGGGTTCCCAGTGTTGAAATTTCAAAAACTGGGCATTTTGTACGTAGGAACCGGTTCCCAGTGGGGTAGGAACCGGGTTCCCATACAAATTCCAAGAGGCGTGTGTTTTCAAAAAAATGGGAACCGGGTTGTACCAGGGTAGGAACCGGGTTCCACTGTATTGAGTTCAAAAATACTTAAACTTCAAAAATTCATATTTTCTAAACCGTAACTCCGATTCGAGTGCCGTTTTCGGCATTATTTCTTAAATTTAAAATACTATCTTTTAAAAAGGGAAAAATATTATTTTACTAAAATTATTTTAAAAAGAGTCGAGCTTCCGATTTTTGAAAAAGTGTGGATAGTTAAGGATAATGGGAAATTATTATGAATGGTCTGAGTTATCGGATGAGAACTAATGCTTACAATGTTGTGTTGATTATTCACTATGATTGAATGCGATACATTGATGATTGGCGTTAAGTGATTTATGTTGAGATCATAATCTGTGAATTGGTTTAGATTGTTCTGATAGGGTGAACGAAGATTAACGCTTATGTGTTGGTTTCCTTGTTGTCTATTCATGATTGTATTGATATCATGTGCTATTGTCGATGTTGTGTATTCATGATGGTTGTTGATCTCAGTTGTTATTGTTGTATATACTGGTGTTACTCTAACTAATTGAAGAGTAAGCGTTTGGCATATTTATGCTTTGTGATAATTATTTCATGGTTATGTTGTTATCATGCGATACTCGTTGATGTTGGCATTATGTGGAATTATGTTGTGATCATAATCCGTTGAATTGATGTTGCATGCTTTTATGATGCATGCATAAACATTTGTTAATTGGTTCATTCCCATTGTCTTTGAAGTGGTAGCGAGCCAATAAACTTACGGGATTTAGAGGTAGTGAGGCTAGATTCTTGACCCGGTGGTTATGGGCGAATCATGGATTTCCGCTGTCTTTCCACATGTAAGCGGGCGGTGGGTGAACTCGGTTCACGTTTGGTACCACATGCATAGAGTGCGCATTGAATATGGGATTGTAACATGCAAGGATGGTTTCCATTGTTGCAATTCCATTGTTTATTATATTTACATGTTCATTGTGTGAGATATATTTGTGAATTGTCTATGATTATGCCTTTTGATAATGGACTAATTGTCATACCCCAAAATTTGCCCTCCATCTACTCGAGAGATCTCATACATCCATACTCGAGGATTCCTCGAGAGTTGATCGGACAAACTCTCTCTAGACAATCAACCCAAACTAGGGTTTGGTATCTCTCAAGTCAAGATGGATTTCCAACATCTCCAATGACCTTCATGCTTACTCATATGCTTCAAAGATTCTCCATGTCAAGTTTCAAGCCTTACAAGTCAAGTTTCCTCAGACAATTGTTCAGATGGTTGAAAATCGGGTGTATTGGACAAAAGTCAACTATGGTCAACATACATCAAAACTTCGATTTTGGTCAACATCCTCATTTTGAAGTTACATTCATCATTTAATCAAGGGTTGATCATGATTCATCAAGAAAACTCAAGATTTGCCCAAAAGTCAAACTTTCTAAATTAGGGTTTAGATGAAAAGTCAAGCGAACTTTGGTGATCATAACTTTCTCATACTTTCTCGAAATTTTCCACCACCTCTTGTTTTGAAGGAAATTCAATTCTCTACAACTTCATGTCTCACAAGAATGTCCAAAAATGCTTCATTTGAGAGGTATAGTTTAAAACATTACAGGTCATTTTCAAAGTCAACAAAAGTCAACTTTTGTTTTGAAGATATTTTGAGCATGGTAACTCAATTGAGATGAGACCAAAGACATTGGTTAGAGGACTCTTAGAGCTTTCCAAAAGTCCAAGAACACTCAAAAATGTGGAAAATTGAGCAAGATACACTATTCGAAGTTGGGGAATTTTGACAATTGCACAAAAGGACATATTGGTCAAATGCAAAATTTTCCAAATGGGCCTATAATCTTTTGATCCAAACTTGTTCATGATGCTATTCTTGACCCATAAATGCTTGACCTTGGTTATTTTCTATTTTATGATTTATATTTGAATTTTATAACATTTAATTCAAAAATAAATTGTATAAAATATGAAAATTAAACATTTTCTCAAAAGAATGACTTTATATCTTTCTAAATGTCCAAGAAGGCCCATGACCCTTACCAAATTCGTGATAGCCTTGCATTCATGAGAAAATCATATATTTTCAATATTTGATTTTATTTTAAATGGAAATATTTGCACATTCAAGAAGCAATCTTTTTCACTCCTTTTGCCATCCAAATTTCTTCTATAAATTGCCAATGAATACACACAAGCGAGGACGACCCTAGAGAGAGAGTCCTTACTTTGCCAAAAATTTTCATACATTCTTGAAATTGAATTTCAAAACCAGAGTTCAAGCCAATCTAACCATCAATCCTCCTCGGTGGTTCCGTGACAAAATCACCCATTACTTGAAGCCGGGGCGCGAGCGATCCCCTTACTCCGATTTGGTATTTGTTTGATTTTCGATTTTATAATCCATGCATCATTAACGTTTTGCTTGCTTGTTTGAATTGAGGTGTCCATTAGAGCGTATTGGCCTCTACATGAGAGGTTTCACGTGGAAATCACGAATCACCATGGTTAGGTTGTTTGAATTTGTTTGATTCGACTGGTTCATCTGATTGTTTTAGCCAAAACTAAGGTCACCAATGGATTCGGAGGTTCGGTTTGGGGACAAGGTCCTTCTTTCTCTTTTAAATTTGTATTTTGCGGGTTTTAAGATCATCGTCGCCGGAGAAGGCGGCGAACTAGGGCTCCGCGTCGTTGACTTTGGTGACTTTCCGGCATGGGCGTCGTGGCCTTTTCAAGCTCTCGATTCGTTCATCCATCCGGCGAGGACCCCACCATGCTGATCGTGCATTGACTCATCAGACGGTGACGTGTTCATCCATAATCCCGTTTTCCATTCATAACACAACATGCAGTGGCGTGGTGGTTAAGTTGTTCCTTTGTTCTCGGATGCTCTCAAAGGACATCGTTCGATCCTTCCGTTGGTTTTGTTTTCTTTTCTCAAACTTACAAACTTTTCCATATTTTTATTTTAATATTTGCATCTTATTTTAATTATTTTCACAATTTTATTTACGCATTAAAATTACCAAAAAATATTTTCTTTTCATTTATATTAAAACCTTTATTTAATTTAATAAATTTAAAAATATAATTTTGCATACATATTTATTTTATTTTATTTTTGCATTTAAATCATTAATTAATTGCATTTTAATTATTAAACCTTTTCAAAAATCCCAAAAATTATTTTAATATATTTATCTTATTTCCAGCATATATTAATTTTCTCATATTTAAAATTGCATTTTTCTAACATTTTCTCTTGTTCGATTCATATTGCATTTCGATTTTCTTATCCTTTCACGGGTTGATCCGATTCGACGATTCTTCGTTTTATTTTACTTTTCAATAATGTAATTGCTCATGGGTTGTAATAGTTTAATTTAGGACTTTTACTTTCCGCTCTAATTATGTATACGCCAAAGCCATGTAATAGCGTGGGTTTACCTTTCGCATTTACATTCCGCATTTACTTTCCACACTTATCAATTGCTAGTAATTAGGCGTGTATGGCAAGATAATAATTGAACATAGCCCATTAATTTCAAGATAACATATCGAAATCAACACACTTCTCTCACACGCACCTTAGGGTAATTCTCTCTCGATGCCTTCGATTCAAAATGGTCATGTCCCTCGAGCGTAGAGGTATTCTAGCATTGCCTTCCAAACAAATCATCATAGTCCCGATACAAAGATCATAAGACCCACGATGTCGCCTCCGAATACATGATCTTGACCCTCGATTGTCGCCTACGGAAAATGATGATAGTCCTTGAATGTGCTAGGATACTTCCTACAAGTTGCTTTCAATGACCATCCGATGTCCCTTGAATGTCCGCTTACATCCAGCGAATGGAGCTACCTACTAACTAATGGTATGGCTAGCGCTATTCTAAAGGAGCGTAGAAGTACAACAAAATGACCAATTAAAGGTGGGTAAATAAGTCTTTTAGTTGCTTGCTCTAAATCAAATGCTTTTCACACCACACACTTTTCAAAGTTCAAATTCTTTTCAAAACAAAAAACATTTAGAACACTTTGTATACACTCCTACATGAGTCATTACAAAGTCAAATGCCTTTTCAAAACATCTTTGTCAAACACACGAAAGCAATTTTAAAGGTGATCTAGAGCAACTAAGAGCCGTAGATAACTACGGATGGAAAGGGGTGCTAATACCTTCCTTTTCATAACCATTCTCCCGAACTCGAGAATCTAACGAAGGTCTTTTTACATTACTTTTACCTTCCCTTAATTGGATAAAAATAAAAGTCGGTGGCGACTCTTGCTATCCGCACATTTGGATACAAAAATCCTACAAAGTCGAGTTCACGTATCACAGAGGCGACTCTGCTGAGGATCACACCTAAAAGAGAATTGCCTTAGGGATTTCTAGATAACCTTTATTGCTTTTTGTTTGACTTGTATGCTTTATCTTTAAGGGTTGCTTGGGTATTATATTGTTGGGGATCCTACACGGATCGGGTTTCCTTTTAGGTAAGTAGCATTAGATCATCGCGACCGTTAGCGTATAACTACTGCGGTCAACATGATGGCTACGTTAGCGTGACACTTTGGTTGCCCGATACTCTTCATTCCCAAGTTGAAGAAAGTATTTGGCTTCTGCGTGGTGTCATCGGCGCTAACTAAACTTTTAGAACCTTAATTGACCCATCTTGGCCATTAGAAGGTAGTGAGATGGCGGCTTTGGTGTGAGCCAGGGTTGGTTGATACTCGATGCTACGCTCATTGAGATCGGACTTTTGGGACATTTTCGATCGACCACTTGGCGTCGTATTGAAATAAGCGCCTCTGAGAAAGATCGTGATATGAGATTCCTAGAACCGGTTACTATTATAGGACAGGATGAACCAACTCAAACTTTTGGTGGGGTAATCACCTATACCTCATGCAAGCCTTAAACATAGGCTCATTGTGTGAATTGTTTGTGTGTGCTAAACATGACATCATGACATCATCGCATTGCATATCATTTCTAACTATTTCAAGGACCTAAGATTTATCTTTGCTCTGTTTTGTAGGGATTATGGCTTCTAGAAAGACTATCGAATCAACTTCATGGGTATCCCTTCTCGACTCAAAGAATTGGTTTGAGAAATTCCGACCATGCTCGGTTCATCAAAGACATGGTTATCTACTTGATTTGGTTATCTCGGTTTTGAAGAAGATATGATGCATGTCTATTCGGTTCTTTGATCAAACACCATTGCTTTACATTTCAGTTATCGGTTGGTTCCTACCTTAGAAGAGTTCTCTAAGCTACTTGGGATACCTATTCTTGACCAAATGCCATTCACGGTTTGGAAAAGGTTCCTAAGTTCGAAGACATCGCATCCGCCTTACATCTTAAGCGCTCGGACATTGAAGCCAATTGGGAAACTAGAAGTGGAGTTAAGGGTTTACTTTCAAGTTCTTAATCAAGAAGGAATTCCTCAAAGTTATGAGTTTCCATGCATTTGAAAACATTGTGGCCTTGCTAATTTATGGTTTGGTTCTATTTCTAACTCGGATCAATTCATAGATGTCAATGCCATCAAGTTGTTTCTTACCCATGATCCGTGCCTACTTTACTTGGAGATATTCTACATTCTCTCCACACTCGTACTACTAAGCGACAACTCTCATGTGTTGTGTACGTTACTTTCAAGGTGGTTTATTTGCACCTTCCTCCATCGTTTTGAAGAATGAACAAAGGTTGAGATGGTCTCAAGATTGATGTCACTCTCTCATTCGGATATCCGTTGGAGTCTTTTCTCTCAAAGGACTTCACATTCATTGGCGTTGTGGAGAGTTCCTAATGTACCATTACTTGGTATAAGAGGTATTACTTACAACTTCTCTAGCTCTCGTCGGTTTGGTTTTGCTCGAAAGGATGGTCCACATGATATGCTTCTCCAAGACATTGTGTTCGACTACAATCACGATCTCGAGTGCAAGCGAAGGTTTATACATGCTTGGGGCATGGTAAAGAAGGCGATACCAAGACTTTGGGGCACCGAACTCCATTCCTTGGGAACCTTACCTCAAATGGGTGCGAGCTCGAGCTCAAAACCTCATGATGCCATTCACGCTGTTCCGGTAATTATGGAACTGTTGCTATAGGTGGCGTACCTATCTTTGTTCTCCATCGACATGCCTCACGATTTTGAAGACTTGAAGAGATCTGGATTGACTTAAGAAGAAAGGGATACCTTTGAAGCTCGATGTTATGCAAGTGAGAAGAAAGTTCTAGAGTTGACCAAGCTACTTCACGAGGGCGAAACATCAACTTACATCGGCACGAAGGCGCCCATGGGAGACTTAGAGCTTTAGGATTTATTTGTTTTCTTTATTGCTTTGAACTATCTCTTGTACTTAAAAAAAAAAGAATAATGAGAAGTACTAATAAATGTTTGTTCATTGCTTGTTTAACAAATTTAAATCTCTTAGGTCCTTGAAAACATTGCATTGCATTTGCATAAACATCGCATAGCATATCATAACATTGCATCACGGTACATTGGAGATTGGTTTTCTCATTTGCTCGCTATTTATTTTAGCGAAATGGCTCTTGAGCAGTTGTCAAAGATCTCGGGCTCGAATGCTCGGTTTGATGTTTACGACTTGGTCCAGGCCAAGAAGATCGAAGAAGCTCATCAACAAGAAGAAGAAGGTTGTTGGTCTCCTCGACATGGGTGAGGCGTTTCAAAGGGGTCCTAAAGTGGTCGATCGGATCGAGCTCTCGAAGGAAGTGTCCATCGGGGAGTACCAAGGTGATGAAGGTGACGGCGTGAGCCAAGAAAGGAGGAGGATCGGTCGATTATAGCCAACACTCACGGGAAGATGACAAGTACAAGCAACTTGAAGATCGTCGAATCTTGTGGAAAACTGAAAATGTCGGGAATGAATTTTGATGACTGAGTCTTGTTCTGGTGTGGTGATTCCTCCCAGTTCAAAGTTCCTACTTTTTCCAAATATGATGGCATGTCTTGCCCTAAGCATTTGAAGTCCTATGTCCGGAAATCCCCACCTGATGAGAAAGTTGTGGATGCACTATTTTCAAGAGTTTGTCAGGAACCGGTTGGAATGGTACTATCGACTAGAGAATGACCGTATCCGTACTTGGGTGACTTGGTGATGCTTTCTGAGACAATATGTACAATCTTTGAATTGACACCCACTCATGCAACTACAAAGCATGTCTATGGGTCGTGGAAGTTCAAAGCGCTCGGAGTGGAGAGATCTAGCGAGTTCAACCACCCTTGTCGATAGGGAGTTGGTTGATATGTTCATGGGAACAACGGCAGGCCATTCTTGATCATCGATTGGAAATTCTTCATCTGGATTCATAGGTGATATTATGAGGCGCATTGAAAAGGTATCAAGAGTGGGAAGATTCATGTAGAGACATCTTGAATCTGCGAAGAGATCCTTTGGTGCTAAGAAAGAAGCTAATCTTGTGTATGGTCGGAAAAGCCGAAGATCGGCGCTCAATCGTGAGGCGGTTGTGATCTCGATCCTACATCGGCCTGACCTCGGCGACACAGCGTGGCGAGCAGCGCCAGAGGCGTTCTGAAGATCAACATGCCTTTGTAAGCCTTGCAACACATGTTGAATCGGTGATAACCTTGAGGATCCTCCTCGAATGTCAACACTTCCTCTCAAGTACAATCCTAATGCTAAGTGTGCCTACCATTCCAATAGCCAGGGCACGACAGCGACAATTGTTGGGCTCGAAAACAAGATTCGGATATGATCGAAGCTAAGCGATTGAGTTTGACCCTCTGTTGAGACTCGAGATGTGATCAGCGCCTATGCCTAACCATGACAAAAGTTCCAATCTTTGTTGGCGATGATACTTATGTTTTCAACATAGATGACTTGACCATCCTCGATGGTATTAAGAAGAATTTGTTGCAAGCGGTGTCAATCCGGGATGCCGGAGAATTGTCGTTGGTGCCCGTCCGCGATGGTTGTGCTTGGTTGAGAGGCGCGTTCGATGCATGATGGATAACCGTGAGATACTATTTACGAAACCACACGCGAAGTTGTGTGAAGAAATGTCTAAGTTGAAGATCGACAATCTGAGCAAGCTGTGCCATCGTGTGGGATACCTTGGGGCAGCCAGTGGAAATATGATTACATGGTGAAGTACATCACACGATTACAAGATTCCTATTGGAGATGTTAAGGCGAGGATGGGGTGACGATTTCCCGAAGACTATCTTGATGTTAACACAATAAGGTTTCCTCTGCGATCCACGTGCCTAGGTGGCACCTCATTATCACTTCTCCAGACCAGGTTCCATATTCCTCGACAAGGCATCCCTTGGAATTATGGGTGATGTTTACTATCATGGTGTCAAGCAAGACCCTCGACCATTGAAGATCTTCTTCTGAAGTTTCTATTCGACATTGACAACATCACGGATCAAGTAAGGTGACGAGCAGGAAGGGTATTCTCTCGGATATCTCTCCTCCAAAAACTGCGACTCCACTCGCATTCCATTACTCAATCAATATCCCACTAGAGGAAAGAACGGTGACTCATCACCTTTCGGAGGAAGTACCAAAGGAAGTTCACGAAGACACCTCAAACAAGAGATGGAGGAATTAGAAGATCATCAAGAAGAGTGATTACAATGTTGTGGAGCAGTTAGGGCAGACTCAGTCCAAGATTTCCATGCTCGCTTTGCTTTTGTGCTCAAGGCTCATGCTAATGCCTTGGTGAAGTTTGAAGAATGCTCATGTACCAAGACACTACCAGATCAATTCGAGTTTGTATTGCTAGCATTGCCAACAACGGCCTGAAGCTTCTCGATCTTGATTTGACTCTTGGGAAAGAAACACAACAAAGCCTTGCACATCTTTGTCGAATGCAAGGCGTTACCATCTCATGTCTTGGTTGATACGGTTACGCTCAGAATATCCTACGAAGGCGCTTTTGATCGACTTGATGTCGAAGGGTTGGTTACGAGACCGGTGACATTATTGTGAGAGCTTTTGATGGTTCTAAGCGCCGGTGCTTGGAGAGCTCACTACACTGTTAAAGTCGGTTCGGACTTTTGATTCCACTTTCTTTGTCATGGACATCCGTCCGCTTATTCTTGCCTACTCGGGCCCTTGGATACATGGGGCGGATTACCTCTACTTTGCATCGAGCTGAAATACCGGTGAAAGGGAAAGTTGTTCGGTGTGTGGTGAAGAAGAGTATATGGTCATCTACTGTCATTCCGCTATCTCGAGATGGAGGTGAATTCTTGAGACTCCTTGTCAAGCTTTTGAAGCAATACCAGTCATGCACTTGACTCTCCTGTCACTCTGAAGTTGCTCGAGTTCCGCCTAGGATGGCCTCATTGAAAGATGCTCAAACTCTTGTTGAACAAGGAGGTAGTGCTATTTGGGGACAGCTCCTAATCTTCCTTTCAAAGACAAGGTGGTTTAGGCTTCACCATCAAGGTCGGAAGATGATACGCCGAGCGTGCCGGCCAACTTCCTTCGCATCGATCAGTGGAATCCATGCTATAGAAGGCGGCGACAAGCGGCTTCGACATCGATGGATCTTCGACTCGGATCATGGGTTCGACAATTGGAAGGCGAAGGCGTCATACCAATCTCCTTTAGTCGGGAGTAATTGCTCTTGTTTTGTTTTACTTTTCGTATTTCTTTATGTTTGAACAATAAACTTTGAAAGCTAGTGCCTTGCAGGCGTCATGGCTCGTTCACGAGGGTTTTATCATCGTTTGCGTATTTTCATTTAATAAATTCGTTGGACTTTTGCATTCAATTGTTTGTTTTCTTTTTTTACTTTATCACCCCTTCAGGCTATGTGTTTCTTACACACACGCGTGATACAACTGCGGAATCACTCGAATCTAGTTAATAAAGCTATGCTAGTGCTAAATATGACTTGATAATCCGATCTACCAAGCAGAAGGCAGTGAGGAAGATTGTGAAGTGCCGGAGAACTTGCCGGGCTACTACAAGAAGAAGCGAGTTATCTGACCACGAAGAAGCGAGTTGAGGTTGTGAATTTGGAGTGCTTGACGAAGGCAGAAAGAGATCAAGATAGGAGCGGGTCTTGAGAGCAGTGTTAAAGAAAGGTTGGTTCGGATGCTACGAGACTATATTGAGGTTTTGCTTGGTCATACGAAGACATGCCGGGTTTAGACATTGATATTGTGGTTCATCGATTGCCGACAAAGAAGGTTTTCTCGATGAAAGCAGAAGGTTAAATCGCATCGTCACGAGATGTCGAGAAAATCAAAGCGAAGTTATAAACAATTCAACGCTGGTTTCTTAGCGTTACCTCCCTATCGATGGGTTGCAAATGTGGTACCCGTGCCTAAGAAGGATGGTAAAGATGCGAATGTGTGTGGATTGAGATTTGAACAAAGCAAGTCAGAAGGCGATTTCCACTTCCTCGTATTGATGTTACGGTTGACAATACTGCTCGACATAAGGTTTTCTCCTTCATGGATGGTTTCTCGGTTACAATCAAATCAAAATGGCTCCACGAAGACATGGAAAAGACTACTTCGTTACACGATGGGGCACTTTGCGCTACAAGGTCATGCCGTTCGGATTGAAGAGCGCGCCACTTATCGATGCTATGGTTACATTATTTCATGACATGATTCATCACGAGATAGGGTCTCGTCGGCGATATGATAGCTCGATCACGGTGAAGAAGAACATCTTGATCATTTCGCGAAGCTGTTTGATAGGTTGAAGAAGTCGGACTAAGACTCAATCTAACAAGTGCACCTTTGAGTCGGATCAGGAAAACTCCTAGGGTTTGTTGTCGATGGAAGAGGTATTGAGGTTGATCCGCGAAGGTTAAAGCCATTCAAGATATGCCGGCTCCCTTGAGGAAGGAAGTCGGAGGTTTCTTGGGCGATTGAACTACATTGCAGTTCATTGCACAGCTCGCTACTTGTGAGCCAATCTTCAAGTTACTAAAGAAAGATCAAGTAGTGGAATGGAGCAGCGATTGCGGATCGCTTTGACAAAATCAAGGGTACCTCGAATCCTCTATCTGATGCACTGCTAGAAGACCTCTCATCATGTACACGGCGGTGCTAGAGAACTCGATGGGGTGTGTGTTGGGGCAACATGGCGAGTGCAGTCGAAAAGAGCATGCAATATACTACCTTAGCAAAAAGTTTACCGGTGAAACAAGATACTCACGACTCGAGAAAACTTGCAGCAGCTTTAACTTGCTTTCGCCGACTAAGGCAGGTATATGTTGACTCACACTACCTTGTTGATTTCAAGATGGATCCGATAAAATACATATTAGAAACCGACTCTCTCGGAAGAAGAATAGCAAGATGGCAAATGATCTTGACCGAGTATGACATCCGGTACACTTCTCGAGGCGATCAAAGGAAGTGTAATGGCCGATCACTTGGCTCATCAAGCCGTAGATGACTATCGGTCTGATTCAATTTCGAACGAAGGCGTTTTACTAATTCTGATGCGAGAACCGGGCCAGACGAAGGACTGAACAAGGATCCCGATGGACTATGGTCTTTGATGGAGCCTCAAGCATTAGCAATGGCATTGGCGCCATCATTATTTCACCAAATGGGTAGAAGCGACCGGTATGCATACTGTTACCAGAATGTAGTGGCTCGATTCATCAAACATAATCTTCTGTCGGTATGGCACTCAGGAAAGGATTATCACGAGGATAGGTTCCAATCTCAACAACAAGATGATCATAGAACTACGCAGCGATTCAAGATCAAACATCACTGACTCTTCTCCATATCGGCCTAAGATGAATGGCGCGATGGAAGCCAATAAGAACATTAAGAAGATTATCAGAAAATGGTGACTTACAAAGATTGGCATGAGATGTTACCATTAAGCTCTTCATGGTTATCGCGCCGGTGACGTCAGCGAAGCGACCACCTCTCTTGTATACGGTATGGAAGCCGTCTTACCCATCGAGGTTGAGATACCCTCGACGAGTCCTCAGGAGGCATAGTTAGCGAAGGCGATTGGGTTCGAACCAAACTTGACAGTTAACTTGATCGATGAGAAGCGACTCGCGTCCATACGCCATGGGCAGTTTATCGAAGCGAATGATCGGAGCATTTAACAAGAAGGTCAAGCACAGTCTACCAAGTTGGTGATCTAGTATCAAAGCGCATCATTCTTCCACAAGGTGATCGAGGCAAATGGACTCCCACTTATGAGGGACCGTTTGTAGTCAAAACCGGTGTTTTCCGTGGAGCTATGATACTTAGCACCATGGATGGCGAGACTTCCCACACACATGAGCAGAGACATAGTCAAAAATACTACATAAAGAGACCCGCTAGGTCGGTGGCCTAGGCAAAAATAAGGGCATCTGGCGAACCAAAATGGTTCGGGCAAAATTAAGATATATACAAAACATGTACACGTAGTCGAAAACACGAAAAGGCGGCTTGGGCAAAAGGGTATCGGTGGTGAAAACACGAAAGGCGGTCTAGGCAAAGTTAGGGATTTAAGCGTACGACTATGTCTCTTCGGATCACACCTTCAGTTATTATCGCATTCAAGATTCAAATGGCGAAGATCGATCTACTCACTTTCTCTGTGAGCAAGGAGATGAGATAGTTGAAATATGAGTACTAGCATAGTTGGAACTTAATTGTTTCCATTAGCTTTTACCTTTCTTGTGTACAAACTACTTGGCCATCGCCACCTTTCAAATAAATCGACTTCTTTCTCTTTACAATTTACATTGTTGTTATTTGCAATAAGTCCAACGTTTGCTTTGAATGATTATCGCATTTGACATAAAAATCTCCACGCAAACATACGAAAAGTGAACATTCAAAGGTACTTACTACGAGTTCGGGGAATTGGGATGGCGAAAGTCAACGAATAGTTCCCCACAAGAGCATAAAGGTGTCACCCTGACACCTTCCCAGTGAGTATATGTTAATCCTGGCGGTGATTCCACTCAATGAGCAACATTACATCGGTCTCAGCGGTAACACTTCATCCCGGGATATTTCTCAATCCTCCCCTTCTCCCGGCAGGTATCCGGACTTCGAAACTTGGTCGAGATAGTGCATCGGAGATACACCTTTTATTCCCGGCCGGAGATTACAACGGACTCCGGACTCTTCAGCCGGTCTCGGCAACCATCAAATGCTCTCGGTGAGATCTACACTCGAATCCCGATAAGCGTCTCTTAAATTTTCTCGGCGGGATCTACATACAAGGTCCTCAGGGATCGCCTCGGGCTCTCCTCGGTGTCTATGAGATCTCCAACAACGAGCTTCTCAAATCTCTACCTTCCTCAGTATCTAGGCCCAAGACTTGGTCGGATAGTGCATCGGAAGAATCCGGATATCTTCTTCTCCTTCAAGCGGGGTTCTCACCTACTCTATTCCCAGGCGGTAATCTTCAAGCAGAATATCCATCTTCTTCAAGATGGATATGTTTTGAAATATCACAACATTCATCATTCATACATTACTCATAAAGTCATAATTCATGCATAAGTCATTCATATACAACATCATGCATCATACTTTGCATAAGACTAACAAATATTCTATCAAAGTTTCTCTTGTTTTCTCGAGCAGTGTGATCACTTCGCAAAGCGGTCGAGGATTAAGCCCGAGAAGCGGAAAACTATCTGAAAGACGCCTGCGAGCAGGTCGAGGATTAAGCCCGAGCCAGCGGAAAACTATCGAAAGACCGCCTCGACAAGCGGTCGAGTTAAGCCCGAACCGGCGGAAAACTATCCGAAAGACCACCTACGGTTATCCTCAGATAACAGGCAATGGATCAACACCTGACATGGAAGCTATCTATCACGTTACCCGCTACTGATCTCTCGGAGTAATCGGTAGCGAATTTATTACGATTATCAGCAACAACTGCGAGTCTAGCGTCGACTCGGTTGCCTTGGATGGCATCTTAAGCCCATCTCGAGCTATTTGTCAACATCTCTTCACTATCGAATCTGCATATATGGTTAAAATCAATCTGGACCAATAACTTCATTCAAAGTGAACACGAAGTCTAACGTCGACTCCCTTCGGATGGCATCTTAAGCCCGTCTCCTCTCCATTCCAAGAATATCTGAGTCTAAGCGTCGACTCACCCTCAGCGTCGACCTTTCTAGATGGCATCTTAAGCCCGTCTCATCGGCTCTCCTATTAACAACCTCGAGTCTAGCGTCGACTCGTCCCAGTGAAGTCTCCAACTTCTCAAATGGCATCTGTAAGCCCATTCCGCATCATCCACCAGCGCGGTGCAAATTTTCGGTGTACTCGGTGTTCGATCATCTTCTACCTCCGGTCACGAAGACAAGCATGTCAATCTAACCCTTCGGTACAAGAAGATTGAGCAGGGGCATTGTCATACCCAAATTTGCCCTCCATCTACTCAGAGATCTCATACATCCATACTCGAGGATTCCTCGAGGTTGATCGGACAAACTCTCTCTAGACAATCAACCCAACTAGGGTTTGGTATCTCTCAAGTCAAGATGGTTTCCAACATCTCCAATGACCTTCATGCTTCCTCATATGCTTCAAGATTCTCCATGTCAAGTTTCAAGCCTTACAAGTCAAGTTTCCTCGAGACAATTGTTCGGATGGTTGAAAATCGGTTGTATTGGACAAAAGTCAACTATGGTCAACATCTGATCAAAACTTCGATTTTTGGTCAACATCCTCATTTTGAAGTTACATTCATCATTTGATCAAGGGTTGATCATGATTCATCAAGAAAACTCAAGATTTGCCCAAAAGTCAACTTTCTAAATTAGGGTTTAGATGAAAAGTCAAGCTGAACTTTGGTGATCATAACTTTCTCATACTTTCTCGAAATTTTTCCACCACCTCTTGTTTTGAAGGAAATTCAATTCTCTACAACTTCATGTCTCACAAGAATGTCAAAAATGCTTCATTTGAGAGGTATAGTTTAAAACATTCTGGTCATTTCAAAGTCAACAAAAGTCAACTTTTTGTTTTGAAGATATTTTGAGCATGGTAACTCAATTGAGATGAGACCAAAGACATTGGTTAGAGGACTCTTAGAGCTTTCCAAAAGTCCAAGAACACTCAAAAATGTGGAAAATTGAGCAAGATACACTATTCGAAGTTGGGAATTTTGAACAATTGCACAAAAGGACATATTGGTCAAATTGCAAAATTTTCCAAATGGGCCTATAATCTTTTGATCCAAACTTGTTCATGATGCTATTCTTGACCCATAAATGCTTGACCTTGGTTATTTTCTATTTTATGATTTATATTTGAATTTTATAACATTTAATTCAAAAATAAATTATAAAATATGAAAATTAAACATTTTCTCAAAGGAATGATTTTATATCTTTCTAAATGTCCAAGAAGGCCCATGACCCTTACCAAATTCGTGATAGCCTTGCATTCATGAAAAATCATATATTTTCAATATTTGATTTTATTTTAAATAAAATATTTGCACATTCAAGAAGCAATCTTTTTCACTCCTTTTGCCATCAAATTTCTTCTATAAATTGCAATAATACACTGACACAGGATGAAACCCTAGCCCAAGAGGTTACTTTTGCAAAATTTTCATACATTCTTGAAATTGAATTTCAAAACAATGAGGTTCAAGCCAATCTAACCATCAATCCTCGGGTGGTTCCAATGACAAAATCACCCATTACTTGAAGCGGGAATGCGAGCGATCTGCCACTCCGATTTGGTATTTGTTTGATTTTCGATTTTATAATCCATGCATCATTAACCGTTTTGCTTGCTTGTTTGAATTCGGTGTCCATTAGAGCGTGTTGGCGCTCTACATGAGAGGTTTCACGTAAATCACGAATCACCATGGTTAGGTTGTTTGATTTGTTTGATTGATTTGGTTCATACTGATTGTTTTAGCCAAAACTAAGGTCACCAATGGATTCGGGAGGTTCGGTTTAGGGGACAAGGTCCTTCTTTCTCTTTTAAATTTCGTATTTTGCGGTTTTAAGATCATCGTCGTAGGAGAAGGCAAGACTAGGACTCGGCGTGTTGACTTGGTGACTCGGCATGGGCGTCGTGGCCTTTTCAAGCTCTCGATTCGTTCATCCATCCGTGAGGACCCCACCATCTGATGGTGCATTGACTCATCGAACGTGTTCATCATAATCCACGTTTTCCATTCATAACACAACATGCAAGTGGCGTGGTGGTTAAGTTGTTCCATTCTCGGATGCTCTCAAGGACATCGATTCGATCCTTCCAGCGTTGGTTTTGTTTTCTTTTCTCAAACTTACAAACTTTTCCATATTTTTTATTTTAATATTTGCATCTTATTTTAATTATTTTCACAATTTTATTTACGCATTAAAAATTACCAAAAATATTTTCTTTACATTTATATTAAAAACCTTTATTTAATTTAATAAATTTAAAAATATAATTTTTGCATACATATTTATTTTATTTTTATTTTGCATTTAAATCATTAATTAATTGCATTTTAATTATTAAACCTTTTCAAAAAATCCCAAAAATTATTTTAATATATTTATCTTATTTCCAGCATATATTAATTTTCTCATATTTAAAATTGCATTTTTCTAACATTTTCTCTTGTTCGATTCATATTGCATTTCAGATTTTCTTATCCTTTCACGGTTGATCCAGATTCGGACGATTCTTCCGTTTTTATTTTACTTTCAATAATGTAATTGCTCATGGGTTGTAATAAGCAATTTAGGACTTTTACTTTCCGCACTCTAATTATGTATACGCTTTAAAGCCATGTAATAAGCGTAGGTTTACCTTCCGCATTTACATTCATTTACTTTCCGCACCCTTATCAATTGCTAGTAATTAGGCGTGTATGGCAAGACTAAAGCGAACATAGCCCATTAATTTCAAGATAACATATGCTGAAATCAACACTTCTCTCACGCACCCTTAGGGTAATTCTCTCGATGCCTTTCGATTCAAAAGGTCATGTCCTCGAGCGTGAGGTATTCTACATTTGCCTTCCAAACAAATCATCATAGTCCCTTGATATAAAGATCATAAGACCCACGATGTCGCCTCCGAATACATGATCTTGACCCTCGATTGTCGCCTACGGAAAAATGATGATAGTCCCTTGAATGTGCTAGGATACTTCCTACAAGTTGCTTTCATGACCATCCGTGTCCCAGATGTCCGCTTACATCCAACGAATGGAGCTACCTACTAACTAATGGTATGGCTAAGCGCTATTCTAAAGGAATGATGAAGTACAACAAAATGACCAATTAGGGTGGGTAAATAAGTCTTTTAGTTGCTTGCTCTAATCAATGCTTTTCACACCACTTTTCAAAGTTCAAATTCTTTTCAAAACAAAAACATTTCGAACACTTTGTATACACTCCTACATGAGTCATTACAAAGTCAAGCGAAATACCTTTTCAAAACATCTTTGTCGAACACACGAAGCAATTTTAAAAGGTGATCTAGAGCAACTAAGAGCCGTAGATAACTACGGATGGAAAGGGTGCTAATACCTTCCTTTTCATAACCATTCTCCGAACTCGAGAATCTAACGAAGGTCTTTTACATTGCTTTTACCTTCCCTTAATTGGATAAAAATAAAAGTCGGTGGCGACTCTTGCTATCCGCACATTTGGATACAAAATCCTACAAAGTCGAGTTCAAGTATCACACTAATGAATTCAATTATTCCGTTGTATTTAAAAGCATATAATGCATTTTATATTGGATAGAAATCTCACCCTTTGATGATTTGATTTGGAAGTGATTAGTTTGCTTGGAATCAATGAGGATAGCTTCAGAAATTAGTCATTAGTTAATCCGGCATGTCGATTAATAGTGCTCACGATAGATGTAACCTTTGGGAAACATTTGAATTGAAATTCCTTATAAATTGAATAATAGTTTTGTTTAATGTTTTCAATTTATTATCACGGAATAATTATGAATGGTGTATTCGAGTTTGTTATGTTTCATTTCATTTATTAAACATAACTTTAAATGCATTTTATTTATTGAATTCCTTGATTGAAAGCATACCATTATTTTGGTTAATTTTGAAATATATTAAAGTTGTGATGCCTCTTGATATGTGTTAAAAACTCGATTATTAAATTATAAATCGCGGGTAATTAGAAGGGTGTTACAATAGTGTTATCGAGCATAGTCGGTCGTTGTGGCGGTGTCTTAATGTCATTATCCTTTATACGCGACAAGTGTGTACAACATATCGGTAGTTGTTACTTTACGATTGATTATTGGGAGTAGTGTGAAACTAAGTGGGGAAGAGATGCTTCCGGATATGTTCGATTGTAAGTCATTAGTGCAGGGACTGCTTGAGAAGACAATGCAAGTATGGTTAGAGTTGTTGGAATCGTTTGGACCATGAGTCATAGTTGGAAGTGCAAGAAAGCGATCGATTTTGAGAACAGAAAGTGTTGGTAATGATGGTTTATACTCGATATGATTATCGGATGTCTATTGACAAATTGAGGACTTGATCACCCTTAATCTCTTGTTGATAGTAGGCGGAAAGTATTGGATGGTATACAATTGTCTTACTATCTAAATGGGGCATAAAGTGATGAATATGAGCGAAGTGTGATAGAAGCTTGTGAACCATAAGTGGACGAAGACTCTAATAAGGACAATGAATTAAGATGGATGATCGGTTCGTAGTTATTAAAGATGGTGCCGTGGTGTTTATGTTGTATTCTTGACGGTGAAGGAAAGGAAAGGTTAAGAGTGGGAATTACATTGTGAATGAGTTTCTGAAGTGTTTAGGAAGATGTTAGTGAGCTACCACCTAAGAGAGAGTGGAGTTTGCTATAGATTTGATTCCGTAACTAGTCCGTGTCGATGGCGCCTTATCGCGGTCGGCAAGGTTGTCGAGTTGAAGAAGCAGTTGGAAGAGTTACTTGATAAGAAGTTTATTGGCCTAGTGTTTCAAGTGGAATGCACGGTATTGTTGGTTAAGAAGGAAGGTACAATGAGGCATGTGTTGATTCTGCCGAGTTGAATAAAGTGACAATCAGAATCGGTATCCATTGCCGAGGATTGATGATTTGATGGATCGATTGATTGGGCTTGTGTATTTAGTAAAATTGATCGAGTGCGGATATCATCAAATTCGTGTTAAGGCGGAGGATATTCAAAAGGCGCATTTAGAACAAGGTATGGAATTACGAATATTCTGTTATGCCATTTGGAGTTACTAATGCACAGGTGTTTTATGGAGTATATGAGCAGGGATATTTCATCGTATCTTGACCATTTGTGGTGGTATTTATTGATGACATTTGATCTATTCAAAGAGTGATGAAGAGCATACGAGCATCTTAGGATTGTATTGGAATTGTTGAAGGAAAACTTTATGCGAAGTTACCCATATATGAATTACGGTTAAGTGAAATGAGTTTTCTTGGTCACGTAATTTCCAAGAATGGCATTCTTGTTGATCCTTGAAGGTAGGAGCGATATCTCGATGGGAAGTGCCGAAGAATGCCACGATCTGTAGTTTCTTGGTCTTGCAGTTAATCTGAGGAAGTTCATTGAAGGATTTCGAAGTTTGCTTTCCGTTGACTAAGTTGACAAGAAAGGGTCAAGCGTTTGTTTGGGACTCGATTGTGAGGAAGGATTCCAAGAGTTGAAGGGGGTTGACTAGTGCTCGATTCTAATTACCGAATCCGCGAGAATCTTCGTGGTGTATTGCGATCGTCTTTGATGGTTTAGGTGGTGTTTTGATGCAAGATAGGCAAGTTGTGTTATGCTTGAGACAGTTGAAGATTCATGAAAGGAATTATCCGACTCATGATTTAGAGTTGTTTATTGTATTGTTTTGAAACTATGGAGCATTATACGTATGGTTCACGATTTGAAGTGTTCGGTGATCACAAGACTGAAGTATCTTTTGACCAGAAAGAATTGAATATGAGGCAGAGAAGGTGGTTAGAATTTCTCAAGGATTATGATTTTGGTTTGAATTACCATCACAGTAAGACAAAGCGTTATTCAGATGTACTAAGCAGGAAGTCCTTGCATATGTCAATGTTGATGGTTCGTGAATTGGAATTGGTTGAGCAATTCAGAGACTTGAGTTTGGTATGTGAAACTACTCTGAATAGTGTGAAATTGGGCATGTTGAAGCTGACTAGTGGTATTTTGGAAGAGATTCGAAATGAATAATCGATGTTGGTTTTGTGGATAGTGACATTGATTAACCAAGGTCAAGGTGAATTAAGATTGGCGAAATGGCGTTATGAGATTTGGTGATAGAGTGTGTGTTCAGGATGTTGCTGAGATTAGGAAGAGTATTTTGGAAGAAGGACACCGTAGTGGGTTAAGTATTCATCCTGGTGCTACTAAGATGTACCATGACTTGAAGAAGTTATTTTGGTGGCCTGGAATGAAAAAGGAAATTATCGGGTTTGTGTATGCATGTTTAGTTTGTCGAAAATCAAAGATTGAACCGAAACCGTCGGGACTGATGGAACATTGTTTGTTCGAATGGAAATGGGATGGCATTTCAATGGATTTAGGTATACGGTTTGCAAAGACGTGAAAGAGCTGTGACTCTATTTGGGTTATGGGCCGATTGACAAATTACGCTCACTTTATTAAAATAAGAATGGATTGTCCAGATGGAGAGGTTGGCGGTGTATGTTGGGGTGTATGAGTTTGCGTATTATTCCGTCTAGCATTGTGTTGAATGAGGACGAGGTTTACATCTAAGTTACGGGCGAGTTGCGAGGAAGCTTGAGTACTAAGGATTACGATTGAGTTCCGCATGTCATCCAGCAGACGAGATGGTCGAGACGGAGAAGGGCGATTCGATTAGAAAATTTGTTGAGAACTTGTGTTAGAAAGATGGAGCTTGGGATATGCCTGCGTTGATAGAGTTTACTACAACAATAGTTTCATTAAATGACGGTATGGCTCGTTTGAGGCATTGTATAGTAATCATCAGTGTGTTCAGTGACCTCCGAGTGTGACTTGGGAGCTGAGCCGGATGAAGGGTAGTATCCGGTTTTGTCTAAGGTATGTTTCGGGGGCGAAAACTCTTTTAGTAAGGGAGAGTTGTGACACCGTTATTCAAATGTTAGATAATTAGGAATTTAATTATTTAATTAATTAAAACTTGATTATTTATATTTTTGTTTAATTGGATTATTTAATTAAAAGAAGAGTTGGTGGTGTGAGGAGTAAGTAGAGGGTGTGAGTGGTAAAGTACTCTACTTTACTAGTTACTAATTATTTATTTTATTGGAATAAATAAAAGGAGTATTAAAAGGATTATAAAAGGAAAAGAAGGAAAGAAGGTCTTTTTGGAAAAGTTATTTCACATGAAATTGAAGAGAAGAAGAGAGGAAAAAGCCATGAGGAAAGTGAAGATCATCATGAGTGAGGGTGATTTCATTCAATTTAATGTCTTATGGGTTTGGGAATCAACGGATGATTGGGTATGTTATGAAGTTTGATTTAGGTGATTATAGGTTTGTAGGAATAAACCTATTTTGTGTCGGTTGTAGATTTTAAGACCGTTAGTCGTCGAACAATCAATAGGAAGGAAGAAACAATGATGTATGATGTTATATTGGTGTATAATGATTGTAATTTAGTGTTTCTAATGTTACAACTCATTATGGAAATGATTGGAAGTGAATAAGAATGCATAAGTGCTATCAAAATAGAAGATTTTGGTTACGAATTCGTAAGACCGGTTCCACAATGAGGAACCGGGTTCCAGGTGTTGAAATTTCAAAATGAGCATTTTATGCGTAGGAACCGGTTTCAGTGGGATAGGAACCGGGTTCCCACCAAATTCCAGGGGCGTGTGTTTTCAAAAATGGGAACGGGTTGTACGAGTAGAGCAAGGTTCCAACGTATTGATTCAAAAATAGTTAAACTTCAAAAATTCATATTTTCTAAACCGTAACTCCGATCCGAGTGCCGTTTTCGACATTATTTCTTAAATTTAAAATACTATCTTTTAAAAAGGGAAAAATATTATTTTGCTAAAATCATTTTAAAAAGAGTCGAGCTTCCGATTTTTGAAAAAGTGTGGATAGTTAAGGATAATGGGAAATTATTATGAATGGTCTGAGTTATCGGATGAGAACTAATGCTTACAATGTTGTGTTGATTATTCACTATGATTGAATGCGATACATTGATGATTGGCGTTAAGTGATTTATGTTGAGATCATAATCATGAATTGGTTTAGATTGTTACGATAGGGTGAAGCGAATTAACGCTTATGTGTTGGTTTCCTTGTTGTCTATTCATGATTGTATTGATATCATGTGCTATTGTCGATGTTGTGTATTCATGATGGTTGTTGATCTCAGTTGTTATTGTTGTATATACTGGTGTTACTCTAACTAATTGAAGAGTAAGCGTTTGGCATATTTATGCTTTGTGATAATTATTTCATGGTTATGTTGTTATCATGCGATACTCGTTGATGTTGGCATTATGTGGAATTATGTTGTGATCATAATCCGTTGAATTGATGTTGCATGCTTTTATGATGCATGCATAAACATTTGTTAATTGGTTCATTCCCATTGTCTTTGAAGTGGTAGCGAGCCAATAAACTTACCGAGTTTAGAGGTAGTGAGGCTAGATTCTTGACCCGGTGGTTATAGGCGAATCATGGATTCCATTGTCTTTCCACATGTAAGCGGGCGATGGGTGAACTCGGTTCACGTTTTGGTACCACATGCATAGAGCTGCATTGAATATGGGATTGTAACATGCAAGGATGGTTTCCATTGTTGCAATTCCATTGTTTATTATATTTACATGTTCATTGTGTGAGATATATTTGTGAATTGTCTATGATTATGCCTTTTGATAATGGACTAATGAATTCAATTATTCCGTTGTATTTAAAAGCGTATAATGCATTTTATATTGGATAGAAATCTCACCCTTACTTTGATGATTTGATTTGAAGTGATTAGTTGCTTGGAATCGGTGAGGATAGCTTCAGAGTCGAGTCATTAGTTAATCCGGCGTGTCGATGTATAGTACTCAGTAGATGTAACCTTTGGGAAAGCGTTTGAATTGAAATTCCTTATGGAAATTGAATAATAGTTTTGTTTAATGTTTTCGATTTATTATCCGGAATAATTATGAATGATGTATTCAAGATTTGTTATGTTTCATTTCATTTGTTAAACATAACTTTAAGTCTGTTTATTTATTGAATTTCTTGTTGAAAGCATGGCAATATTTTGGTTAATTTTGAAATATATTAAATTTGTGGCGCCTCTTGATATGTTAAAAACTCGATTATTAAATTATAAATCGGGTAATTAGAAGGGTGTTACATTAGGTGAGAAAAATATTTTTACAATTTTGATTTGATAGAACTTCCAATGAGCTCTAGGCCTACATACCAACAATGCGCAATATTGAAATCAAATCCCGTGTAGTTTGAGTAAAAAAAGACCGAAATTGGTGTGTTGGTTAATTTTAAGAATAATAGACATCATCGTCATATCCAGTGGTAAACATGCCTACTACCCACAATTATGAGAAGGTGTTTTGTTAACCCAAAGCGGAGAATTTAAGCTCAATTTTCATCAACAAGAATCCTCGACACCAATTGGAAAATGTCTCACTTCACTACATATCATAGAAGTATAGCGGTTCACATCACTACAAAATTAACAAGAGTCTAATCTTTCAAAAAAATGGTTTTTGGAGAAAAGCCACAAAGGGCTCAAAAAATTTTGAATGAGGTTGGTTGACTTTTAGTCTTATGAAAAATGGTCGAAGTATTGTTAATTTGGTTAAGAGTTGATTAAGAAAAAAAGTTTGAAAATGCATGGACCTAAGTCCAAGTTTTTTTATGAAAGCGGTTCGAGTTTTGAAAATAAGAATCCTTTGAAAAAGGGGGAAGATTTTTAAAATTAAAGAATATGGGAGGAGATGAAGAGGATAATCTATGTACAGAAAATAAAAGGTAAGGGTAAAGAAAGATCTAACCGGGTAGGAAACATAGTACTTAACATAAAAAAGTCAATACAACATTCCTTCCTTTGAAATACCACATAAGCAGTTAATCGGACAAAAATACTAAGCCTCAGATAAACCAATGCCTCAGATGAAATTCATGTCTTCAAAAAAACGGGCAGCATAACAACTGTATTTAGAGGAAATTCACTGCGTCTCTGATACAAGCGAATAACTTGCATACATAAAAAATAACCCAAGCACAGACAGAATAACAACAAGATCACAAAGTCTCCGAGCTAAGGTTGAGGTCCTAATCCTAAGTCCAAAGTCAAACTCCGAGCATAGGGATAGTAACCAAGTCCGAGAACAAACAATTAAGAAGTTATTTTAGTTTTTAAGTTGGATTATCAAGTGTTTTTAAAAGGAAAAATAAAGCTCAAGTGGCAAATTCAAAATGACAAGAAAATTAAATGCTCAAGTGAGCAAGAAAAATGACATGAAATGTAAATCTTGAAATAAAATGCATAAAGTAAAGGGCGAAAAATTAAGGCGTAAAATAAAGGCGAAAGTAAAAGCATAAAAATAAAGTTAATTATTAGTAATTAGTTGTTAGCTGAATGAGCATCTTCAAGCTTGTGCATGAAGACTTGTCAGAAGCTTGGTAGAATCATAACAACCACACGACAAGTTTCAATTGCTTTTTGTCAAGTATATCATCCATTTTGGAACAAACAAAGATCTCAACACTTGATCAAAGATGGTTGAGAATTTCAATTGGACAAAGTTAGTGAAAACTTATCAGAAGCTTGATTAAAAAATCATAGCGACTACACGACATGTATCACAGGTGTTGAACCAAAATCAAAGCTCAAACAATCTTTTGGGGCTTTTGCAAAACATAAGGTTTATGCCACCAATTGATCATTTTTCGATTCGGGACAAAATGTAGAGCTATGTTAAGCAATCGCCAAGTAACCTATGTAGAAGTCACCCTACAACGAGGTTGGTCAAGCATGATTTATATGTTAAAAAAGCAAACAAGAGGAGTGATATAGATCATCCTCTAATGTTTGTCGACACATATATAAAAATGAATGGATAAGATGAAGAGGAGGGATAAAGTCACAAAGTCAACAATGTATGAGATGAATTCATCAGGTCTAACCGTCAAAATCAATCCACCATCTTGGTGGATTTGGTCTTGAGACCTATCAACACCCAAGTTCCATTGATATTGAGAAATTTATGATTCCAAATAAATCCAAAATCGAGAAAGAAATATTAAACAAATTAAAATAATTTTTAAAAAGAGTTTGAAAAAATTGATTATTAAATTGGTTTTATTGATGAAATACATAATGATATCTATGCATCAAAATAAAATTTCAAGAAAATTATCCAAGGTCAAACCAGAGTCAACAAGTGTTGACAAAAAAATTTAGAATTTAAAAAAGTCAGAATTTTTTATTTTAAATAAAGAAAATGGTAAAATGAACCAAAAATTGGAAAAATGGTAAAATCGAAATAAAAATAAATGAGGTCACCAATATTTATCAAATGACTATTGGATCCTTCCATAATTTTTCCAGAATTTAAAAATGTCAGAAAGTATTTTTTAACAATTAAATAACTCAAACAAAAGAAAAAAATCATAAAAAACATCAAATCTAAAAAAAAATATAAAAAAATAAAAATCAGAAAGAGAATAATTGTAAATATTGTTATGAATTTTTGAGCCAGAAATGAATTTTCTATGATTTTTTGAAGTTTAAAACAAATAAAATATAAAATAAAAAAATAAAAATAAAAGTCAAAAAAATATGGACCATTAGATCGAGTCAAAAGCAGCGTGGTAAGTAGATACAAAGGATCACAGCTTGTTGCATATGGACCTCCTTAGTTTCCCATCGGATCAAGTTTTAAATAAAATAAAACAGGAAAATATGTGGCGCGTTGGATCGATGCTGACTCACTTAAGAAATCAAATCCAAGGGCTCAGAAAACGCGCGTATGGCAAAGCAAGAACATCAGATAAAATTCAAAATTACATGGCTTATTGTCATTGGTTGAAGACGGACATGTCATTGTCTTCAACCTCCAGCCTCTCCGGAATTGGAGTTTCACAGACTGTAAAATCAATTCCTCATACCGGTACCATTAAATTCGTCTCTTCAAGACGATTCTTGTGGTACCCTCGCGAAAAAATTTATTTAAAATGAGCGAGGTTTAATTTGGAAAAAACTCAAATAATAACGAACACTTGTTTTCAGAAAATCAGATTCAATACTCAACGAAAATAGAAACAGTGAAGACCACGAGGATCAGGGAGATGAGGAGAACAAGTTAGGCATTCATTTGGATCGATTTGGTTAGGAATTTTACTTGAGCGAGTTCACTTTTAGAACTCGAAACTTGACTTCTATGCGATTTAGGGCACCTCAAGGCATGATACTTATTTTGTTAGCTTCGGTGAAGTTCAAGGAAGAAGAATGAGCAAAGAATTTGGAGCCTGAATGCTAAGCAAGGATTCGAAGTTGCGAAATTTAGTATGGAGAGAGTATGTGCGATTTTACGCTATCAAATCTTGAAAAAAAGAGTGGGATAGGTCCCTCTATTTATAGGAAGCAAATGGAATCAGAATGGAGGGTGAAGATGCAATTTAGAGTGAAATCGTGCACACACGCATCATGAGCAAAGTGTGACTTGCAAGTTGTTAAAACTCAGCCATCATGCGTTTGATGTGCTAATTACATCAAATTTTCTAAACATGATTATTCATGAAATAAAAACACGGCTTAAAAAAATAATGTAGCGCAAATACTGGCCCGATGGTGAGCTCAAGCAGGTTTTGGCATAATTTTTGCGAGGCCAATCAAATTCACTCATCGTTTTCCAATTTTCTTGAGCCAAATGAAGTCCTCTAATAGTAGAACACAATGCAAAATAATCACTTCCAATGGATGCTTGGTGAGATATCTGACCTTTAGGATTTGAGAAAAACACTAAAAATCAACAGGCCTTGGTCAAGCACACATGCCTTCCAAAAGTGACCTATAATGTTTGCCTTCAACATGGTCTTCACTCAAAATTTTCTCATGACCAACAAAGATAGTAAAGTAGATCTCTTGAATGCCATTTGCAAAAAAAAAAAACACTCAAAATTCCAAAATTGAAAAGTTGTGGTCTTGTGAAGTTGATGAAAAGTCATGAATGACCTATAATCTTTTGATCTCTTCACAACTTCCAACCCTTTCAAGCTTTGAAACACAAATGGAGATAAGTTTCACATCTTTAAAATTATTGTGCAAAGCAGAATGACCTCAAGGTGATAAATGATGATCAAGTTATGATCTCTTGAAGTTGATGATTACAAATTGAGAAATTCATCAAGGACTTGCAATCTTTGACTTCTCAAGCACTTTTCAAGCATTTCTATTCTTTCCAATTGAACTAAGTTGTAGTAGACATACTTGGATGCATTCGAAGAAATAATGAGCTCAAGGAGACAGGAATGACCAAGTTATGAATTTTGAAGTCATACAGAGATGAAGTATCAATCTAGAGTTTGCAATCATTGATCCTCAACTGGTGCAATTTCGATTGGATAAATTGGCGGTAAATAATATTCGAATCAACACAGGGAAAAGGTCAATATTAATGATAAGTATTGGTGAAAAGTATAAAACCTTTTGTTACGAAAAAGGGTTCCGATCTTGATGATAGATAATGGAATTCGATTGGAGACCTTAGTGTTTAAAATATGAAGAAACTCCTTTGGTGAATGTGCCGATATTGGAGCGGTCAAACAGAGGATCGGTCGAAATCCAGTAAACATAGAATTGAATTTCAAATAGATTAAGGACTCGAATTTTAAATAAAGCGCCATTTTAGAGGACGGCGTGGAAGTGATGTGAAGGAGGTCTGCATGCTTCAAATGTGCGATGTTAAAGTAGGACCGTTGGGTTGATACACTATAAATAGGTGTTTTATGTTAGATTTTAGGTGTGCGTTTATGTACTAAAAATCTCAAATACTCGAACTACCAATACTGAGGAAAGCGAGTCAAGGAGACGAAATATGCGTTATGAACATCATGATCCTTTACAATTTAAGTACAAGTTCTTTTATATTCGTTTCAATTTCTTGCACTTTTATTCTTAGAATACTTTGATTTCCTTTCATGTCCTTACTTTACTTGTTTTTGAACACTTTTATTCCTTGACGTGTCTTTTCACTTTATCTTTCATTCAAAACACTTTATTGTTTCTAGATACTTCTATGTTCTCGAAATCATTTATCTTCTTTGAGCAAATCATTTATCTTTACGTTTTAAGTGTCAAAGTTTAAGTTCAAATTAGAAATCATTTTCCCTATTCAATCAGCATATTTATATAGGCCATTTTAGAGAAATTATTTAAGAATTTCACGTTCTACAATATAAAAGTCATGAAGATAATGGGTCTAAATATGGAAATCTATTATGACACATGTGTCCTAGGATCAATCTAGTCGATCCTGCAAGTAACCAATAGTAATTAGTAAAATTGGAAGACTAGCGGTTGTTTACCAGAAATCCCTGTAAACATCCTCAAAACATCTTTTCATCAAATAACTTCCTTGGACCAAAGAAGATACATGCTAGAGGTCCTTTTAAGAGTCCAATGGCTTTGGAATCGTTCACAATCTCACCTGATCACCAAGATATGGTCCTCAGAAGACCAAACCCTAATTCAAGAGCATTGGCCATGGCATGGAGAATTCTTCAACTTTGATCTTCCTTACAAATGGAACACATTATCATGAGGAGAGATTGTTGTAGATGATAAGAGTAAATCATAGTGAGAAAAACACTTCAAGACATTAAGAATTGATGAGACATGCTTTTGTGGTTCGAAGTTCCAACTTAGGTCAACCATTTGAATCAACTTGGCATCCTTGGGATTCCTTTTGCTATAAAAAAGGACATGATAAGCTCCATTGGGTCTTGTCAATGATGATAACTTAAGATATACCACATGATATAGATTGATGATTTCTTAAGACTTTGGGAGATAAGGCATGAAATAAACACATGAACCTATAGACATCTTGAAGAAAATCCTTGCCTCATACTCCTACCATCCAAAGAGAAAATGATATACATATCTAATGGTTATCAAGTTTCAATAATAATATGAAAATTAAACATAAACAAGGTGCTTGGTGATCCCTTAAGTGAAAACTCGGAGATAGGGAGAGAGACCTAGTTTGTGATCTTTGTGCAATGCAATAGTATGAGATGATAGAGAATCTTAGGGGCAAAATTGGGGTACAACAAGATGTTTTGGATGAATATGGTATTGAATATCATACTCGGAAGGATGTTAAAGATAATGTGATGGAAGAATACCTATCTCACCAACTTGATTGATGATTACAGTCCATCAAGTTTGACTTTCGTGATGAATTTGTGATGTATTTGAAAGTTAAAAATTGCGATGAACCTTTGCAGGAAGGACGGATCAGAATCTCGCATCCCTTTCTTTGGGAGGTTCATGTTTAATTGTGAAATAACATGGTGAAGTATGAAGCTTATATTATGGGTCTCAAAGAAGCCATTGATTTAAGAATCAAGGTTCTTGTGTATGGAGACTCAGCTTTGGTAATATCATATTATATTTGAAATAAATGAAATATTAAAAATAAACTAATAAAAGCGATCGAATAAATTAAATCTCAAGAAATAGTAAATTAACATAATATATCATTCTAATAAAAAAAGTACTTTGGATCGATTTTAAAAAATTAATCTAAAATCAGATCCAATCTGAGCAATTTTTATTGAAGAGAATTCAAACAGTTCCAAAATTATTATACTTTTCTTTGTTTTCAATATTTTTGGATCGGTTTGGATTTGAACACCCTAGTGAGAGCATTCATTTCAATTGGAGCATTGCATCTAAAATATTTATAATACTCATGATGACCTCCACGATTATGTTATAAAATAGATAAAGATACTACGTGTAGCCATTTTAGCATTGCTTTTATATGTATTATAACGAGAATATTGTTTGCCTTATAGATGTTGTCTAGACTATTAGCCCATCCAACTTCTTTTCATCTGTTGAGTATGATTTTTTGGTTGATTACATTTGAACACTCGGTTGGGGATGCTCAAGCGAAATGAAATTAGTGCAATTCCATGTTGTTGATAGAAGTGTCATAATAGAACTAAGATTTTGGTTTCATGGTCTAACATGATGATCTTTGTCTTCCCAAATTTGAAGATTATTTCCTC
>CM038794.1:208189084-208360712 GCA_021764765.1 Vicia sativa
AAAAATAAAAAGTCTTTCTTGTAATTAGTTTACTGAAACTTGGAGCTCTATATTTTGTGTAAACTTCACTTTGTGAAGTAAAGCTTTTTAGAAGCAATATTATACACAGTCAGTCAAATATCATTTATTTGGTAGTGGTTCCTTGAGAGACCAATGGGTCAATATTCTCGAGAGGTCTAGGACTAGTTGGTCTTAGAGGTGTTAGTAACTTACATTTGACTTGTGTAGAGTTGTTCCGAGAGACCCGTTGGTCAAGATTCTCGAGAGGTCTAGGACTAGTGAGTCTTAGAGGAAGTTAGTCACAACAGTTGGTTGTTCAGTGTAATCGGTTGATTATAGTAGATTAAGTCCTTGTTGAGAGAGGCGAAATCACCTTGACGGGTGGACTGGAGTAGTTTGAGTTTCAAACGAACCAGGATAAAAATCCTTGAGTATTTTTAGTATTGTTGTTTGGGTAAAACAATTAAAAAGAAGAAAAACTTATTCACCCCCCTTCTAAGTGTTTTTCCAAGCCTTCAATTGGCATCAGAGCTCTTGGTTCTGGATGCAAACACGTAATAGTGTCAGATAAAGATCCATAATAAAAACACTCAATGGAAACAAATAACAACAACACTAAATATCCAATGTTTGATGGAGAAGATTTTGCATATTGGAAGGATAGACTGAAAGTTTTATTTCGTGTTATGATCCCGATCTTTGGGATATGGTGTTGATGGTTACAAACATCCAGAGATGGAGATGGAAATAAGATTGAAAGGAAAGCTATGGACAAGGCACGTAAAGCGTAATATAAAAATCATCATAAAGCTGTAAATATCCTGTAAGTGCTATTTCAAAAGTAGAATATGAAAAAATCACAAACAGAGAATAAAGGTATGACATTTTGAGTCACTCAAAATGTCACATGAAGGGAACGCAAGTTAAGGAAACTAAAGCTTTGGCCATGTGGAAGACTCGTAATCTTCCGATGTCAAACCGGTTCGTAAGATGAACATGCAAATCTAGCTTTTATGGCAACTACAATGATGACTCGCTTTGTATTTGAGATGATGAAGTATTTTCCGATCTAACTAGAACTCAATTAGAAGATAGTCTATCGTAACGCTTGGAAAATTATAGTAAACAAAATCAAATACAAGAAACTCGTAAAGAATCTTGTATTTGAAATTGATCAACTTAAGCGTAAAACTCGAGCTTAAAGAAAATAATATTAAACTTAAAATGATTTTCAAAATGCTCAAAAGTTTCCACTGTAGTGTTTAAAGTACCAAAATATTTTAAAAGAATATGACTATAGCTTTTAAGTTTTGGCTAAAAGCATAGATAGAAGCAAGATGGCTTCAGGGTTCATGGAGTTAGTAGAAATAACATAAAGGGATTAGGATATGAAACCCCTAGAGGGAAAGAAGTATATCAACCCAAATCTGTTGATAAAATGATTATCACATATAAACCACTGCACAAACAATTTGAGTTTGGTCACACACATGATATTAAATATACATCCTATAATGAAAGTTTTTATGATAAACCAAAGTTCAAACAGAACTTTTGAAACACTAACTAGAAAAGACCCAGAAGGATATGAGTACCAAAAGAAAGAATGATTTATGTTGCAGATATCCTTAAAGGTGACATTGAAACACCAACCTTGACACCTGGACTCTGGATGCTAACTACACATGATGGGAAGAAGGTTTATGTGCCAAAGTCCGAACTTAAACTGAGGTAACTGAAGGAAAGAATCGAGGCTCGAACTATGGGAAATGGAACATAAGTTCAGCCAACCTTTGGAAAACAAAACAAAAGTACAACTCAGAAGTTTCAACATTTGTAGAAGCTCTGGATGAAAAGTCAACTAGAAGATGATAATATGTATAAGTGTAAGATCCATATCTTCTGTGATAATACTTCTTCCATTTGCCTTTCTAAAAATCCTATTTACATTTAAAGGCAAAACATATTGAAATTAAACATCATTTCATTAGGAACTATATTCAAAAAGGAATTTTTACTTTAAACTTTGTTAATACAGACCATCATGGGCTGATATTTTCACCAAACCGCTCTCTGAAGATAGGTTTAAATTTATTTTGAAAAATATTAGTATGGAAATTTTCCTAATGAAATTGCTCAATATCAATATAGTCAAGTTCGTGTTAAATGAACATTTTAGTTAACCGTATCTTCGTGGTTAGAAGAGAAGTCAAGTTAGAAACTATCTCTAGAAGTTCAAACCTTCAAAATGTTTCATTACTAAGTATGGTCAAGTTCACTAGATCAAACAACAGACGCTGAACCCAAAAGTTGAACACGTGTTCAATAACTTCTGCTAGTTTACCCACACGTGTGCTAGCTATTGACACGCAACTCCTAGGTATCTGTTCAATCTCTTCAAATCTTAAGTAATCCCTCCATCTATCAGACACCATTAATGTGTGTGATGATTAAAATTGTTTTTAATTTTCTTAATTATTTCTTTTGAACGTTCATTTGCATGCGTAAGCTCTTTAAAAACTCTTTCAAAATTCATTTGTTACTTTTAATTCTACAAACTCCCATTCCGTAACAAACCCCAATCCGTAACAAACCACAACTACGTAACTTTCACCTCCACACTACCAAGAAAGTCCCCACCTCACTCCCCGTAACTTCCGTAACCAAACTCCCTTAAATTGTTCCACTCCAAGACTTACATATCCGTAAACTTTTAATTCCCTGCATTTCGAGGACACAAGTAAATCTTCATTCCCTACCCACAAAGACAAATGTTAAATTACGCGTAAATTTGAAAAGAAATGTCAATTGGATGGAACCATCAAGGATGACCGCAAATAATCCGAGTCCCTATGCATCCTCTCGACTTGTGGAGAACTTTCGTAAGGAGATTCATTGTTGAATCCCTTACACTCAAGGAGATGTGCTACCTCATGCTTATGAGAAATTTGATGAGTGTCGAAAGGATTGAAAAGGTCGCCTTCAAGATTGGAATGAGAAACCACTACTAGAACTGGACAATGCTTTGTGGCAACCACCTGCTGATTATATGGAAATCTCTGATGATGAATCCTCAGAACCAAAAGTTGCTGATCCAAACTCTGGAGCTCTTGTGTTATATAAACCTCTGAGTTTTCATCCAAGAGAAGCTAGGAAGAAAGTGTTGACTCTGATGGTTGACCTTGACACCTTGTTCTCAAACGCCTTCTGCCCCATAAGTACTGTTTCAACTTCTATGTCTCCACAGAAGGTGTTGATTCAACTTCTGTTGTCTTGGAAACTCTAAAGGAGGTAAAGCAAGAAAATGAGGTCTGTCGAGCACGCTTGGACAAGCAAGATGAAACCAATCAGAAATCAAACCTGATGCGTAGCAAGAAGAATCACGAGATCAAGAATCTTCTGCTTTCCCTAGTTGCACGCCCAACCTAGAACTTCTGTCTTTTTCAAACAAACATGAATGCATCTTTTTATTTTTAAATTTTTAAGTATTTAGACAATCTTCTATCCTCGTACTATTTCATCAATGTTATAAGTAATTTTTGGCTTACTATTCATTATCTTTTAAACATGCATTTTTATTATGACAAAAGGGGAGAAAATCTTGAGATTTTGAATTGATAAATCATAGCAATTACTGTGATTAAAAGTCAAACATTTCTACATTTCTAACAAATATACAAGTGTACATGCTTCAAGTATGCAAAAGCTAAGCTCTCAAAAGAAAATTCGTAAAAGCTCAAAAGACCAAGTGTCAAATCAACACTGAAAGTAACTGGAAGAAAAGAAAAATCTCGTGGAAGTTCTACCTTGCAATTATTTCTTTTCAATATTTATTTCTGTGGGAGACTATCAAATTGGGGAGATTATTAATCTTAGAGATATATATATATATATATATATATATATATATATATATATATATATATATTTTAATATACAAAATTTCTTAAATCAAAATCTAGACATTTTTGTCATCATCAAAAAGGGGGAGATTGTTAGAACAAAGTTTGTTTCTAAATAATATATTAAAGTTTTGATGATAACAAGTATAATAAATTTTGTATAAATGTTATGATCCTCTGATGAATATGATACTCTAACATGTTTATGTTTAGTTTCAGAAGATGTTCTGACTCAAGTGCTAAAATGGAACGTTACACTATGCTAAGCAAAAGATGAAGTACTAGAAGTTCTGATGAGAGTAGAACTTCTTGTCACGCAAGCTAGAAGCAACTTCTAATAGAAGCATGCAAGGGAAAACCTCTGATAAGAAGCACCAAAAGAATGTTCTGATTAGAAGATGTTTGCTTACAGAAGATGAAGTTAGAAGTTCTGATGAGAGTAGAACTTTTGGTCACGCAAGCTAGAAGAAACTTCTGATAAAAGCATGCAAGCGCAAACCTCTAATAAGAAGCACCAAAAGAATGTTCTGATTAGAAGATGTTTGCTTACAGAAGATGAAGTTAGAAGTTCTGATGAGAGTAGAACTTCTGGTCACGCAAGCTAGAAGTAACTTCTGATAGAAGCAGACAAGAGTAAACTTCTGATAGAAGCACCAACAGAATGTTCTGATGAGAAGATATTCTAACAAGGCTTATAGAATATCATTATCAATATGTGCGTTATCTTCTAAAAGACAAAACCTACCACAGTAACGTAAACCTAATGAGCGAAGAAAACAAAATACTTGAGTGGTTCAACTTCCAAGGATTATTTAACAAGCAAATCACGTGAAGCTAAGCAAAGTCATAATTACATTTTTAAGTATCCAAGACACGCTACATGCAACGGAAAACTTCTGGAAGCACTATATAAGGCATTCAAATTCAAAGGAGAAAAATAACAACTTTCAACAACATCTTCTAACAATTCACCACAAATCATCTTGAGTAAACTTATGTTGAAAAAATTAAAAAGTCTTTCTTGTAATTAGTTTATCAAACTTTGAGCTTCATATTTTGTGTAAACTTCACTTTGTGAAGAAAAGCTTTTAGAAGCAATATTTTACACAACACAAATATCGCTTATTTGATAGTTGTTCCTGAGAGACCACGGGTCACTTCTCGAGAGGGCTAGGACTAGTTGTGTCTTAGAGGTGTTAGTCACTTGCAATGACTTGTGAAGAGTTGTTCGAGAGACCAATGGGTCAAGATTCTCGAGAGGTCTAGGACTAGTGAGTCTTATAGGAAGTTAGTCACAATAGTTGGTTGCAAAGTAATCACTGATTACAAAGGATTAAGTCCTCGTTGAGAGAGGCGTAAATCACCTTGACGGGTGGATCTGAGTAGTTTGAGTTTCAAACGAACTAGATAAAAATCCTTGAGTATTTTTAGTATTGTTGTTTGGGTAAAAGAATTAAAAAGAAGAAAAACTTATTCAACCCCCCCTTCTAAGTGTTTTTCCAAGCCTTCATAACCCGCCTTACCTTAGATTATAGCTAGCAATCGATTCTTAACTTCGTGTTCTACCGAAATATTTATGTTTCTCGTGCCCTAGTTCTTCTTCATAACTTCTTTCCCAATGCGATCTTACAAAATGAAACACTGACACTCTCTTTTCCTTGTTTAACCTTTTGACCCTTTCTATAGTCTTCTCATCTTACTCTCACTTACTCCTTCACCATTTACCACCCTGCCCCTAATATTTCTACACAATATATTATCTTGTTTCACTAATTTAAATAATTCTAAATAATCACTCCTATTATCTAAAATTATTTAAAACACTCAATATCACTCAATTTCCACTAAACCACACATAGCATCTGTCATACCCCAAAATTTGCCCTCCATCTACTCAAGAGATTTCATACATCCATACTCAAGGATTCCTCAAGAGTGGATCAGACAAACTCTCTCCTAGACAATCAACCCAAACTAGGGGTTTGGTATCTCTCAAGTCAAGATGGATTTCCAACATCTCCAATGACCTTCATGCTTACTCATATGCTTCAAAGATTCTCCATGTCAAGTTTCAAGCCTTACAAGTCAAGTTTCCTCAGACAATTGTTCAGATGGTTGAAAATCGGGTGTATTGGACAAAAAGTCAACTATGGTCAACATACAGTCAAAACTTCTGATTTTTGGTCAACATCCTCATTTTGAAGTTACATTCATCATTTAATCAAGGGTTGATCATGATTCATCAAGAAAACTCAAGATTTGCCCAAAAGTCAAACTTTCTAAATTAGGGTTTCTAGATGAAAAGTCAACTGAACTTTGACTGATCATAACTTTCTCATACTTTCTCAGAAATTTTTCCACCACCTCTTGTTTTGAAGGAAATTCAATTCTCTACAACTTCATGTCTCACAAGAATGTCCAAAAAATGCTTCATTTGAGAGGTATAGTTTAAAACATTACAGGTCATTTTCAAAGTCAACAAAAAGTCAACTTTTTGTTTTGAAGATATTTTGAGCATGGTAACTCCAATTGAGATGAGACCAAAGACATTGGTTAGAGGACTCTTAGAGCTTTCCAAAAAGTCCAAGAACACTCAAAAATGTGGAAAATTGAGCAAGTTACACCATTCACAAGTTGGGCAATTTTGAAAGAATGCACAAAGAGAGTTACTTCAAAAAATCAAATCTTTTGCAAATGGGCCTATTTTTTCTTCATCCTAACTTGTTCCTCATACAATTAGGAATATCCAAGCCCAATGCCACGAATTTTTGATTTATTTTTCTATTTAATTTGGAATTTATTCATTTAAATACAAATTAAATTCAAAAATAAAGTATAAAATCAAAATTAATTGAAAGATTGATTTTTATTCTTTCCTTGATGTCCAATTAACTCACAAATGCTAGCCAAATCAGAATTGAAGCAAAAAAGGCAAGATTGGATTGAAATTGATCAAATTTGAAAATTTGATTTTCATGAAAAATCAAATTTGATTATCATTGATTATTGATCAAATCTTTCCAAATTCAATCTCAAATCCTTCCAGTATATATACACAATGCATATCAATCAAAAGAGGACGAAAGAATTGCTCCAGAACCCTAGTTTCAAACTCAAAAATTTCGTGTCCTTGAAGCAATTAGATTCCTAGTTCCCCATCCACACCGATTTCGAGCATTCCATCTTGTTCTTGAGGCCTTTAGAGTCGATCCAGATTTATATCATTCAAAACCATCCAAACAAGAACCAAATCGGTTTGTTCTTGAAATTTCAAAATTCGATTTCTAACATTCATGCATTATTAACTTTTGATTGTTTGTCTGTTTAGAATCAAGCTTGCAAGCTGGGCAAACCAATTGATTTTTATGGGAATCGTGTTTCACCATAACTAGGGTTTCGAACACGATTTGGGGTTTCTTTAAACGAAAAATTGGACCATGAGACCTATACCATTGCATCCGAATGAAGTTTCCAATCGCACCATGGCTTTAGAATGTATTTATATTATGTGTGTTTCATTTTGATATTAGCGTGACGAAGGTCGAAGAACAGCCGACGCTAGCTTCGTAAATTCAAATGAAGAAGACGATGAATTGCGAAGGGAGGAAAACATGAGCGACGTGTTATTTTCAAACCATCCTTTCCAAACAAAGGGCGCGCTGGCTCATTGGTCGTGGTGGTTTTCGGTTTGAAAGGGATGTCCCCGCCGATTCCTCGGTTCGATAACCTTTTTCACTTTTCAAACTCATTATTTTCCATATTTTCATTATTTTAATATTTTCTATTCTATTTTAATTGTTTTCATATTTTTACTTATGCATTAAAAAATCACCAAAAATATTTTTCTTTTTTATAGTAGTTTTATAAAATCTTTATTTAATTTACAAAATTAAAAAATATAATTTTTGCATGCATATTTATTTTTATTTTGATTTTAACATTTAAATCATATTAAATTAGTTTTTAATTACTAAAATACATCTAAAAATTCCAAAAAAATTATCTTAGTATATTTATCTTATTTCCAGCATGCATTAATTTTCTCATATTAAAATTTGCATTTTTTCTAACATTTTCTCTTATTTCAATTTCATCATATTTTCCGATTTTCTTATCCTTTCACAGGTTGATCCGATTCAGACGATTCTTCCGTTTTTATTTTACTTTTCAATAATGTAATTGCTCATGGGTTGTAATAGTTTAATTTAGGACTTTTACTTTCCGCACTCCTAATTATGTATCTGCCCCAAAGCCATGTAATAGCGTAGGATTACCTTTCCGCACCTTTACATTCCGCATTTTACTTTCCGCACCCTTATCAATTGCTAGTAATTAGGCGTGTATGGCAAGATAATAATTGGACATAGCTCACACTAATTTCCAGATAAAATATCCGAATTTAACACACTTCTTTCACACACGCACCCTTAGGTAATTCTCTCGATGCCTTCGATTACAAATGGTCATGTCCCTCGAACGAGGTATTCTAGCACCGCTGTTTTCCAAACAAATCATCATAGTCCCTTCGATACAAAGATCATAAGACCCACGATGTCGCCTCCGAATACATGATCTTGACCTCGATTGTCGCCACGAAAATGATGATAGTCCCTTCGCATGTGCTAGGATGCTTCCTACAAGTTGCCTTCTATGACCATCCGATGTCCCTTCGAATGTCCCGTTTACATCCAACGAATGGAGCTACCTACTAACTAATGGTATGGCTAGCGCTATTCTAAAGGAATGTAAAAGTACGAAAACGACCAATTCTGAGTGGGTAAATAAGTCTCTTAGTTGCTTGCTCTATCAAATGCTTTTCACACCACACTTTTTTTCAAAATTCAAATTCTTTTCAAAACAAAAAAAACATTTCCGAACACTTTGTATACACTCCTACATGAGTCATTACAAAGTCAAAGCGAAATGCCTTTTCAAAACATCTTTGTCAAACACACAGAAAGCAATTTTAAAAAGTTATCTAAGAGCAACTAAGAGCCCGTAGAATAAATCATGGATGGAAAGGGTGCTAATACCTCCCTTTTCATAACCATTCTCCGAACTCGTAATCTAACGAAGGTCTTTTTCTCGTTACTTTTATCTTCCCTTAATTGATAAAATAAAAGTCGGTGGCGACTCTTGCTATCCGCACATTTGGATACAAAATCCTACAAAGTCGCTTCACCGTATCACAAAGATCACATCACATATCGTATTCATCAAAGCATCACATATACTCACAATTATATCATAATTACTCATCATAAACCAATTAAATAATTAAATAAATAATCTAATTATTTTTTAGGTGTTACAGTATTCACGTTGATCTTGATAAAGTTAGGGAAATTCACAAAATGTATGCTCTAAGAACTGAAAAGCAAGTCAGTGGTTTCCTCAGACATCTATGTTACATTTCCATATTTATTTCTTATATGACTTCTACTTGTGAGACAATCTTCAAGATTCTGAAGAAGGATCAGTGTTGTGTATGGACGAATGACTGCCAAAAAGCTTTTGATAGTGTCAAAGAGTACATTCTTGAGCCTCTTATCTTGCTCCCTCCTATTGAAGGAAGGCTTTGATCATGTATTAGATTATGGTGGATGATCAATGGATTGTATCTTGGGTCATTAAGATGAATATGGTAGAAAGGAATATGCCATTTACTATATGAGCAAGAATTTCACCGACTACGAGTCACGATATTCATTGCTTGAAAAGACATGTTGTGCTTTGGCTCTCTAAGCGCCAAAATATATGCTAAGCTATACTACTTGGTTGATATCCAAAATGGCCAAGTAAGTACATCTTTGAAAAACCCGCCTACAGAAAAATTTCCGCTATGTATGTAGCGGCAAAAAATTTGAGACTAAGCCATTGAATTGACTCAACTCATAAAAAATAGCAATGAAGTCTCCACCACACTTTTATTTTATCCAAAGAACTAGGAAAAAGAGCGAATAAAATCCTAAAAAAATGAGATCGATGTACGAGGGTTAATTATACAAAGGGAATGTATTAGGGACCCTAAGAATATACGGTACTCCGCATGAACCTCTTTGAAAATTTGTATATGTGCTAAAAAGAATATTTATACAAACTGGATGGTGGATGTGACACCCCGAATTAATTCAAATGTTAGATAATTAGGAATTTAATTATTTAAATAATTAAAGGCTTGATTATTTATATTTTTGGATTTAATTGGATTATTTAATTAAAAAGAAGAGTTGGTGGTGTGAGGAGTAAGAGAGTGTGAGTGGTAAAGTACTTACTTTACTAGTTACTAATTATTTATTTTATTGGAATAAATAAAAGGAGTATTAAAAGGATTATAAAAAGGAAAAGAAGGAAAGAAGGTCTTTCGAAAAGTTATTTCAATGAGAATTGGAGAAGAGAAGAGAAGAGAGGAAAAAGCCAACGCCGAGGAAAGTCAAGATCATCGAAGGTGTGGGTGATTTCATTCAATTTTAATGCCTTATGGGTTTTGGGAATCAACCGGATGATTGGGTATGTTAGGAAGTTTGATTTAGGTGATTATAGGTTTGTAGGAATAAACCCTATTTTGTGTCGGATTGTAGATTTTAAGACCGTAAGGCCGAACAATCAATAGGAAGGAAGAAACAACGATGTATGATGTTATATTGGTGTATAATGGTTGTAATTTAGTGTTTCTAATGTTACAACTCGTATGGAAATGATTGGAAGTGAATAAGAATGCATAAGTTGTCAAAATAGCGATTTTGTCTGCAGTCGTGGGAACCTTCCCTCTGGGAGGAATCGGGTTCCAGTGTTGAAATTTCAAAATCAAGCATTTTGTACGAGGAACCGGTTCCTGGGTAGGAACCGGGTTCCCATACAAATTCCAAGAGGCGTGTGTTTTCAAAAAAATGGGAACCGGGTTGTACCAGGGTAGGAACCGGGTTCCACTGTATTGAGTTCAAAAATACTTAAACTTCAAAATTCATATTTTCTAAACCAGTAATTCGATTCGAAAGCCGCTTTGCATTATTTTTAAATTTAAAATACTATCTTTTAAAAGGGAAAATATTATTTTACTAAAATTATTTTAAAAAGAGTCGAGCTTCCGATTTTTGAAAAAGTGTGGATAGTTAAGGATAATGGGAAATTATTATGAATGGTCTGAGTTATCGGATGAGAACTAATGCTTACAATGTTGTGTTGATTATTCACTATGATTGAATGCGATACATTGGTGATTGGCGTTAAGTGAATTATGTTGAGATCATAATCTGTGAATTGGTTTAGATTGTTCTAATAGGGTGAACGAAGATTGACGCTTATGTGTTGGTTTCCTTGTTGTCTATTCATGATTGTATTGATATCATGTGTTGTTGTCGTTGTGTATTCATGATGGTTGTTGATCTCGCTTGTTATTGTTGTATATAACGGTGTTAGTCTTACTAATTGAAGAGTGTTGGCATATTTATGCTTTGTGATAATTATTTCATGGTTATGTTGTTATCATGCGATACTCGTTGATGTTGGCATTATGTGGAATTATGTTGTGATCATAATCCGTTGAATTGATGTTGCATGCTTTTATGATGCATGCATAAACATTTGTTAATTGGTTCATTCCCATTGTGCTGAAGTGAACTGGCAGAGCCAATAAACTTACCTGATTTAGAGGTAGTGAGGCTAGATTCTTGACCCCTGGTTATGGGCTAATCATGGATTTCCACTGCCTTCCACATGTAAAAAAGAGTGGGTGAACTCGGTTCACGTTTTGGTACCACATGCATAGAGTCTGCATTGAATATGGGATTATAACATGCAAGGATGGTTTCCATTGTTGCAATTCCCATTGTTTGTTATATTTATATGTTCATTGTGTGAGATATATTTGTGAATTGTCTATGATTATGCCTTTTGATAATGGACTAATGAATTCAATTATTCCGTTGTATTTAAAAACGTATAATGCATTTTATATTGGATAGAAATCTCACCCTTACTTTGATGATTTCAGATTTTAAGTGATTAGCTGCTTGGAATCAATGAGGATAGCTTCTAGAGTCGAGTCATTAGTTAATCCGCGTGTCAGTGTCGTGCTCTGATAGATGTAACACTGGGGAAACATTTGAATTGAAATTCCTTATGGAAATTGAATAATAGTTTTGTTTAATGTTTTCGATTTATTATCCTGGAATAATTATGAATGGTGTATTCAGGATTTGTTATGTTTCATTTCCGCTGTTAAACATAACTTTAAGTCTGTTTTATTTATTGAATTCCTTCAGTGAAAGCATGACAGCTGTTTTGGTTAATTTTGAAATATATTAAAGTTGTGATGCCTCTTGATATGTGTTAAAACTCGATTATTAAATTATAAATCGCGGGTAATTTGGGTGTTACAATAGTGTTATCGCATAGTCGGTCGTTGTGACAGGTCTTAATGTCATTATCCTTTGTACGCGACAAGTGTGTACAACACCGCTTGTAGTTGTTACTTTTCTGATTGATTATTGCAGGAGTAGTGTGAAACTAAGTGGGGGAGAAGAGATGCTTCCCGGATATGTTCCGATTGTAAGTCATTGGTACGAGGTACTGCTTGAGAAGACAATGCAAGTATGGTTAGAGTTGTTGGAATCGTTTGGACCATGAGTCATAGTTGGAAGTGCAAGAAGGCGAGTACGATTTTGAGAACAGAAAGTGTTGGTAATGATGGTTTATACTCCAGTATGATTATCGGATGTCTATTGACAAATTGAGGACTTGATCACCCTTAATCTCTTGTTGATAGTAGACGGAATCGTATTGGATGGTATACAATTGTCTTACTATCTAAATGGGGCATAAAGTGATGAATATGAACGAAGTGTGATAGAAGCTTGTGAACCATATGAGTGGACGAAGACTCTAATAAGGACAATGAATTAAGATGGATGATCAGAGTTACGTAGTTATTAAAGATGGTGCCGTGGTGTTTATGTTGTATTCTTCGACGGAGGTGAAAGGAAAGGTTAAGAGTGGGGAATTACCTGTTGTGAATGAGTTTCCTGAAGTGTTTCCGGAAGATGTTAGTGAGCTACCACCTAAGAGAGAAGTGGAGTTTGCTATAGATTTGATTCCTGTAACTAGTCCGGTGTCGATGGCGCCTTATCGCAGGTCGGCATCTGAGTTGTCAGAGTTGAAGAAACAGTTGGAAGAGTTACTTGATAAGAAGTTTATTCGGCCTAGTGTTTCACCGTGGGGTGCACCGGTATTGTTGGTTAAGAAGAAGGAAGGTACAATGAGACTGTGTGTTGATTACAGCCAGTTGAATAAAGTGACAATCAAGAATCGGTATCCATTGCCGAGGATTGATGATTTGATGGATCAGTTGATTGGAGCTTGTGTATTTAGTAAAATTGATCTGAGGTCTGGATATCATCAAATTCGTGTTAAGGCGGAGGATATTCAAAAGACTGCATTTAGAACAAGGTATGGGAATTACGAATATTCTGTTATGCCATTTGGAGTTACTAATGCACCTGGTGTTTTTATGGAGTATATGAACAGGATATTTCATCCGTATCTTGACCAATTTGTGGTGGTATTTATTGATGACATTTTGATCTATTCAAAGAGTGATGAAGAGCATGCAGAGCATCTTAGGATTGTATTGGAATTGTTGAAGGAGAAGAAACTTTATGCGAAGTTACCCATATGTGAATTCTGGTTAAGTGAAATGAGTTTTCTTGGTCACGTAATTTCCAAGAATGGCATTGCTGTTGATCCTTCGAAGGTAGGAGCGATATCTCAGTGGGAAGTGCCGAAGAATGCTTCTGAAATCTGTAGTTTCTTGGTCTTGCAGGTTAATACAGGAAGTTCATTGAAGGATTTTCGAAGTTTGCTTTACCGTTGACTAAGTTGACAAGAAAGGGTCAAGCGTTTGTTTGGGACTCCGATTGTGAGGAAGGATTCCAAGAGTTGAAGAGGAGGTTGACTAGTGCTCCGATTCTAATTCTGCCGAATCCGGCAGAATCTTTCGTGGTGTATTGCGATGCGTCTTTGATGGGTTTAGGTGGTGTTTTGATGCAAGATAGGCAAGTTGTGGCTTATGCTTCGAGACAGTTGAAGATTCATGAAAGGAATTATCCGACTCATGATTTAGAGTTGGCAGCTGTTGTATTTGTTTTGAAACTATGGAGGCATTATCTGTATGGTTCACGATTTGAAGTGTTCAGTGATCACAAGAGCCTGAAGTATCTTTTTGACCAGAAAGAATTGAATATGAGGCAGAGAAGGTGGTTAGAATTTCTCAAGGATTATGATTTTGGTTTGAATTACCATCCTGGTAAGACAAACGTTGTTGCAGATGTACTAAGCAGGAAGTCCTTGCATATGTCAATGTTGATGGTTCGTGAATTGGAATTGGTTGAGCAATTCAGAGACTTGAGTTTGGTATGTGAAACTACTCCGAATAGTGTGAAATTGGGCATGTTGAAGCTGACTAGTGGTATTTTGGAAGAGATTCGAAATGGACAGAAATCTGATGTTGGTTTTGTGGATAAGCTGACATTGATTAACCAAGGTCAAGGAGGTGAATTCCGAATTGACGAGAATGGCGTTATGAGATTTGGTGATAGAGTGTGTGTTCCGGATGTTGCTGAGATTAGGAAGAGTATTTTGGAAGAAGGACACCGTAGTGGGTTAAGTATTCATCCTGGTGCTACTAAGATGTACCATGACTTGAAGAAGTTATTTTGGTGGCCTGGAATGAAAAAGGAAATTGTCGAGTTTGTGTATGCATGTTTAGTTTGTCAGAAATCAAAGATTGAACATCAGAAACCGTCAGGACTGATGGAACCGCTGTTTGTTCCAGAATGGAAATGGGATGGCATTTCAATGGATTTCGTGTCTGGTTTGCCGAGGACAGCGAAGAACTGTGACTCTATTTGGGTTATTGTCGACCGATTGACAAAGTCTGCTCACTTTATTCCGATAAGAATGGATTATCCGATGGAGAGGTTGGCAGAATTGTATGTTGGGAAGATTGTGAGTTTGCGTGGTATTCCGTCTAGCATTGTGTTAGATAGAGACCCGAGGTTTACATCTAAGTTCTGGACAGGATTGCAGGAAGCTTGAGTACTAAGTTACGATTGAGTTCCGCATATCATCCGCAGACAGATGGTCAGACGGAGAGGACGATTCAGTCGTTAGAAAATTTGTTGAGGGCTTGTGTGTTAGAGAAAGGTGGAGCTTGGGATAGCTACTTACCGTTGATAGAGTTTACCTACAACAATAGTTTTCATTAGAGCAGCGGTATGGCTCCGTTTGAGGCATTGTATGGTAGGAGGTGTCGGACGCCATTGTGTTGATACGAATCTGGAGAAAGTGCTGTGATTGGACCAGAGATTGTTCAACAAACTTCGGAAAAGATCAAGATGATTCGGGAGAAGATGAGAGCTTCTCAGAGTCGTCAGAAAAGTTATCATGATAAGAGGAGAAAATATCTTGAGTTTAGTGAAGGAGGTCATGTGTTCATGCGAGTTACTCCGATGACTGGTATTGGTCGAGCTTTGAAGTCAAAGAAGTTGACTCCGCGTTTTATTGGTCCGTTTCAGATTACCAAGAGAGTTGGGAAAGTTGCTTATCAGATTGCTTTACCGCCGTCACTTGCGAATTTGCATGATGTTTTCCATGTATCTCAACTGAGGAGGTACATTGCGGATCCGTCTCATGAGATTCAGGTAGATGATGTACAAGTACGGGATAATCTGACTGTTGAAACAATACCTGCAAGAATTGAGGATCGGAAAGTGAAGCAATTGCGCGGTAAAGAGATAGCACTGGTAAGAGTAGCTTGGGGAGGACCAGCTGGAGGAAATGTGACTTGGGAACTGGAGAGCCAGATGAAGGAGTCGTATCCCGAACATTTTGTCTAAGGTATGTTTTCGAGGACGAAAACTCTTTTAGTAGGGGAGAGTTGTGACACCCCGAATTAATTCAAATGTTAGATAATTAGGAATTTAATTATTTAATTAATTAAAGGCTTGATTATTTATATTTTTGGATTTAATTGGATTATTTAATTAAAAAGAAGAGTTGGTGGTGTGAGGAGTAAGTAGAGGGTGTGAGTGGTAAAGTACTCTACTTTACTAGTTACTAATTATTTATTTTATTGGAATAAATAAAAGGAGTATTAAAAGGATTATAAAAAGGAAAAGAAGGAAAGAAGGTCTTTTTGGAAAAAGTTATTTCACGTAGAATTGGAGAAGAGAAGAGAAGAGAGGAAAAAAGCCAACGCCGAGGAAAGTCGAAGATCATCGCAAGGTAAGGGGTGATTTCATTCAATTTTAATGCCTTATGGGTTTTGGGAATCAACCGGATGATTGGGTATGTTATGAAGTTTGATTTAGGTGATTATAGGTTTGTAGGAATAAACCCTATTTTGTGTCGGATTGTAGATTTTAAGACCGTTAGTGCGTCGAACAATCAATAGGAAGGAAGAAACAATGATGTATGATGTTATATTGGTGTATAATGATTGTAATTTAGTGTTTCTAATGTTACAACTCGTATGGAAATGATTGGAAGTGAATAAGAATGCATAAGTGCTATCAAAATAGAAGATTTTGGTTCTGCAGGTCGTGGGAACCGGTTCCCTGTGGGGAGGAACCGGGTTCCCAGTGTTGAAATTTCAAAAACTGAGCATTTTGTACGTAGGAACCGGTTTCCAGTGGGATAGGAACCGGGTTCCCATACAAATTCCAGGAGGCGTGTGTTTTCAGAAAAATGGGAACCGGGTTGTACCAGGGTAAGAACCGGGTTCCACTGTATTGAGTTCAAAAATAGTTAAACTTCAAAAATTCATATTTTCTAAACCGTAACTCCGATCCGAGTGCCGTTTTCGACATTATTTCTTAAATTTAAAATACTATCTTTTAAAAAGGGAAAAATATTATTTTGCTAAAATCATTTTAAAAAGAGTCGAGCTTCCGATTTTTGAAAAAGTGTGGATAGTTAAGGATAATGGGAAATTATTATGAATGGTCTGAGTTATCGGATGAGAACTAATGCTTATAATGTTGTGTTGATTATTCACTATGATTGAATGCGATACATTGATGATTGGCGTTAAGTGAATTATGTTGAGATCATAATCTGTGAATTGGTTTAGATTGTTCTGATAGGGTGAACGAAGATTAACGCTTATGTGTTGGTTTCCTTGTTGTCTATTCATGATTGTATTGATATCATGTGTTATTGTCGATGTTGTGTATTCATGATGGTTGTTGATCTCAGTTGTTATTGTTGTATATACTGGTGTTACTCTAACTAATTGAAGAGTAAGCGTTTGGCATATTTATGCTTTGTGATAATTATTTCATGGTTATGTTGTTATCATGCGATACTCGTTGATGTTGGCATTATGTGGAATTATGTTGTGATCATAATCCGTTGAATTGATGTTGCATGCTTTTATGATGCATGCATAAACATTTGTTAATTGGTTCATTCCCATTGTGCTGAAGTGAACTGGCAGAGCCAATAAACTTACCAGGATTTAGAGGTAGTGAGGCTAGATTCTTGACCCAGTGGTTATGGGCGAATCATGGATTTCCGCTGTCTTTCCACATGTAAACGGAGCAGTGGGTGAACTCGGTTCACGTTTTGGTACCACATGCATAGAGTCTGCATTGAATATGGGATTGTAACATGCAAGGATGGTTTCCATTGTTGCAATTCCCATTGTTTGTTATATTTACATGTTCATTGTGTGAGATATATTTGTGAATTGTCTATGATTATGCCTTTTGATAATGGACTAATTGTCATACCCCAAAATTTGCCCTCCATCTACTCAAGAGATCTCATACATCCATACTCAAGGATTCCTCAAGAGTTGATCAGACAAACTCTCTCCTAGACAATCAACCCAAACTAGGGTTTGGTATCTCTCAAGTCAAGATGGATTTCCAACATCTCCAATGACCTTCATGCTTACTCATATGCTTCAAAGATTCTCCATGTCAAGTTTCAAGCCTTACAAGTCAAGTTTCCTCAGACAATTGTTCAGATGGTTGAAAATCGGGTGTATTGGACAAAAAGTCAACTATGGTCAACATACAGTCAAAACTTCTGATTTTTGGTCAACATCCTCATTTTGAAGTTACATTCATCATTTAATCAAGGGTTGATCATGATTCATCAAGAAAACTCAAGATTTGCCCAAAAGTCAAACTTTCTAAATTAGGGTTTCTAGATGAAAAGTCAACTGAACTTTGACTGATCATAACTTTCTCATACTTTCTCAGAAATTTTTCCACCACCTCTTGTTTTGAAGGAAATTCAATTCTCTACAACTTCATGTCTCACAAGAATGTCCAAAAAATGCTTCATTTGAGAGGTATAGTTTAAAACATTACAGGTCATTTTCAAAGTCAACAAAAAGTCAACTTTTTGTTTTGAAGATATTTTGAGCATGGTAACTCCAATTGAGATGAGACCAAAGACATTGTTTAGAGGACTCTTAGAGCTTTCCAAAAAGTCCAAGAACACTCAAAAATGTGGAAAATTGAGCAAGATACACTATTCAGAAGTTGGGGAATTTTGGACAATTGCACAAAAGGACATATTGGTCAAATTGCAAAATTTTCCAAATGGGCCTATAATCTTTTGATCCAAACTTGTTCATGATGCTATTCTTGACCCATAAATGCTTGACCTTGGTTATTTTCTATTTTTTATGATTTATATTTGAATTTTATAACATTTAATTCAAAAATAAATTGTATAAAATATGAAAATTAAACATTTTTCTCAAAAGGAATGACTTTATATCTTTCTAAATGTCCAAGAAGGCCCATGACCCTTACCAAATTCGTGATAGCCTTGCATTCATGAGAAAATCATATATTTTTCAATATTTGATTTTATTTTAAATGGAAATATTTGCACATTCAAGAAGCAATCTTTTTTCACTCCTTTTGCCATCCAAATTTCTTCTATAAATTGCCAGCAATACACACAAGCCTGAGGACGAAACCCTAGCCCAAGAGAGAGTCCTTACTTTGCCAAAAATTTTCATACATTCTTGAAATTCGAATTTCAAAAACCAGCAGGTTCCAAGCCAATCTAACCATCCAATCCTCCTCAGGTGGTTCCCAGCAAGCAAAATCACCCATTACTGCCGGATCGCCTGTAACGCGATCCCCACCATCTCGATTTGGTATTTGTTTGATTTTCGATTTTATAATCCATGCATCATTAACTGCTTTTGCTTGCTTGTTTGAATTGTGGTGTCCATTAGAACGTATTTGACGCTTCTACATGAGAGGTTTCACGTGGAAATCACGAATCACCATGGTTAGGTTGTTTTGATCTGCTTGATTCGAATCGTTCATTGTTTTAGCCAAAACTAAGGTCACCAATGGATCGTGGAGGTTCTTTAGGGGACAAGGTCCTTCTTCTCTTTAAATTTCGATTTTGCGTGTTTTAAGATCATCGTCGGAGAAGACGACCGAGCTAGGGTCTTGCGCCGCTGACCGACCCGGCATGGGCGTGCGTGGCCTTTTCAAGCTCTCTGATTCGTTCATCCATCCAGCGAGGACCCCACCATGCTGATCGTGCATTGACTCATCCAGACAGCGACGCGTGTTCATCCATAATCCCACGTTTTCCATTCATAACACAACATGCAAGCTGGCGTGGTGGTTAAGTTGTTCACTGTTCTCAGATGCTCTCAAAGGACATCAGTTCGATCCTTCCCAGCGTTGGTTTTGTTTTCTTTTCTCAAACTTACAAACTTTTCCATATTTTTTTATTTTTAATATTTGCATCTTATTTTAATTATTTTCACAATTTTATTTCTGCATTAAAAATTACCAAAAAAATATTTTCTTTTTGCATTTATATTCTGAAAACCTTTATTTAATTTAATAAATTTAAAAATATAATTTTTGCATACATATTTATTTTATTTTTATTTTTGCATTTAAATCATTAATTAATTGCATTTTAATTATTAAACCTTTTCCAAAAAATCCCAAAAAATTATTTTAATATATTTATCTTATTTCAAATATATTAATTTTCTCATATTTAAAATTGCATTTTTCTAACATTTTCTCTTGTTCGATTCATATTGCATTTTCCGATTTTCTTATCCTTTCACAGTTGATCCGATTCGATTTATTCTTCCGTTTTATTTTTACTTTTCAATAATGTAATTGCTCATGGGTTGTAATAGCTTAATTTAGGACTTTTACTTTCCGCACTCCTAATTATGTATCCGCCTAAAGCCATGTAATAGCGTAGGTTTACCTTTCCGCATTTTACATTCCGCATTTTACTTTCCGCACCCTTATCAATTGCTAGTAATTAGGCGTATGGCAAGACTAAAACGAACATAGCCCATTAATTTCAAGATAAATATATCTCAAATCAACACACTTCTCTCACACACGCACCCCTTAGGGTAATTCTCTCGATGCCTTCGATTCAAAATGGTCATGTCCCTCGAACGTAGAGGTATTCTAGCACCGCCTTCCAAACAAATCATCATAGTCCCTTCGATATAAAGATCATAAGACCCACGATGTCGCCTCCGAATACATGATCTTGACCTCGATTGTCGCCACGAAAATGATGATAGTCCCTTCGAATGTGCTAGGATACTTCCTACAAGTTGCTTTCAATGACCATCCGATGTCCCTTCGAATGTCCCGCTTACATCCAACGAATGGAGCTACCTACTAACTAATGGTATGGCTAGCGCTATTCTAAAGGAACGAGAAGTACAACAAAATGACCAATTCGAGGGTAAATAAGTCTTTTAGTTGCTTGCTCTAAATCAAATGCTTTTCACACCACACACTTTTTCAAAGTTCAAATTCTTTTCAAAACAAAAACATTTCCGAACACTTTGTATACACTCCTACATGAGTCATTACAAAGTCAAAGCGAAATGCCTTTTCAAAACATCTTTGTCAAACACACGAAAGCAATTTAAAAGGTGATCTAGAGCAACTAAGAGCCCGTAGATAACTACGGATGGAGGGGTGCTAATACCTTCCTTTTCATAACCATTCTCCCGAACTCGTAATCTAACGAAGGTCTTTTCTTTACTTTTACCTTCCCTTAATTGATAAAATAAAAGTCGGTGGCGACTCTTGCTATCCGCACATTTGGATACAAAATCCTACAAAGTCGGTTCACCGTATCACGTAATCGGCGATCACTGGGATCACACCCTAAAAGAGAGAATTGCCTTAGGGATTTCTAGATAACCTTTATTGCTTTTGTTTGACTTGTATGCTTTATCTTTAAGGGTTGCTTGGGTATTATATTGTTGGGGATCCTACACCGGATCCGGTTTTAGGTAAGTAGCATTAGATCATCGCGACGTTAGACGATAACTACGCGGTCAACATGATGGCTACGTTAGCGTGACACTTTGGTTGCCCGATACTCTTCATTCCCAAGTTGAAGAAAGTATTTGGCTTGCGTGGTGTCATCAAGCGCTAACTAAACTTTTAGAACCTTAATTGACCCATCTTGGCCATTAGAAGGTAGTGAGATGGCCGGCTTTGTGTAGACCGAGGTTGGTTGATACTGATGCTACGCTCATTGAGATCGACTTTTGGGACATTTTCGATCGACCACCGTCAGATTGAAATAAGCGCCACGAGAAAGATCGTGATATGAGATTCCTAGAACCCTTACTATTATAGGACAGATGAACCAACTCAAACTTTTGGTGGGTAATCACCTATACCTCATGCAAGCCTTAAACATAGGCTCATTGTGTGAATTGTTTGTGGGTGCTAAACATGACATCATGACATTATCCGCATTGCATATCATTTCTAACTATTTCAAGGACCTAGGATTTATCTTTGCTCTGCTTTTGTAGGGATTATGGCTTCTAGAAAGACTATCCGAATCAACTTCATGGGCATCCCTTCTCACTCAAAGAATTGGTTTAAATTCCACCATGCTCGGTTCATCAAAAGACATGGTTATCTACTTGATTTGGTTATCTCCGGTTTTGAAGAAGATATGATGCATGTCCTATTCCAGTTCTTTGATCCAAGCACCATTGCTTTACATTTCCGATTATCGCTTGGTTCCTACCTTAGAAGAGTTCTCTAAGCTACTGGGGTACCTATTCTTGACCAAATGCCATTCACCGTTTGGAAAAGGTTCCTAAGTTCAAGACATCGATCCGCTTACATCTTAAGCGCCGACATTGAAGCCAATTGGGAAACTAGAAGTGGAGTTAAGGGTTTACTTTCCAAGTTCTTAATCAAGAAAGCCCGAGAATTCCTCAAAGTTATGAGTTTCCATGCATTTGAAAACATTGTGGCCTTGCTAATTTATGGTTTGGTTCTATTTCCTAACTCGATCAATTCATAGATGTCAACGCCATCAAGTTGTTTCTTACCCGCAATCCGCCTACTTTACTTGGAGATATTCTACATTCTCTCCACACTGCACTACTAAGCGACAAGGAACTCTCATGTGTCAAATTACTTTCAAGGTGGTTTATTTCGCACCTTCCTCCATCGCTTTGAAGAATGAACAAAGGTTGAGATGGTCTCAAAGATTGATGTCACTCTCTCATTCGGATATCCGTTGGAGTCTTTTCTCTCAAAAGGACTTCACATTCATTGAGCGCCAGGAGAGTTCCCTAACGTACCATTACTTGGTATAAGAGGAGGTACTTACAACCCTTCTCTAGCTCTACGCCGTTTGGTTTTGCTCGAAGGATGGTCCACATGATATGCTTCTCCAAGACATTGTGTTCGACTACAATCACGATCTCCATTATCGATTTAAGGTTTATACATGGGGGCATGGTAAAGAAGATCGATACCAAGACTTTGGGGCACCAACTCCATTCCTTGGGAACCTTACCTCAAATGGGTGCGAGCTCGAGCTCAAACCTCATGATGCCATTCATCACTGCTCTACCAAAGAATTATGGAACCCTGCTATAGGTGACGTACCTATGTGTTCTCCATCCCGACATGCCTACCGATTTTGAAGACTTGAAGAGATCCTGATTCACTTAAAGAAGAAAGGGATACCTTTGAAGCTCAATGTTATGCAAGTGAGAAGAAAGTTCTAGAGTTGACCAAGCTACTTCACGAGGAGCGAAACATCAACGCTTACATCGGCACCAAGAGGAAGCGCCATGGGAGACTTAGAGCTTTAGGATTTATTTGTTTTCTTTATTGCTTTGAACTATCTCTTGTACTTAAAAGAAAAGAATAATAATGAGAAGTGCTAATAAATGTTTGTTCATTGCTTGTTTAACAAATTTAAATCTTTAGGTCCTTGAAAACATTGCATTGCATTTGCATAAACATCGCATAGCATATCATAACATTGCATCACGTGTACATTGAGATTGGTTTTCTCATTTGCTCGCTATTTATTTTAGCGTAATGGCTCTTGAACAGATGTCAAAGATCCCGTGCTCGTAATACCTGGCCAGCAGATGTTTACCACTTGGTCCAAGGCCAAGAAGATCCAAGAAGCTCATCAACAAGAAGAAGAAGGTTGTTGGTCTCCTCAACATGGGTAGACGCTTCAAAGGGGTCCTAAAGTGGTCACCGGATCGAGCTCTCAAGGAAGTGTCCATACCGAGGGGAGTACCAGGGTGATGAAGGTGACCAGCGTGAGCCAAAGAAAGGAGGAGAGGATCATCCGATTATAGCCAACACTGAGGAAGATGACAAGTACAAGCAACTCAAGATCGTCAATGTGTGGAAAACCCGAAATGTCCGGCTGAATTTTGATGACCGAGTCTTGTTCCCGTGTGGTGATTCCTCCCAAGTTCAAAGTTCCTACTTTTTCCAAATATGATGGCATGTCTTGCCCTAAGCGCATTTGAAGTCCTATGTCCGTAAGATCAATCCCCACACCGATGATGTAAAAGTTGTGGATGCACTATTTTCAAGAGAGTTTGTCCGAACCCGCTTGGAATGGTACTATCGCCTAGAGAATGACCGTATCCGTATTTGGAGTGACTTGGTGATGCTTTCTGCATAATATGAGTACAATGTGAATTGACACCCACCGCATGCAACTACAAAGCATGTCTATGGGTCGTGACGAGAAGTTCAAGGAGTATGCCGAGTGGAGAGATCTAGCAAGAGTTCAACCACCCTTGTCCAATAGGAGTTGGTTGATATGTTCATGGGAACACCGACAGCCCATTCTTCAATCATCCGATTGGAAATTCTTCATCCGGATTCACCGAGTGATATTGACAGCGAGCGCATCAGTCGGTATCAAGAGTGGGAAGATTCATGTAGACATCTTCAATGTCGCAAGAGATCCTTTGGTGCTAAGAAAGAAGCTAATGTCGTGTATGGTCGAAAGCCGAGCCAAGATCGACCGCTACCAATCTGTGGGGCCAGTTGTGATCTCCAATCCTACATCAAGACAACCTCACGAGACAACGCCAGAGCGTAACGCGCCACGAAGACAGCATTTAAGATCAACATGCCTTTGTCGCAAGCCTTGCAACACATGTTGAATGCAGAGTGATAACCTTGAGGATCCTCCTCGAATGTCAACACTTCCTCTCCAAAGTACAATCCTAATGCTAAGTGTGCCTACCATTCCAATAGCCCAGGCACGAATCGACAATTGTTGGGCTCAAAACAAGATTCGGATATGATCGCTGCAGCATTGAGTTTGACCCTCCGCTGAGACCGAATGTGATCAACGCGCCTATGCCTAACCATGACAAAAGTTCCAATGTCTGTTGGCGATACTTATGTTTTCAACATAGATGACTTGACCATCCCTCCTGATGATAAGAAGAATTTGTTGCAAGCGTGTCAATCCAGATGCCCGAGAATTGTCGTTGGTGCCCATCCGCCGATGGTTGTGCTTGGTTGAGAAGACGAGGCATGATGGATAACCGTGAGATACTATTTCAAACCACCGTGCGTAAGTTGTGTGAAGAAATGTCTAAGTTGAAGATCGACAATCGAACGAAACTGTGCATCCGTGTGGGATACCTTGGGGCAGCCAAGTGGAAAGTATGATTACATGGTGAAGTACATCGTCTCGATAGTTACAAGATTCCTATTGGAGATGTTAAGGCGATGGGGTGACGATTTCCCGAAGACTATGCCGATGTTAACACAATAAGGATTTCCTCTCCGATCCCGTGCCTAGAGTGGCACCTCTCATTATCACTTCTCCAAGACCAGCCCATATTCCTCGACAAGGTCCCTTGGAATTATGGAGTCGATGTTTACTATCATGGTGTCAAGCAAGACCTCCGACCATTGAAGATCTTATGAAGTTTCTATTCCCGACATTGACAACATCACCGATCAAGTAAGGTGACCAGAACCGGAAGGGTATTCTCTCCGATATCTCTCCTCCAAAAGACATCGACTCCACTCGCATTCCAACTACTCAATCAATATCCCCACTAGAGGAAAGAACCTGACTCATCCCCGCCACCGTAAGTACCAAAGGAAGTTATCAAGACACCTCCAAACAAGAGATGGAGGAAATTCAAGATCATCAAGAAGAGTGATTACAATGTTGTGGAACAGTTAGGACGATCCAAGATTTCCATGCTCGCTTTGCTTTTGTGCTCGAGGCTCATGCTAATGCCTGGTGAAGTTTCAAGAATGCTCATGTACCGCAAGACACTACCACCGATCAATTCAAGTTTGTATTGCTACCGACCGCCAACAACGCCTAGGCTTCTCGATGTCGATTTGACTCCCGAAAGAAACACAACAAAGCCTTGCACATCTTTGTCGAATGCAAGGCGCACTGCTCATGTCTTGGTTGATACCGCTCGCTCCAATATCCTACCAAGACCGCTTTTGATCGGCTTGATGTCGAAGGGTTGGTTCGAGACCCGGACATTATTGTGAGAGCTTTGATGGTTCTAAGCGCAAGATTGGAGAGCTCATCACTGTTAAAGTCGGTTCCCGCACTTTTGATTCCACTTTGTCATGGACATCCGTCCGCTTATTCTTGCCTACTTGACGCCCTTGATACATGGGGCGGCATACTCTACTTTGCATCGAAATCAAATACCCGGTGAAAGGGAAAGTTGTTACAGTGTGTGGTGAAGAAGAGTATATGGTCAGTCATCTACAGTCATTCCGCTATCTCGAGATGGAGGGTGAATTCTTCGAGACTCCTTGTCAAGCTTTTGAAGCAATACCAGTCATGCCCCTGACTCTCCCCACTCTGAAGTTGCTCAAGTTCCGCCTAGGATGGCCTCATTGAAAGATGCTCAAACCATCTGAACAAGGAGGTAGTGCTATTTGGGGACAGCTCCCTAATCTTCCTTTCAAATCCGACAAGACTGGTTTAGGCTTCACCATCAAGGGTCAGAAGATGATACGCCGCGAACGTGCCGGCCAACTTCCTTTCCGCATCAGTCAGAGTGGAATCCATGCTATAGAAGACACGACAACGGCTCGACATCGCAAGTGGATCTTCCCAACCTCGGATCATGGGTTCAAGAATTGGAAGATCAAGACGTCATACCAATCTCCTTTAGTCGAGTAATTGCTCTTGTTTTGTTTTACTTTTCGTATTTCTTTATGTTTCAACAATAAACTTTGAAAGCCGGTGCCTTGCCGGCCATGGCTCGTTCGAGGGTTTTTATCTCGTTGCGTATTTTCATTTAATAAATTCGTTGGACTTTTGCATTCAATTGTTTGTTTTCTTTTTTACTTTATCACCCCTTCAAAAGGCTATGTGTTTCTTACACACCCACGTGATACACGCAGAATCACTCCAATCTCGTTAATAAAGCTATGCTAGTGCTAAATATGACTTCGATAATCCGATCTACCAAGCCAAGACGAAGTGAGGAAGATTGTGAAGTGTGAGAACTTGCCGACGCTACAAGAAGAAGAGCGAGTTATACACCACACCAAGAGCGAGTTGAGGTTGTGAATTTGGGCACCGACGAAGATGAAAAGAGATCAAGATAGGAGCGGGTCTTGAGAACAGTGTTAAAGAAAGGTTGGTTCAGATGCTACGAGACTATATTGAGGTTTTCGCTTGGTCATACGAAGACATGCCGGGTTTAGACATTGATATTGTGGTTCATCGATTGCCGACAAAAGAAGGTTTTCTCCCAAAGGAAATGTAAGGTCTGGCGATGCGTCCCCGAGATGTCAGAGAAAATCAAAGCCGAAGTTATGAAGCAATTCAACGCTGGTTTCTTAGCCGTTACCTCCTATCCCCAGTGGGTTGCAAATGTGGTACCCGTGCCTAAGAAGGATGGTAAGGTACGAATGTGTGTGGATTACAGAGATTTGAACAAAGCAAGTCCGAAACGATTTCCCACTTCCTCATATTGATGTTCGTTGACAATACCGCCAAGATAAGGTTTTCTCCTTCATGGATGGTTTCTCCGGTTACAATCAAATCAAAATGGCTCTCAAGACATGGAAAGACTACTACTACACGGGGGCACTCGCTACAAGGTCATGCCGCTCGGATTGAAGAACGCAGCGCCACTTATCGCTATGGTTACATTATTTCATGACATGATTCATCACGAGATAGAGGTCTACGCCGACGATATGATAGCTCGATCACGCATCAAGAAGAACATCTTGATCATTTGCGTAAACTTTGATAGGTTGAAGAAATTAAGACTCAATCCTAACAAGTGCACCTTTGGAGTCGATCCGAAAACTCCTAGGGTTTGTTGTCGGAAGAGGTATTGAGGTTGATCCCGCAAGGTTAAAGCCATTCAAGATATGCCACCCCCGCACCGAGAAGGAAGTCGAGGTTTCTTGGCCGATTGAACTACATTGCCGATTCATTGCACACCTAATCGCTACTTGTGAGCCAATCTTCAAGTTACTAAAGAAAGATCAAGTAGTGGAATGGAACGACGATTGCCGATCGCTTTGACAAAATCAAGGAGTACCTAGAATCCTCCTATCCCGATGCACAAGGAAGACCTCTCATCATGTACCGATTGCTAGAGAACTCAATGGGGTGTGTGGGCAACATGACGAGTCGGGTCGAAAAGAGCATGCAATATACTACCTTAGCAAAAGTTTACCGATGAAACAAGATACTCACAAAAGAAAACTTGCAACTTTACTCACCACTGACAAGATATGTTGACTCACACTACCTTGTTGATTTCAAGATGGATCCGATAAAATACATATTCGAGAAACCGCTCTCCGAAGAATAGCAAGATGGCAAATGATCTTGACCGAGTATGACATCCAAAGACACTTCTAAAGCGATCAAAGGAAGTGTAGTAGCGATCACTTGGCTCATCAAGCCAGATGACTATCATCCACGCATTCAATTTCCGACGAAGCGTTTTACTAGTTACTGATCGAGGAACCGGCCCGCACGAAGGACCCGAACAAGGATCCCGATGGACTATGGTCTTTGATGGAGCCTCAAACGCACTTGGCAATGGCATTGGCGCCATCATTATTTCACCAAATGGGTAGTAAGGATGCATTTACCAAGAATGTAGTGGCTCGATTCATCAAGCATAATCTTATCCGTCGGTATGGCACTCCGGAAAGGATTATCACGGATAACGGTTCCAATCTCAACAACAAGATGATCACCGAACTCTCGCACGCAGCTCAAGATCAAACATCACAACTCTCTCCATATCGGCCTAAGATGAATGGGCGGGAAGCCGCCAATAAGAACATTAAGAAGATTATACGAAAATGACGGTGACTTACAAAGATTGGCATGAGATGTTACCATTCGCTCTTCATGGTTATCGCACTTCAACACAACGCCAAGGGCAACCCTCTCTTGTATACGGTATGGAAGCCGTCTTACCCATCGAGGTTCGATACCCTCAACCGAGTCCTCGGAGGCATAGTTAGCGAGACGATGGGTTCGTATACGGCTTGACCAGAACTTGATCGATGAGAACGACCGGCCCATCCGCCATGATGATTTATCGAAACGAATGATCAGAGCATTTAACAAGAAGGTCAAGCACCGAGTCTACCAAGTTGGTGATCTAGTAGTCAAGCGCATCATTCTTCCACAAGGTGATCCCAGGGGCAAATGGACTCCCACTTATGAGGGACCGTTTGTAGTCAAGACAAGAGTTTTCCGGTGGAGCTATGATACTTAGCACCATGGATGGCGAGGACTTCCCACACCCTGTGAACGCAGACATAGTCAAAAAATACTACGCATAAAAGAGACCCGCTAGGTCGACTGGCCTAGGCAAAAATAAGGGCATCCTGGCGAACCAAAATGGTTCGGGCAAAAGTTAAGGATATATACAAAACATGTACACCCGCAAGTCGAAACCCGAAAGGCGGTTTGGGCAAAAAGGGTATCCGGAGATGAAACCCGAAAGGGCTCTAGGCAAAAGTTAGGGATTTAAGCGCACGACTATGTCTCTTCCGGATCACCGCTCGCATTATTATCGATTCAAGATTCAAATGGCGAAGATCGCCTACTCACTTTCTCAAGGAGATGAGATAGTTGAAATATATGAGTACTAGCATAGTTGGAACTTAACGAGATTGTTTCCGCATAGCTTTTTACCTTTCTTGTGTACAAACTACTTGGCCATACGCCACCTGTCAAATAAATACAGCTTCTTTCTCTTTACAATTTCTGTCGTTGTTATTTGCAATAAGTCCAACGTTTGCTTTGAATGATTATACGCATTTGACAGTAAAAATCTCCCTGCAAACATACGAAAAGTGAACATTCAAAGGTACTTACTACAGGTTCCAGGAATTGGGATGACGACGAAAGTCAACGAATAGTTCCCCACAAGAGCATAAAGGTGTCACCCACAACACACCTTCCCCAGCGGAGTATATGTTAATCCACAAGCAGTGATTCCACTCAACCGAGCAACATTACATCAGTCTCCAAGCAGTAACACTTCATCCCCAGCGGATATTTCTCAATCCTCCCCCTTCTCCCCGGCAGCAGTATCCAGACTCGAAACTTGGTCAGATAGTGCATCGGAGGAAGCATACACCTTTTATTCCCCAGCCAGAGATTACAACGGACTCCAGACTCTTCAAGCCCGGTCTCAGAACCATCAAATGCTCTCCATGAGATCTACACTTGAATCCCGAAAGCGCCTCTTAAATTTTCTCACGGGATCTACATACAAGGTCCTCAACAGATCGCCTCCGTGGCTCTCCTCGCAGGTCTATGAGATCTCCAACAACGAGCTTCTCAAATCTCTACCTTCCTCAACAATATCAGGCCCAAGACTTGGTCGATAGTGCATCGGAAGAATCCAGATATCTTCCTTCTCCTTCAAAAGCGTGGTTCTCACCTACTATTCCCCGTGTAAGTCGAAATCTTCAAATGTAATATCCGCATCTTCTTCAAGATGGATATGTTTTGAAATATCACAACATTCATCATTCATACATTACTCATAAAGTCATAATTCATGCATAAGTCATTCATATACACCGTCATGCATCATACTTTGCATAAGACTAACAAATATTCTATCAAAGTTTCTCTTGTTTTCTCCGCAGTGTACCACTTGACGCAAAGGTCTAGGATTAAGCCGAGCCGACGGAAAACTATCTGAAAGACCGCCGCGAACAGGTCCAGATTAAGCCCCGAGCCGACGGAAAACTATCAAAGACCGCCTCGACAAGCGGTCGAGATTAAGCCCCGAACCGACGGAAAACTATCCGAAGACCACCTCGTTATCCTCCGATAATGTGCAATGGATCAACACCGATGCACAACGGAAGCTATCCACGTTCGCCAACTACAATCTCTCTCGGAGTAATCGCCAAGATTTATTACGATTATCAGCAAGAATCGCAGTCTAGCGTCGACTCGATTTGCCTTGGATGGCATCTTAAGCCCATCTCGACTATTTGTCAACATCTCTTCACTATCGAATGTCGCATATATGGTTAAAAATCAATACGGACCAATAACTTCATTCAAAGTGAACACGAAGTCTAACGTCGACTCCTTCGGATGGCATCTTAAGCCCATCTCTCTCCATTCCAAGAATATCTACGAGTCTAACGTCGACTCACCCTCCAAAGATCGACCTTTCTAGATGGCATCTTAAGCCCATCTCGTCGCTCTCCTATTAACAACCTCGAGTCTAGCGTCGACTCCCCGTAAGTCTCCAACTTCTCCAAATGGCATCTGTAAGCCCATTCCGCATCATCCACCAACGGCGGTGCAAATTTTCGGTGTACGGTGTTCAATCTCTTCTACCTCCGGTCACGAAGACAAGCATGTCAATCTAACCCTTCCAGACAAGAAGATTGAGCAGGGCAGCTGTCATACCCCAAAATTTGCCCTCCATCTACTCAAGAGATCTCATACATCCATACTCAAGGATTCCTCAAGAGTTGATCAGACAAACTCTCTCCTAGACAATCAACCCAAACTAGGGTTTGGTATCTCTCAAGTCAAGATGGATTTCCAACATCTCCAATGACCTTCATGCTTACTCATATGCTTCAAAGATTCTCCATGTCAAGTTTCAAGCCTTACAAGTCAAGTTTCTCATAATTGTTCGGATGGTTGAAAATCGTGTATTGGACAAAAGTCAACTATGGTCAACATACACAAAACTTTCGATTTTTGGTCAACATCCTCATTTTGAAGTTACATTCATCATTTAATCAAGGGTTGATCATGATTCATCAAGAAAACTCAAGATTTGCCCAAAAGTCAAACTTTCTAAATTAGGGTTTCTAGATGAAAAGTCAACTGAACTTTGACTGATCATAACTTTCTCATACTTTCTCAGAAATTTTTCCACCACCTCTTGTTTTGAAGGAAATTCAATTCTCTACAACTTCATGTCTCACAAGAATGTCCAAAAAATGCTTCATTTGAGAGGTATAGTTTAAAACATTACAGGTCATTTTCAAAGTCAACAAAAAGTCAACTTTTTGTTTTGAAGATATTTTGAGCATGGTAACTCCAATTGAGATGAGACCAAAGACATTGGTTAGAGGACTCTTAGAGCTTTCCAAAAAGTCCAAGAACACTCAAAAATGTGGAAAATTGAGCAAGATACACTATTCAGAAGTTGGGGAATTTTGGACAATTGCACAAAAGGACATATTGGTCAAATTGCAAAATTTTCCAAATGGGCCTATAATCTTTTGATCCAAACTTGTTCATGATGCTATTCTTGACCCATAAATGCTTGACCTTGGTTATTTTCTATTTTTATGATTTATATTTGAATTTTATAACATTTAATTCAAAAATAAATTGTATAAAATATGAAAATTAAACATTTTTCTCAAAAGGAATGACTTTATATCTTTCTAAATGTCCAAGAAGGCCCATGACCCTTACCAAATTCGTGATAGCCTTGCATTCATGAGAAAATCATATATTTTTCAATATTTGATTTTATTTTAAATGGAAATATTTGCACATTCAAGAAGCAATCTTTTTTCACTCCTTTTGCCATCCAAATTTCTTCTATAAATTGCCAGCAATACACACAAGCCTGAGGACGAAACCCTAGCCCAAGAGAGAGTCCTTACTTTGCCAAAAATTTTCATACATTCTTGAAATTCGAATTTCAAAAACCAGCAGGTTCCAAGCCAATCTAACCATCCAATCCTCCTCAGGTGGTTCCCAGCAAGCAAAATCACCCATTACTTGAAGCCAGGACTGCCCAGAACGCGATCCCCAGCTTACTCCGATTTGGTATTTGTTTGATTTTCGATTTTTATAATCCATGCATCATTAACCGTTTTTGCTTGCTTGTTTGAATTCAGGGTGTCCATTAGAACGTATTTGACGCTCTACATGAGAGGTTTCACGTGGAAATCACGAATCACCATGGTTAGGTTGTTTCGGACTGTTTGATTCGAACTGGTTCATACAGTTGTTTTTAGCCAAAACTAAGGTCACCAATGGATTCAGGAGGTTCGGTTTAGGGGGACAAGGTCCTTCTTTCTCTTTTAAATTTCGTATTTTGCAGGTTTTAAGATCATCGTCGCCGGAGAAGACGACCGGAGCTAGGGCTCCGGCGTCGTTGACCTGGCTGACTCCGGCATGGGCGTGCGTGGCCTTTTCAAGCTCTCTGATTCGTTCATCCATCCAGCGAGGACCCCACCATGCTGATCGTGCATTGACTCATCCAGACAGCGACGCGTGTTCATCCATAATCCCACGTTTTCCATTCATAACACAACATGCAAGCTGGCGTGGTGGTTAAGTTGTTCACTGTTCTCAGATGCTCTCAAAGGACATCAGTTCGATCCTTCCCAGCGTTGGTTTTGTTTTCTTTTCTCAAACTTACAAACTTTTCCATATTTTTTTATTTTTAATATTTGCATCTTATTTTAATTATTTTCACAATTTTATTTCTGCATTAAAAATTACCAAAAAAATATTTTCTTTTTGCATTTATATTCTGAAAACCTTTATTTAATTTAATAAATTTAAAAATATAATTTTTGCATACATATTTATTTTATTTTTATTTTTGCATTTAAATCATTAATTAATTGCATTTTAATTATTAAACCTTTTCCAAAAAATCCCAAAAAATTATTTTAATATATTTATCTTATTTCCAGCATATATTAATTTTCTCATATTTAAAATTGCATTTTTTCTAACATTTTCTCTTGTTCGATTCATATTGCATTTTCCGATTTTCTTATCCTTTCACAGGTTGATCCGATTCAGACGATTCTTCCGTTTTTATTTTTACTTTTCAATAATGTAATTGCTCATGGGTTGTAATAGCTTAATTTAGGACTTTTACTTTCCGCACTCCTAATTATGTATCTGCCCCAAAGCCATGTAATAGCGTAGGTTTACCTTTCCGCATTTTACATTCCGCATTTTACTTTCCGCACCCTTATCAACTGCTAGTAATTAGGCGTGTATGGCAAGACTAAAAACGAACATAGCCCATTAATTTCAAGATAACATATTCTGAAATCAACACACTTCTCTCACACACGCACCCCTTAGGGTAATTCTCTCTCGATGCCTTTCGATTCAAAACGGTCATGTCCCTCGAACGTAGAGGTATTCTAGCACCGCTGCCTTCCAAACAAATCATCATAGTCCCTTCGATATAAAGATCATAAGACCCACGATGTCGCCTCCGAATACATGATCTTGACCCTCGATTGTCGCCTACGGAAAAATGATGATAGTCCCTTCGAATGTGCTAGGATACTTCCTACAAGTTGCTTTCAATGACCATCCGATGTCCCTTCGAATGTCCCGCTTACATCCAACGAATGGAGCTACCTACTAACTAATGGTATGGCTAGCGCTATTCTAAAGGAACGTAGAAGTACAACAAAATGACCAATTCTGAGTGGGTAAATAAGTCTTTTAGTTGCTTGCTCTAAATCAAATGCTTTTCACACCACACACTTTTTCAAAGTTCAAATTCTTTTCAAAACAAAAAAACATTTCCGAACACTTTGTATACACTCCTACATGAGTCATTACAAAGTCAAAGCGAAATGCCTTTTCAAAACATCTTTGTCAAACACACAGAAAGCAATTTTAAAAGGTGATCTAGAGCAACTAAGAGCCCGTAGATAACTACGGATGGAAAGGGGTGCTAATACCTTCCCTTTTCATAACCATTCTCCGAACTCGAATCTAACGAAGGTCTTTTTCTCACTTTTACCTTCCCTTAATTGGATAAAAATAAAAGTCGGTGGCGACTCTTGCTATCCGCACATTTGGATACAAAAATCCTACAAAGTCAGTTCACCGTATCACACTAATGAATTCAATTATTCCGTTGTATTTAAAAACGTATAATGCATTTTATATTGGATAGAAATCTCACCCTTACTTTGATGATTTCGATTTGAAGTGATTAGTGCTTGGAATCAATGAGGATAGCTTCTAGAGTCGAGTCATTAGTTAATTGTGTTGTCGTGCTCGATAGATGTAAGGAAACATTTGAATTGAAATTTTATGGAAATTGAATAATAGTTTTGTTTAATGTTTTCAATTTATTATCCCGAATAATTATGAATGGTGTATTCGTGTTTTATTTATTTGAATTCCTTTATTGAAATTCCACAAATTGTTTTGGTTAATTTTGAAATATATTAAAGTTGTGATGCCTCTTGATATGTGTTAAAAACTCTGATTATTAAATTATAAATCGCGGGTAATTAGAAGGGGTGTTACAATAGTGTTATCAGAGCATAGTCGGTCGTTGTGACAGTGTCTTAATGTCATTATCCCTTTGTACGCGACAAGTGTGTACAACACTGTCGGTAGTTGTTACTTTTCTGATTGATTATTGCAGGAGTAGTGTGAAACTAAGTGGGGGAGAAGAGATGCTTCCCGGATATGTTCCGATTGTAAGTCATTGGTACGAGGTACTGCTTGAGAAGACAATGCAAGTATGGTTAGAGTTGTTGGAATCGTTTGGACCATGAGTCATAGTTGGAAGTGCAAGAAGGCGAGTACGATTTTGAGAACAGAAAGTGTTGGTAATGATGGTTTATACTCCAGTATGATTATCGGATGTCTATTGACAAATTGAGGACTTGATCACCCTTAATCTCTTGTTGATAGTAGACGGAATCGTATTGGATGGTATACAATTGTCTTACTATCTAAATGGGGCATAAAGTGATGAATATGAACGAAGTGTGATAGAAGCTTGTGAACCATATGAGTGGACGAAGACTCTAATAAGGACAATGAATTAAGATGGATGATCAGAGTTACGTAGTTATTAAAGATGGTGCCGTGGTGTTTATGTTGTATTCTTCGACGGAGGTGAAAGGAAAGGTTAAGAGTGGGGAATTACCTGTTGTGAATGAGTTTCCTGAAGTGTTTCCGGAAGATGTTAGTGAGCTACCACCTAAGAGAGAAGTGGAGTTTGCTATAGATTTGATTCCTGTAACTAGTCCGGTGTCGATGGCGCCTTATCGCAGGTCGGCATCTGAGTTGTCAGAGTTGAAGAAACAGTTGGAAGAGTTACTTGATAAGAAGTTTATTCGGCCTAGTGTTTCACCGTGGGGTGCACCGGTATTGTTGGTTAAGAAGAAGGAAGGTACAATGAGACTGTGTGTTGATTACAGCCAGTTGAATAAAGTGACAATCAAGAATCGGTATCCATTGCCGAGGATTGATGATTTGATGGATCAGTTGATTGGAGCTTGTGTATTTAGTAAAATTGATCTGAGGTCTGGATATCATCAAATTCGTGTTAAGGCGGAGGATATTCAAAAGCCTGCATTTAGAACAAGGTATGGGAATTACGAATATTCTGTTATGCCATTTGGAGTTACTAATGCACCTGGTGTTTTTATGGAGTATATGAACAGGATATTTCATCCGTATCTTGACCAATTTGTGGTGGTATTTATTGATGACATTTTGATCTATTCAAAGAGTGATGAAGAGCATGCAGAGCATCTTAGGATTGTATTGGAATTGTTGAAGGAGAAGAAACTTTATGCGAAGTTACCCATATGTGAATTCTGGTTAAGTGAAATGAGTTTTCTTGGTCACGTAATTTCCAAGAATGGCATTGCTGTTGATCCTTCGAAGGTAGGAGCGATATCTCAGTGGGAAGTGCCGAAGAATGCTTCTGAAATCTGTAGTTTCTTGGTCTTGCAGGTTAATACAGGAAGTTCATTGAAGGATTTTCGAAGTTTGCTTTACCGTTGACTAAGTTGACAAGAAAGGGTCAAGCGTTTGTTTGGGACTCCGATTGTGAGGAAGGATTCCAAGAGTTGAAGAGGAGGTTGACTAGTGCTCCGATTCTAATTCTGCCGAATCCGGCAGAATCTTTCGTGGTGTATTGCGATGCGTCTTTGATGGGTTTAGGTGGTGTTTTGATGCAAGATAGGCAAGTTGTGGCTTATGCTTCGAGACAGTTGAAGATTCATGAAAGGAATTATCCGACTCATGATTTAGAGTTGGCAGCTGTTGTATTTGTTTTGAAACTATGGAGGCATTATCTGTATGGTTCACGATTTGAAGTGTTCAGTGATCACAAGAGCCTGAAGTATCTTTTTGACCAGAAAGAATTGAATATGAGGCAGAGAAGGTGGTTAGAATTTCTCAAGGATTATGATTTTGGTTTGAATTACCATCCTGGTAAGACAAACGTTGTTGCAGATGTACTAAGCAGGAAGTCCTTGCATATGTCAATGTTGATGGTTCGTGAATTGGAATTGGTTGAGCAATTCAGAGACTTGAGTTTGGTATGTGAAACTACTCTGAATAGTGTGAAATTGGGCATGTTGAAGCTGACTAGTGGTATTTTGGAAGAGATTCGAAATGGACAGAAATCTGATGTTGGTTTTGTGGATAAGCTGACATTGATTAACCAAGGTCAAGGAGGTGAATTCTGAATTGACGAGAATGGCGTTATGAGATTTGGTGATAGAGTGTGTGTTCCGGATGTTGCTGAGATTAGGAAGAGTATTTTGGAAGAAGGACACCGTAGTGGGTTAAGTATTCATCCTGGTGCTACTAAGATGTACCATGACTTGAAGAAGTTATTTTGGTGGCCTGGAATGAAAAAGGAAATTGTCGAGTTTGTGTATGCATGTTTAGTTTGTCAGAAATCAAAGATTGAACATCAGAAACCGTCAGGACTGATGGAACCGCTGTTTGTTCCAGAATGGAAATGGGATGGCATTTCAATGGATTTCGTGTCTGGTTTGCCGAGGACAGCGAAGAACTGTGACTCTATTTGGGTTATTGTCGACCGATTGACAAAGTCTGCTCACTTTATTCCGATAAGAATGGATTATCCGATGGAGAGGTTGGCAGAATTGTATGTTGGGAAGATTGTGAGTTTGCGTGGTATTCCGTCTAGCATTGTGTTAGATAGAGACCCGAGGTTTACATCTAAGTTCTGGACAGGATTGCAGGAAGCTTGAGTACTAAGTTACGATTGAGTTCCGCATATCATCCGCAGACAGATGGTCAGACGGAGAGGACGATTCAGTCGTTAGAAAATTTGTTGAGGGCTTGTGTGTTAGAGAAAGGTGGAGCTTGGGATAGCTACTTACCGTTGATAGAGTTTACCTACAACAATAGTTTTCATTAGAGCAGCGGTATGGCTCCGTTTGAGGCATTGTATGGTAGGAGGTGTCGGACGCCATTGTGTTGATACGAATCTGGAGAAAGTGCTGTGATTGGACCAGAGATTGTTCAACAAACTTCGGAAAAGATCAAGATGATTCGGGAGAAGATGAGAGCTTCTCAGAGTCGTCAGAAAAGTTATCATGATAAGAGGAGAAAATATCTTGAGTTTAGTGAAGGAGGTCATGTGTTCATGCGAGTTACTCCGATGACTGGTATTGGTCGAGCTTTGAAGTCAAAGAAGTTGACTCCGCGTTTTATTGGTCCGTTTCAGATTACCAAGAGAGTTGGGAAAGTTGCTTATCAGATTGCTTTACCGCCGTCACTTGCGAATTTGCATGATGTTTTCCATGTATCTCAACTGAGGAGGTACATTGCGGATCCGTCTCATGAGATTCAGGTAGATGATGTACAAGTACGGGATAATCTGACTGTTGAAACAATACCTGCAAGAATTGAGGATCGGAAAGTGAAGCAATTGCGCGGTAAAGAGATAGCACTGGTAAGAGTAGCTTGGGGAGGACCAGCTGGAGGAAATGTGACTTGGGAACTGGAGAGCCAGATGAAGGAGTCGTATCCCGAACATTTTGTCTAAGGTATGTTTTCGAGGACGAAAACTCTTTTAGTAGGGGAGAGTTGTGACACCCCGAATTAATTCAAATGTTAGATAATTAGGAATTTAATTATTTAATTAATTAAAGGCTTGATTATTTATATTTTTGGATTTAATTGGATTATTTAATTAAAAAGAAGAGTTGGTGGTGTGAGGAGTAAGTAGAGGGTGTGAGTGGTAAAGTACTCTACTTTACTAGTTACTAATTATTTATTTTATTGGAATAAATAAAAGGAGTATTAAAAGGATTATAAAAAGGAAAAGAAGGAAAGAAGGTCTTTTTGGAAAAAGTTATTTCACGTAGAATTGGAGAAGAGAAGAGAAGAGAGGAAAAAAGCCAACGCCGAGGAAAGTCGAAGATCATCGCAAGGTAAGGGGTGATTTCATTCAATTTTAATGTCTTATGGGTTTTGGGAATCAACCGGATGATTGGGTATGTTATGAAGTTTGATTTAGGTGATTATAGGTTTGTAGGAATAAACCCTATTTTGTGTCGGATTGTAGATTTTAAGACCGTTAGTGCGTCGAACAATCAATAGGAAGGAAGAAACAATGATGTATGATGTTATATTGGTGTATAATGATTGTAATTTAGTGTTTCTAATGTTACAACTCGTATGGAAATGATTGGAAGTGAATAAGAATGCATAAGTGCTATCAAAATAGAAGATTTTGGTTCTGCAGGTCGTGGGAACCGGTTCCCTGTGGGGAGGAACCGGGTTCCCAGTGTTGAAATTTCAAAAACTGAGCATTTTGTACGTAGGAACCGGTTTCCAGTGGGATAGGAACCGGGTTCCCATACAAATTCCAGGAGGCGTGTGTTTTCAGAAAAATGGGAACCGGGTTGTACCAGGGTAAGAACCGGGTTCCACTGTATTGAGTTCAAAAATAGTTAAACTTCAAAAATTCATATTTTCTAAACCGTAACTCCGATCCGAGTGCCGTTTTCGACATTATTTCTTAAATTTAAAATACTATCTTTTAAAAAGGGAAAAATATTATTTTGCTAAAATCATTTTAAAAAGAGTCGAGCTTCCGATTTTTGAAAAAGTGTGGATAGTTAAGGATAATGGGAAATTATTATGAATGGTCTGAGTTATCGGATGAGAACTAATGCTTATAATGTTGTGTTGATTATTCACTATGATTGAATGCGATACATTGATGATTGGCGTTAAGTGAATTATGTTGAGATCATAATCTGTGAATTGGTTTAGATTGTTCTGATAGGGTGAACGAAGATTAACGCTTATGTGTTGGTTTCCTTGTTGTCTATTCATGATTGTATTGATATCATGTGCTATTGTCGATGTTGTGTATTCATGATGGTTGTTGATCTCAGTTGTTATTGTTGTATATACTGGTGTTACTCTAACTAATTGAAGAGTAAGCGTTTGGCATATTTATGCTTTGTGATAATTATTTCATGGTTATGTTGTTATCATGCGATACTCGTTGATGTTGGCATTATGTGGAATTATGTTGTGATCATAATCCGTTGAATTGATGTTGCATGCTTTTATGATGCATGCATAAACATTTGTTAATTGGTTCATTCCCATTGTGCTGAAGTGAACTGGCAGAGCCAATAAACTTACCAGGATTTAGAGGTAGTGAGGCTAGATTCTTGACCCAGTGGTTATGGGCGAATCATGGATTTCCGCTGTCTTTCCACATGTAAACGGAGCAGTGGGTGAACTCGGTTCACGTTTTGGTACCACATGCATAGAGTCTGCATTGAATATGGGATTGTAACATGCAAGGATGGTTTCCATTGTTGCAATTCCCATTGTTTGTTATATTTACATGTTCATTGTGTGAGATATATTTGTGAATTGTCTATGATTATGCCTTTTGATAATGGACTAATGAATTCAATTATTCCGTTGTATTTAAAAACGTATAATGCATTTTATATTGGATAGAAATCTCACCCTTACTTTGATGATTTCAGATTTGAAGTGATTAGCTGCTTGGAATCAGTGAGGATAGCTTCTAGAGTCGAGTCATTAGTTAATCCGCGTGTCAGTGTCGTGCTCTGGTAGATGTAACACTGGGGAAACGTTTGAATTGAAATTCCTTATGGAAATTGAATAATAGTTTTGTTTAATGTTTTCGATTTATTATCCTGGAATAATTATGAATGATGTATTCAAGATTTGTTATGTTTCATTTCCGCTGTTAAACATAACTTTAAGTCTGTTTTATTTATTGAATTTCTTCAGTGAAAGCATGACAGCTGTTTTGGTTAATTTTGAAATATATTAAATTTGTGACGCCTCTTGATATGTGTTAAAAACTCTGATTATTAAATTATAAATCGCGGGTAATTAGAAGGGGTGTTACAGTGGAGGTGAGAAAAGAAATATTTTTTACAATTTTGATTTGATAGAACTTCCAATGAGCTCTAGGCCTACATACCAACAATGCGCAATATTGAAATCAAATCCCGTGTAGTTTGAGTAAAAAAAGACCGAAATTGGTGTGTTGGTTAATTTTAAGAATAATAGACATCATCGTCATATCCGAGTGGTAAACATGCCTACTACCCACAATTATGAGAAAGGAGTGTTTTGTTAACCCAAAGCGGAGAATTTAAGCTCGAATTTTCATCAACAAGAATCCTCGACACCAATTGGAAAATGTCTCACTTCACTACATATCATAGAAGTATAGCGGTTCACATCACTACAAAGAATTAACAAGAGTCTAATCTTTCAAAAAAATGGTTTTTGGAGAAAAGCCACAAAGGGCTCAAAAAATTTTGAATGAGGTTGGTTGACTTTTAGTCTTATGAAAAATGGTCGAAGTATTGTTAATTTGGTTAAGAGTTGATTAAGAAAAAAAGTTTGAAAATGCATGGACCTAAGTCCAAGTTTTTTTATGAAAGCGGTTCGAGTTTTGAAAATAAGAATCCTTTGAAAAAGGGGGAAGATTTTTAAAATTAAAGAATATGGGAGGAGATGAAGAGGATAATCTATGTACAGAAAATAAAAGGTAAGGGTAAAGAAAGATCTAACCGGGTAGGAAACATAGTACTTAACATAAAAAAGTCAATACAACATTCCTTCCTTTGAAATACCACATAAGTAGTTAATCGGACAAAAATACTAAGCCTCAGATAAACCAATGCCTCAGATGAAATTCATGTCTTCAAAAAAATGGGCAGCATAACAACTGTATTTAGAGGAAATTCACTCGTCTACGAGTACAAACGGAATAACTTGCATACATAAAAAATAACCCAAGCACAGACAGAATAACAACAAGATCACAAAGTCTCTGAGCTAAGGTTGAGGTCCTAATCCTAAGTCCAAAGTCAAACTCCGAGCATAGGGATAGTAACCAAGTCCGAGAACAAACAATTAAGAAGTTATTTTAGTTTTTAAGTTGGATTATCAAGTGTTTTTAAAAGGAAAAATAAAGCTCAAGTGAGCAAATTCAAAATGACAAGAAAATTAAATGCTCAAGTGAGCAAAGAAAAATGACATGAAATGTAAATGCTGAAATAAAATGCATAAAGTAAAGGGCAGAAAAATTAAGACGTAAAATAAAGGCAGAAAGTAAAAGCATAAAAATAAAGTTAATTATTAGTAATTAGTTGTTAGCTGAATGAGCATCTTCAAGCTTGTGCATGAAGACTTGTCAGAAGCTTGGTAGAATCATAACAACCACACGACAAGTTTCAATTGCTTTTTGTCAAGTATATCATCCATTTTGGAACAAACAAAGATCTCAACACTTGATCAAAGATGGTTGAGAATTTCAATTGGACAAAGTTAGTGAAAACTTATCAGAAGCTTGATTAAAAAATCATAGCGACTACACGACATGTATCACAGGTGTTGAACCAAAATCAAAGCTCAAACAATCTTTTGGGGCTTTTGCAAAACATAAGGTTTATGCCACCAATTGATCATTTTTCGATTCGGGACAAAATGTAGAGCTATGTTAAGCAATCGCCAAGTAACCTATGTAGAAGTCACCCTACAACGAGGTTGGTCAAGCATGATTTATATGTTAAAAAAGCAAACAAGAGGAGTGATATATAGATCATCCTCTAATGTTTGTCAGCACATGTAAAAAAATGAATGGGATAAGATGAAGAGGGAGGGGATAAAGTCACAAAGTCAACAATGTATGAGATGAATTCATCCGGTCTAACTTCGTCAAAATCAATCCACCATCTTGGTGGATTTGGTCTTGAGACCTATCAACACCCAAGTTCCATTGATATTGAGGAAATTTATGATTCCAAATAAATCCAAAATCAGAAAGAAATATTAAACAAATTAAAATAATTTTTTTAAAAAAGAGTTTGAAAAAATTGATTATTAAATTGGATTTTATTGATGAAATACATAATGATATCTATGCATCAAAATAAAATTTCAAGAAAATTATCCAAGGTCAAACCAGAGTCAACAAGTGTTGACAAAAAAATTTAGAATTTAAAAAAGTCAGAATTTTTTATTTTAAATAAAGAAAATGGTAAAATGAACCAAAAATTGGAAAAATGGTAAAATCAGAAATAAAAATAAAATGAGGTCACCAATATTTATCAAATGACTATTGGATCCTTCCATAATTTTTCCAGAATTTAAAAATGTCAGAAAGTATTTTTTAACAATTAAATAACTCAAACAAAAGAAAAAAATCATAAAAAACATCAAATCTAAAAAAAAATATAAAAAAATAAAAATCAGAAAGAGAATAATTGTAAATATTGTTATGAATTTTTGAGCCAGAAATGAATTTTCTATGATTTTTTGAAGTTTAAAACAAATAAAATATAAAATAAAAAAATAAAAATAAAAGTCAAAAAAATATGGACCATTAGATCAGAGTCAAAACGCGTGAGTAAGTAGATACAAAGGATCACACGCGCTGTGCTTGATATGGACCTCCTTAGTTTCCCATCGGATCAAGTTTTAAATAAAATAAAACAGGAAAATATGTGGCGCGTTGGATCGATGCTGACTCACTTAAGAAATCAAATCCAAGGGCTCAGAAAACGCGCGTATGGCAAAGCAAGAACATCAGATAAAATTCAAAATTACATGGCTTATTGTCATTGGTTGAAGACGGACATGTCATTGTCTTCAACCTCCAGCCTCTCCGGAATTGGAGTTTCACAGACTGTAAAATCAATTCCTCATACCGGTACCATTAAATTCGTCTCTTCAAGACGATTCTTGTGGTACCCTCGCGAAAAAATTTATTTAAAATGAGCGAGGTTTAATTTGGAAAAAACTCAAATAATAACGAACACTTGTTTTCAGAAAATCAGATTCAATACTCAACGAAAATAGAAACAGTGAAGACCACGAGGATCAGGGAGATGAGGAGAACAAGTTAGGCATTCATTTGGATCGATTTGGTTAGGAATTTTACTTGAACGAAGTTCACTTTTAGAACTCTGAAACTTGACTTCTATAGCACGATTTAGGGCACCTCAAGGCATGATACTTATTTTGTTAGCTTCAGTGAAGTTCAAGGAAGAAGAATGAGCAAAGAATTTGGAACTGTGAATGCTTTAAGCAAGGATTCGAAGTTGCAGAAATTTGAGGTATGGAGAGAGTATGACAGCGATTTTCTGGCTATCAAATCTTGAAAAACAAAGAGTGGGATAGGTCCCTCTATTTATAGGGAAGCAAATGGAATCAGAATGGAGGGTGAAGATGCAATTTAGAGTGAAATCGTGCACACCTGCATCATGAGCAAAGTGTGACTTGCAAGTTGTTAAAACTCAGCCAAATCATGCGTTTTGATGTGCTAATTACATCTGGAAATTTTCTAAACATGATTATTCATGAAATAAAGGCTTAAGCTGGCTTAAAAAATAAATTGTAGCGCAAATGCACAAACTGATGGTGAGCTCGAAACAGGTTTTGGCATAATTTTTGCACTGAGGCCAAATCAAATTCACTCATGCGTTTTCCAATTTTTCTTGAGCCAAATGAAGTCCTCTAATAGTAGAACACAATGCAAAAATAATCACTTCCAATGGATGCTTGAGCTGAGATATACAGCCTTTAGGATTTGAGAAAAAACACTAAAAATCAACCCAGGCCTTGGTCAAGCACACCATGCCTTCCAAAAGTGACCTATAATGTTTTGCCTTCAAACATGGTCTTCCACTCAAAATTTTCTCATGACCAACAAAGATAGTATGAAGTAGATCTCTTGAATGCCATTTTGCAAAAAAAAAAAAAACACTCAAAAATTCCAAAAATTGAAAAAGTTGTGGTCTTGTGAAGTTGATGAAAAGTCATGAATGACCTATAATCTTTTGATCTCTTCAAGCAACTTCCAAACCCTTTCAAGCTTTGAAACACAAATGGAGATAAGTTTCACATCTTTAAAATTATTGTGCAAACAGAATGACCTCAAGGTGATAAATGATGATCAAGTTATGATCTCTTGAAGTTGATGATTACAAATTGAGAAATTCATCAAGGACTTGCAATCTTTTGACTTCTCAAGCACTTTTTCAAGCATTTTCTATTCTTTCCAATTGAACTAAGTTGTAGTAGACATACTTGGATGCATTGCGAAGAAATAATGAGCTCAAGGAGACAAGGAATGACCAAGTTATGAATTTTTGAAGTCATACAAGAGAGATGAAGTATCAATCTAGAGAGTTTGCAATCATTGATCCTCTGCTAGCTGGCAATTTCGATTGGATAAATTGGCAGAAGTAAATAATATTTCGAATCAACCTGGGAAAAGGAGTCAATATTAATGATAAGTATTGGTGAAGAAGTATAAAACCTTTTTGTTCTGAAAAAGGGGTTCTTCGATCGCCAGTGATAGATAATGGAATTTCGATTGGAGACCTTAGTGTTTAAAATATGAAGAAACTCCTTTGGTGAATGTGCCAGTATTGGAACGGTCCAAACAGAGGATCAGGTCGAAATCCAAGTAAACATAGAATTCGAATTTCAAATAGATTAAGGACTCGAATTTTAAATAAAAGCGCCATTTTTAGAGGACGCGTGGAAGTCAGTAAACGAAGGAGGTCTGCATGCTTCAAATGTGGCGCGATGTTAAAGTAGGACCGTTAGGTTCAATACACTATAAATAGGTGTTTTTATGTTAGATTTTAGGTGTGCGTTTTATGTACTAAAAAATCTCAAATACTCAAACTACCGTAACTGAAGGGAAACGAGTCAAGGAGACGAAATGTACGTTATGAACATCATGATCCTTTACAATTTAAGTACAAGTTCTTTTATATTCGTTTCAATTTTACTGCACTTTTATTCTTAGAATACTTTGATTTCCTTTCATGTCCTTACTTTACTTGTTTTTTGAACACTTTTATTCCTTCAGAAACTGTGTCTTTTCACTTTATCTTTTCATTCAAAACACTTTATTGTTTCTAGATACTTCTATGTTCTCGGAAATCATTTATCTTTACGCTTTGAGCAAATCATTTATCTTTACGTTTTAAGTGTCAAAGTTTAAGTTCAAATTAGAAATCATTTTCCCTATTCAATCAGCATATTTATATAGGCCATTTTAGAGAAATTATTTAAGAATTTCACGTTCTACAATATAAAAGTCATGAAGATAATGGGTCTAAATATGGAAATCTATTATGACACATGTGTCCTAGGATCAATCTAGTCGATCCTGCAAGTAACCAATAGTAATTAGTAAAATTGGAAGACTAGCGGTTGTTTACCAGAAATCCCTGTAAACATCCTCAAAACATCTTTTCATCAAATAACTTCCTTGGACCAAAGAAGATACATGCTAGAGGTCCTTTTAAGAGTCCAATGGCTTTGGAATCGTTCACAAATCTCACACAATCACCAAGATATGGTCCTCAGAAGACCAAAACCCTAATTCCAAGAGCATTGGCCATGGCATGGAGAATTCTTCAACTTTGATGATCTTCCTTACAAATGGAACACATTATCATGAGGAGAGATTGTTGTAGATGATAAGAGTAAATCATAGTGAGAAAAACACTTCAAGACATTAAGAATTGATGAGACATGCTTTTGTGGTTCGAAGTTCCAACTTAGGTCAACCATTTGAATCAACTTGGCATCCTTGGGATTCCTTTTGCTATAAAAAAGGACATGATAAGCTCCATTGGGTCTTGTCAATGATGATAACTTAAGATATACCACATGATATAGATTGATGATTTCTTAAGACTTTGGGAGATAAGGCATGGAAATAAACACATGAACCTATAGACATCTTGAAGAAAAATCCTTGCCTCATACTCCTACCATCCAAAGAGAAAATGATATACATATCTAATGGTTATCCAAGTTTCAATAATAATATGAAAAATTAAACATAAACAAGGTGCTTGGTGATCCCCTTAAGTGAAAACTCAGAGATAGGGGAGAGAGAGACCTAGTTTGTGATCTTTGTGCAATGCAATAGTATGAGATGATAGAGAATCTTAGGGGCAAAAATTGGGGTACAACAAGATGTTTTTGGATGAATATGGTATTGAATATCATACTCAGAAGGATGTTAAAGATAATGTGATGGAAGAATACCTATCTCACCAACCAGTTGATGATTACCAGTCCATCAAGTTTGACTTTCGTGATGAATTTGTGATGTATTTGAAAGTTAAAAATTGCGATGAACCTTTGCCCGAGGAAGGACCAGATCCTGAATCTCGCATCCCTTTCACTGGGAGGTTCATGTTTAATTGTACGAATAACATGGTGAAGTATGAAGCTTATATTATGGGTCTCAAAGAAGCCATTGATTTAAGAATCAAGGTTCTTGTGTATGGAGACTCAGCTTTGGTAATATCATATTATATTTGAAATAAATGAAATATTAAAAATAAACTAATAAAAAGCGATCAAATAAATTAAATCTCAAGAAATAGTAAATTAACATAATATATCATTCTAATAAAAAAAGTACTTTGGATCGATTTTAAAAAATTAATCTAAAATCAGATCCAATCTGAGCAATTTTTATTGAAGAGAATTCAAACAGTTCCAAAATTATTATACTTTTTGCTGTTTTCAATATTTTTGGATCGGTTTGGATTTGAACACCCCTAGTAGAGGCATTCATTTCAATTGGAGCATTGCATCTAAAATATTTATAATACTCAATGATGACCTCCACGATTATGTTATAAAATAGATAAAGATACTACGTGTAGCCATTTTTAGCATTGCTTTTATATGTATTATAACAGAATATTGTTTGCCTCGTATAGATGTTCTGTCTAGAGACTATTAGCCCCATCCAACTTCTTTTTCATCCTGTTGAGTATGATTTTTTTGGTTGATTACATTTGAACACTCGGTTGGGGATGCTCAAACGAAATGAAATTGGTCTGAATTCCATGTTGTTGATAGAAGTGTGTCATAATAGAACTAGAGATTTTGGTTTCATGGTCTAACATGATAGTCTTTGGTAACCCAAATTTGAAGATTATGTTCCTCCCATAGAAGCATCGCACCCGTTTTCCCCTTATATTTGCTACTGATATTTTACCTCTATCCACTAGGTGAAGTAGTTCACTCTCACAAATAGGAATTTGAGCTACCGTGGGAATGGGAATGAGTCCAAGAAATCCATTCCCCGTAGAATGGCCAAGGTGAGCTAACTGAATGTAATATCTCGATTAGGGAGTGCATAAATTTTGCATATTTGACCCTTAACAATGTGCTCGCCAAAGATCTTTCACATATTTAGCCCTCGTGAACTTTTGTCAATACAAGACTTACTTCGCCTTTATTTAATATCTCAATATAGGTGTGGATCGCCCCCATCTTATACAACTTGTCAACAACCATGATGTACATGGCAGAGATCCTTTTAACCTTCCTTGATTTAGCTTCATCATTGGGTGGTTGTTCACTTATTAAATATTTGATTATGGACGACATTCATCCCACATTGTTATCAAGCTTCATCATGTGGATGGCCTATACCTTTGTGCTAGGGTTGGTCAAAGTCTCTTGAATTATTATGAATTAGATAAAACTGAGACTAGCATTTTTATTATTTATTCCAAAGAGAATATATATTAAATTTAAAAGAAAAATAATATTAAAAATAGTAATTAATTGATTGAGTTAATATATCTTAAAAGGAGTGAAAGTAGTATATGTTAAAACAACCAATAAATTGCTCTTTTAATATTTTTTATTACTTATTATTTCATTTTACTTTTTTCTCTCCGGAACAAATAATTAGATACTTTTGAAAATTTTAAAATTTATGATTATATAGTAAAATTTTATAGATAATAAATATTTAAGAATAACATTTTTCATATGTTTTAAAAAGAGTTTGGTAAACTGACATAAGGATTATGTATAATTATAAATATGTAAAATATCCCAATCCAAAAGTGGCATGAGTTTGGTAAACTAACATAAGGATTATGTATAAATATGTAAAATATCCCAATCCAAAAGTGGCATGTATAGTAAAACGGAAAAAAGTGAATAACAAAGCAAAAATGCATTTTCTCATCCTCCTTTTGACAAAGTCCTGTCCACATTAAAGTACAAGACAATTTACACAATTGTTTAATTGAACCACCAGTCTACCACCTATGTTCAAACTGTTGAAAGAAAACTTCACATAACGTTTATATCTATTATCAAATCCTTTTTAAATTATTTTACATAGCACTTAGCTACATTTCAATTATTAAAACACTTACCCTACAAAACTCCAAAACTTCCATAGTTATCCACAGAAAATAAAAATAGTCACTGGGAAACTCTACATGTGGGAACTTAATTGTGGCATTGACTTTGAAACCCAAATATGATTAATTGCAACATCAACATGAACTTTCCCGCCCAACACAACCCGCCACCCATGAGTATATGGTCAAATATTACTTTTGTTTTTTGATAGAAAATATGATTATTTCTAGACTGTTTATGTTTTCTTTCAAAAAACAAAAAGAGGCTAGAATGAAAATGCTATTTTCATATCTTTAACGGAAAAACATTTGTCACCCACATTCCATCCCCAATCTTGATTCTTGAAGATACCAACAAAATCTGCTTATATAAGCCTTTTCCAAAAATGGAAATGTTTGAGAATTTTTTTTCCTTCAGTGATTATTAATTTAAGCAAATAAAAACCACAAGAAAAAATAAGTTTATAGTGAGGAGGAAAATCCAGAGGGATAGGGATTAACACGGTTGAAGACTTATATATTATCCCAATCTCCCACAAGCTTTTTTCTTTTTCTACACTTGAAATTTGCATCAACAGTGGACCATTGGATCATTGTATTACCAGTGCCTTCCGTGAGAACTGCCACCACCTCTGTTCTTTGGAAAGAAACCATTCTTTTTTGATTTAGGTAACTCATGTATGTCCATTACCTGAATAGTTCTTTGCTTTTTGGCTACAGACAAATAAACAAAGCACAAATCAGTTTCAGATATATACAGAGAAAACTAGCATGAAAATGAAAAATATAGAAGCAAAAAAATTCAACCATTTTCAGCCTCTTTATAGTTCTCTTGAAGCCGTTTTCTTGCAGATGCAAGCCTCTCAGAATCAAAATCGCTCTCGCTTTGTTCTCTCTGTCTCTGCAATCATTCAGTATTATCTCAGTATCACTTCAATTGACACTAGAGACATGACACTGACAGTAACATCCCAACAACAAACTTTAACACAAATTTTCATAACCCTACATTTTGAGTGGCAGGAGCAGTAACGGGGGGTGATGGCCTTAGTTTCTGAGGTGGCTCTTTGCGAGGAATAATCGGTTTTTGTTTAGGTTTCGTTTCCAGTTCAGAGGTGTTGCGGTCAGAACCAGAGCTTCCATCTGTTTGAGATACAAAAAGAATATCAAACAAATTCGAACAAAAGGTACTACCATCAACAACAAGAATATTTGAATCAGATGCTATTCTCACTCTGTGGATTTGGTGAGTATGCAAAATCAGGAATCTGCAAAAACGAATAAAACACAACATTAGCAACCCAAAAACAAAGCTTCTTTAGAAAAAGTTAATAGAATAAAAGATTTTTTTGACCTGAGGATGAAGATACCCATTTGGGGTAGTTTTCTGCAAAGGAGAGTCTCCATCAGCTGCAAATGTTTAATACTATTAATTACTCATTAACGAATTTCACAAGAATATTCCAAAACCCTTTTAATTTCTACTTTCCAACTCTTTCACAAATACTCCCAAAAAAATCTAACATTACCGATGACAGTGTTTTTTCTTCTTTGTGGATTCAACCTCACCCATTGATCAACAATTTCTTTCCACTTCCTGCTCATAACAAAACAACATTCACAAACTCAACAAATGCTCAGATAAAACACCATTAATTTCTTCAAAAAAAATCAAAAAAAATTCTCTTCCATTACTTGACAAGTAGCTTCACCAATCGGCGAACATCGCTCGATGGATGTTTCCTTAACTGATTCACATTCCTCCCAATGTCAGTCTCCTGTCGAAACCAAAAACAAAAAGCAAACCATCAACAAATCAAAACAAAAACAATTCACAAGTACATGAACATGAAAGTGAAAATTAAATAACAATTTCAAAGCAAGATAAAATTAATTATCACCTTCAACTCTTGGAATGTAATATCAATATCCACCAGATTTTGCAGTAACTCCAACAAAGAATCTTCAGACTGAAAATTATCAACAACAAAAAAATCAGAAATAATGTTCTTCATTAATTTCTAATAATTCCCAATTAAAAAAACATTCAATAAACAAAACCTGTCTAGGATCTTCAAGTAACTCTTTAATTTCTAGAATCTTCTTCTGCTCATCCTCGAACAAACCACCATAAGGATCTATCTCCTCATCTTCATCCTCCTCATTTCCTTGCGACTGCGGCGTCGGAGGAGAAGAACCACCGCCACCGCCACGGCGCTGATTTTGCTCCGGGCTTAAACTAGGGTTACTCTGTTTCCTGATTTGGTTACCGTCAGTCAAAAGGCTTCCTCCGCCTTCACAATTCTGACAAAGCGGAGGAGCAGTGGTAGCAGCGTAAAGTCGCTCAACGATTCCGTCTCTTCGTTGCTTTAACTCGCCGGCGTTATCGAGAGCAGCGACGGAGATTGCCGTGTCAATAAACAGCCACACGTCAACGCCCGCCGTGTCTAATATGGATCGGAAATCGTCCAAATCCATCGGCGAAACGTGGATCGGAGAAGAAGAATCAAATCCGGTTGAACCGATTGAAGAGAATTATTAACTTGTTTTTTCTCTCTAATAATATTCAGTTTGTGAAGTAAAGAAAACGCTAAGAAAAAATTATTTTGTATTGCTGAGTTTAAACGTAGATAGAGATTAGGTATTTAGGTTTTCATTTTAAGTGAATGGATCTAAAAGTAAAACAGCAGGCGGTGGATTGATAAAAATTGTAGATCTACGTTTGGGAGGAATTTAGGTTGGTGAAATTATGAGAAACGAAATTGAGATAGATAGAGGAACGCACAAGTGGGGGGAGGTAGTGGTAGTGGGTATATTCCAGAAGAAAGAAATGTGTTAATATTATTAATTTAGGTTATAATAATTGAAATAGTGAATTTAAAGGGGGTGGGAATGGGTAAGCAGGTGGGGAGAGAAAAATACTACCACCTCCAGTTCCACCCAGACGACAACTTGGTGCGAATGGATTTTGGTGCCAAGATGTTTTTTGTTTTTTTCTATATTTGTTTGCTGTGGGCGTAGGGAGGTGAGCGGACGGACAGAAACAGAAGGATTTTTTTATTACTTTAGTTTAGGGATGGGTGGGATGCGGTTTTCACTTTTTATATTTTTTTTATTACTGATCAATTTAATTAATTAAAAGAAAAAGATAAAATCGAAATAACATCTGTTCCGCGTGGCCATGTGATAAATGTAGGAATATTGAGACGCGTGTGTTGTGTTTAAGATATTGGATTCAATTTATTTTTTTATTTTTTTTTTACAAGCAAAAGAGCTACTATAAAAAATAATGGCATCAGGAATGCCTGAGTTTTACAGCAGTACAAGAAAACTTTCTGCTGTAGCAGAAGATCCAAGACAGCATAACATAAAAACTTCTGCTACAAAAACCAAACACCAGTTCAAATCATAATGCAATTCCTAGGATATATATATATATATATATATATACTAAAATGCACAATCAGCGGAGCAGAATCGGAATTCAAGAAACTTATGTTGATATATTTTAAGTGACTAAAAAAGACAGAGTAAAAAGACAAAAGATAGTATTCAAATTTTTGCGTCCTTCTAAAAGAAAAAAAGTCCCTATTTATAGGGATACCAAGGCTTACTGTTTAAGCCTGTACAAGCTACTTATGATAGCCGGTTATAACAAACAAAATGAAGTATTTTTGTCGGGTACACAGTGGGCCCCATAGACACAATAACACATCACAAATTACAAAACTTTTCTTATAAAAAGTAAAGCCTATTGTTGTCTACCTAGATAAGATTCTTATCTTCTTAGTCTTTTAACTTTTGCTCTTTCCAAGATAAGATTCTTTCTTATCTTTGTTTTATTCATTGTTGTTGTTCTTGTTTTGTCTTCAAGATAAGATTCCCGCTTATCTTTGCATTGTTACTTTGCCTTGGCTTTCTCTTTAGCTTTTTGAGCCATAGCTTGGATCATAGCATCCCAAAAATCTTCAGCTGTTGGGTCATCATTTTGAGCCTCACCAGCTAAACCTTCAAAGGTATTGAAATCCATTGATCCCATAGACGAACTGATCTTCATAGACTGAATATCATCTCTTGAAGCTTGGGATTGAAAAGTATTGAAGAATTGAGTCTTCATATGATCTAGAGTTTTGACCATAATTTCTTCTTCTGATTCATTAGGATACTTTCTTTGGAAGAAATTCCTTAAGTTTCCCATAGACAATTGTTGAGAACTTTTTTCTTTAACATTGTTATTTTTATCTTCAGCCATTGCTGACTTAATTTGAATAATCTTGTCCTGGATTTCTTCTTGACTTATTTTATTCCACCATTTGTAGGAAAAAATTTCTTTCTAAAATGGGAATATTAAATTTGTCATTAGAAATGGTGATAGTCCATCTCCAAATCCAAGGAATCTGAAATTTAGTGAAGAAAAGAAATGGACATTGTCCAGTTATCAGATTTGATGAAATGTTTAATACCAGTGAACTATTTTCACACCATGGAGTATACAAACCATTTAATTCTTGTGGTAATATTTCCAAAGAAGGACCAAATTTAATCCACCAGGCATAAAACCAATTTGGAATGGGTCTATTAATCACTTCTGGATTAATTGAGAAAAACCAAGAATGTTTATTCTTGGGATTCTGGTAATAAAAAGCTTGGGTGAAAGCTTGGACATAGTCCCAATAATTGAAATAAATGTATTTTCCTTCGGCAATTCTTATTGTCTTTTCACAATTAGGGTTAAGACCCCATTCCCTTGGTGATAATATCTTATTAATATGGCATTTGCTGAAGTTTATAAAACTCTTAGGATTGTTGTTTTGATAGTGATGAGTAAAAGTTACCGATTCGGTAACTGCCAGTAATATCTCTAGATGTGGTCTTGATTTACCATGAAGGCCTGGATATCCTCTTGATTTGAGGTATCTTGTTTTAATAGCCCATCCATCATTTGGATTTATTTTTAGATCTTCATCATCAATATACATAATTTTTTCTGTAACTGGATTCTCAAAATAATCAGTTACTTGTTCTTGAGGTTGGTAATTGACCGCAATTTCTTTGTAAGATATAATCTTTTTAGAGGATGAAGAGGAAGGTATATTTTCCTTTTTTGAGGTAGGCAATTGTTGCACATTTCTACCTCTATAGATTGTAGTCCAATCCCCTATTAGAGGAATATTTACTTCACTTTGGGGTAATATATTGTTACTCCCTCTTCCAAGGCCTCGTCCATAGCCTCGGCCTCTTCCTCCCCTAGATGGGGGTGTCATTTTCTCCCTGCAAGAATTCACGGGTAAGGTAATCAACAAGTGAATTATTTTCACCTTTAATATGTTTAATATCAAATTCAAACATTGATAATTGAGATTGCCAGCTAGCAAATATTTGTTTTGCAACAAGATTTTTGATATCTTTTTCAATAATAGATTTAGCAGAGCTGCAATCAATTTGTAATAAAAAAAATTTATTAAGTAAATCATCTAGAAATTTTGAAACACATTTTATAATAGAAAGCATTTCTTTCTTGATAGTCGAATATTTCGACTGAGTAGGATTCCATTTTCCAGAGGTGAACCTAACCAAAACTTCTTTAGATGTTTCAGGTATAACCTGTTTAAGAATTCCTCCATATCCTAAGTTAGAAGCATCAGTTTCAACAATTTTAAAATACTTGGGATTAGCTAGAGATAAACAAGGCAAACATTTAACCTTATTTTTAATTCTTCGGACTGCTTGAGAATGTTTATCAGTCCAAGGGCCGGAATTTTTTCTAAGCCTAGCATGTAATATACTAGTATCCATGGCAAGATTCTCATAGTAATCAGCAATATAATTAAGACTACCAAGAAACCTTTGTAATTGTTTCTTATCGGTAATTATATCAGGAAATTTAGAAGCAAATTCAATACTTCTTTGAATAGGAATAATTTTTCCTTGATCAATTTCATGTCCTAAAAATCTAATTTTAGTTTGAAATATTTTCATCTTAGGAGCAAATATAACTAATTCATTATGCTTAACTAAACCATTAAATATTTTTAAATGTTTAAGATGCGGATCTATTATTTTAGAAAAAACTAAAACATCGTCAATGTAAACAATTATAAATTCCGTATAAGGAATAAAAATATCATTCATAATATTTTGAAATTCGGAAGGAGCATTTTTTAGCCCAAAAGGGAGAACATTCCACTCGAAATGTCCAAAAGGTACAGTGAAGGCTGTTTTATATTTATCAGATTCATTAATCTGAATTTGCCAATATCCAGATTTCATATCGAATTTAGAAAAGATTAAAGCAGTATTTAATCTATCCAATAAATCCTTTTTATTAGGAATAAGATATCTAATCCATTTTAACACCTTATTAAGGGGTTTATAATTAATAACAAGTCTAGGGACACCACGTTCTCTTTCAGCAACGTTTAAAGCAGTGCAGCTCCAAGGAGATTTAGATTTTCTAATTAAACTTTTCTCTAAAAGAGAATTTATCTCTTTTTTGCATAGTTCTAAATACTCATGATTCATTTGGGCTGGTCTGGCCTTAGTGGGAATCTGACTTTCATTAAAGTCATCAAGATAAGGTAAGGAAATAACATGTTTCTTTCTATCCCAAAAAGCATTGGGTAAATCATTGCATACCTCATCTTAGAACTGTTGCTCAATCAATTTGATTTGTCTTTTTATTTCATCTCTATTAAGTTGTTCATTAATATTTAATAAACTAACTTCTTCTTTAAGAAAACATAATTGTTTTTCTTTATTCAAGAGAATACTTTTAACTTCATTAAGCATCTTAATATGAGGGTCAGTAATAAATTCAAAAGTGATTGTTTTACCATTAATCATGGTAGTAATGCCTTTAGTGTCAACATTAATTAAAGGCATAATGCTATTTAAAAAAGGAGTTCCAAGAATAACTCTATGAGTCATATTTTTAACTAAAATGAAATGAGTAGGTAAACAAATATCTTGATTACAAATGTATGTATTAGGTAATTTATAATTAACCGTTAATTTGTCACCACTAGCCTGAGCAAGCGTTTGGGTGGTTTTAGTACAATATTTGGTAGGAACAATTCCTTCCTGAAGGCAATTAAGATCTGCGCCACTATCAATAAGAGCGACCTCATTTTGTAATATAAATGTTCTATTAATAACTAAAGTTACTTTAACAAACCATTTTTGAGAGATTACTCTATCAATAAGAGTAAGAAATCTATCATTAGTAGAAAGACTGCTGGTAGAAGATATTTCTTCAATTTTAGGATAATCTGTTTCTAGTAAGGAGACCCTTTGAGATAATTTTTTATTATCTTTCTTTATCTGAGCAATTTCAGATTTTAAGAGATTAATTTCTCTATTTAAATCAGTAAGGGAAACAGGAGTTTCACGGAGATGAGACTGTTGAAATCTAGATAAAACCTCACTTAATTGATAAGGGGCTTCAATAATAATAGGAGATTCTTTTTTAGAATTTTCTTGAATTAATACTTCAAGCATTTTTCTCTTAAGATTATTATCAGAAATGGACTCAGTAGCTTTTATGGCTTCATCTTGTTCTGTAGTAAGAACATTAAAACCATTCATGTCTACAATAGACTTCCAGTAATCTATTTGATTACATTGACAATTATTATTGCCAGAATCATCAGAGGAATAATTTGTTGATGATTCATAGATCATATCAATATCTTCATTAGAAGAATTGGTTTCCGAGTCAGATTTAAGCAAACAAACTTTCTCAAGTTGAGAGCGTAATTGCTCATCTTCGATTTCATTAAGAGCTTTCTTGGTCCAACATTGGTTTGCATAATGACCAATTTTACCACATTTGTGGCAAGATACATCAAGCATTTTAGCTTTTCTTTTGCCTTTATGATTAAAAGTCTTTTCTTTTGGTCTACTTTTATTAAAGTGACTCTTTTTCTTATACTTACTATAAGAATTTTTATAATTATTTTTATTAGGTCTTCCAAGATCGAAAGCGAATTGGTCACAGAATTCACCCATTTGGTGTTTTTCAGAAAGTTTCTGTTTTTTAAGCTGATTCCTAAGTTTAATATCATTACACATGGTTAATCCTTCATTAACGCAAGTGCTAATAATTTGACCATAAGTAAGATCGGGATAATTAATATTTATTCCATCATTTTTATTTCTTAAAGAATGTCTAACCTTTTCTGAAAAGAGATAAGGTAAACTATCAATAAATTTGGCTTTCCAATTGATAGAATTAGGATTGTTTAATTGATAGACTCTAGACAAAAAGGTATCCTTGTACCATCTAAAATGTGTAAGGGAGGTACATCTTAGATTTTGAAGTAGAGTTTGAATTTTTTCTCCAATAGGAATATTGGTTCCAACAAAAATGTTGAAGGATAGAGAGACACAACGTATAGACCGCATCTTCTTCTCCTGTGGTAGCAATTCCACTTACTCCGATTCCAGGAGCTTCGGACTTAACAATTTTTTTATGGTTAAGAATATCTTTTTTCTGATTTTCAGTGAGATAATGATCCCACCAGCCTCTTAATTGACCAACAAATCCAGTTGTTATAAAGGAGGCAATATCTCTGTCGGAATTTCCGTGTTGTTTACAAACAGTAGAATACATTATCATTCTATGTATTGCATCAAGGATTTGTTTGTCATTTAATCCATCAATGTTCCATTCATAAATGGCTTTTCCAGAATACGAATTTTTGAAAGGTTCAGGTTCCTCAAAAAGTAAATCTTGAGGAGAGGGGCGCTTATAATAGTATTTTTCTAAAGGTTTAGAGTTATAAACTGAGTTTATTTCACTAGTATGTTGATTACTAATGTCTAGGTCAGCAAACATATTTGCTAAATCATTAATGTCTTCTTCATTAGAAGAGTCTTGATTAGACACAACTGTTAAATGTAAATCCTTAAGCTTTTTCTCAAGAATACGGACAAACTCATCACTGTTGGTTTCCATTTTAAATCCTTTTATAGGTATAGGAGGTTGAATTATAGGAACATCTGAAATATTAGATGTAGAAGCTTGTTCTTGGTATTTAGGCTTATTGATAAGGTCAATAATGATCTTTTGACGAGCTATTTGTTTGTTTAAAAGATCTTTTATGGATGAGAGTTCTTTTTCTAGAGAAATAAATTGTTCTCCTAAACAGACAAGGTAGGCATTAGTATAATTATTGGATTTAATTATGGGATTTAACTCTTTAAGAGTAATTTGATTTTGTTCAACTCTTTGTAGTTGAAGGGTAAGATATGGTGTAGCTTCCGTATGAGGACCCAAACTTATGATTTGCTCTGGGGGGAAAAGGAGATTCCATTTTTTCTCCTATGATATTTTCCCAAGGTTTTTGTAGGACTAAGAGTTCGTCTTGTTTTATGAAAACTAACTCTTCTTTTTGTTTTTTTTTATAAAATAACTAATGAACCATTTGACAAAGGGAATGAAATCTTGATTCACCGATATTTGAGTATAGTACTCATCTTTAAAGTTTTCTAATACTGGAGTAGAAAAAGTTTTAAAAAACCATTTTCTAAATTGAGTGTATCTTTCATGGTGAAACTCGTCATTGACGAGGTTTCTTAGGTTACTTCCTGGAGAATAATCTAACATTATAATGGGAAGTCCATATCTGAGGGAGTAGGTGATTCTACTTTTGGTTTTTGATATATTCCATGTGGAATTTTGTTTTCACTGAGTCTTATATTCTCGACTACTTCTATTTCTTCTCTTAATTGAGAAGTTGAAGGTCTAGATAATTGACTAGGAGCAGAATAAAACTCATTTATAGAATTCACAGAATGTCTTCCAGACATAGATCTGGGTATTCTAATCATTCTTTTAGAACTAAAGTTTATCTCCAAATCTCCTTCATTAGACTGGATTATTTGATCAACATCTTTATTAAGGACAGGTTCAGGTTCTATGGCCTGAGGAAGATTCTAGGTTTCTGGAAAATTAATTTCATCCCATTTTAGCAACTTATTAGTTGCAACATTAGAAGTTAGCAAATTAGTTTGCACTAAAGTAGTGGTTCCAGGAAATGATATATGTCTAGCTTTAGGGTTTAAAGTGGTAAGAACTTTGTAATAAACCATATAACATATAGCCATGATTTCACTACCAGATTTGAAATTGTAACCTTTGGTATGAATGGTTAATTGAAGAGTGTCTAATAAATTTTTATCAGACATAGATAAGCTTATATTGGGAGAGACATCAAAATAAACTGGTCCATGACACAAACTTGTCTCAATTAAAACAGCTAAAGATTGTTTAAAATCCTTACATCTACCATCCCTAATATATCCCAGGATGCTAGCATTTAATCCTAGCAAAGTCAAAGGTTTAACAACAATTTGTATTAAACCAACATGAATATAATTATAATTTTTAAAAGGAAGTAAATCCTTTTTCGTTAAAAGTTTGATTGTTTGAGTACTTTCAGAAATTTGAATAGTTTGTTCTAAGCTTTTTACTGCAAAGCGAGATAATAAATCTATTTTACCAAATTTACAAATTTGGTTTGAAGGTACTGATGGAATTGTCCATTTATTAAGTTTATCCAATTTTTTTGGATATTCCATAAGTTCTTCATGTTTAATCAAATTATTTTGATGATTATCATCATCAGAATCCATAAATATAGCAGGCTAAGGATGTTGTGGCTGATTAGCTATTTTAGATAAAACTAAGTAAGTAAATTGAACTCTTAATTTTAATACAAATATATCTAGGCAATAATTAAAAAGTCATCTTTGCAAACAACAATATTGTTTAACAATCAACCCTAAGGGATAGAAGGATCTCTCCTAAATCAAAGATGTCCAATATTTTTTAGCAAAAATTTTCTTTTTAAATACATCTTTACACTTCCTTCTCTGGAAAAAACGATGATTATTAGAAAACACTAAAAAACATTTTAGTTTTAAAAAACTCTTTTTACTTGTTGCCCTAATAAATATATATTAATATCAAGAGAAGAATCTACATACTTAGTTTCTTCTAAGATACTTAACCTTCCACAACAAAAAATTTAGCCATTAATTGTCATAACAATTATTTATATATATATATATATATATATATATATATATATATATATATATATATATATATATATATATATATATATATATATATATATATATATATATATATATATATATATATATATATATAGGGATCATAACGGAGGCCGGGGCGGGTTTAAGCACACCCACTGCACTCCGCCACCTGCACCGATCCGCCCCAAATCCGTTCGGGGCTAAAATTTATTCACCTGCCCCCACCTCCAAGAAGAAACGGGTTTCTCCACACCCGTCCGAATAAAATTTTTATTTTTTTCAATAAAGTTAAAAATAAATAATTAAATTAAATAATTAATTATTTTAAAAATATTTTTTTAAGTTTGATATTTTTATTTAAATTTTATTTTCAAAAAAATAGATAATAATTCTAATAAACATGATATTATAACATTAAAAAATATTAAAAAGTGTAAATGAGTAATAAAACTATTAAAAATAAATTAAATAAATTAAATTTAGTTAGCGGGTGCGGGGCGGGTACTACCATCACCCGCCCTTTAACTGGTTTTCCGCTAATTTGCAAGGGCGGGCGAGTTTATTTGCCATGCCTATATATATATCAGCTATATACCAAGTCAAAAACCAAAACTCAAACTGATAATTAAGACTTTTATCCAGTTAACCATGTTGCTCCATAACCACCAATCCGAGAATTAGCATCTACAGCAAATCAGCCTTATTCCACCAATGAGAATTACTTTTCCGAAAAACAACAGAAATTGCAAATTAGTTTGTGAGTCCCAGTACTACTCTCAGGTGCGAATACCATGCTGCGAAGGTATCGTCAATGCTATTGGATTTTAGTTTAAGCCAATTCCATGACCATCATTTGACAAATTCCGCCAAGATATTTAAATTGACTTCCTCGTTCTTGAACAATTTGTCATTCTGAGCCTTCCAAATTCCCCAGATACAAGCGAACCAAATCACTTTGACTCTATCGACGAAAACTCTACCGCTTCCAACAAGATTTTCGAATTGGATAAGATGCTCCACTCCTTTGTTTTGCAAAGCTGTTGAAATACCCAGCCACTTCACAATATACTGCCATATACCTGCAAAATGCAGACATTCGAAAAAAAGATGCGGAACTGATTCCTCGAGTCCGCAGCCACTGCAACAATAAATAGCCCCCTGCCCTAAAACCCCTCTCCTATGTAAGTTATCTTTTGTGGCAATTCTATTTTGGAGCAGCCTTCAAACAAGGCAAGAAACTTTAGAGGGGATTGAATTGCTCCAAATTTTTGACCAAGTCGTATTGTGTACAGATCTTCTAGGCTCCATTAATATCCTATAGGATTCTCTAGCGGAATAAGCATCTGATGTTATATCGGTTCCTATGTCTAATCCTTTTAGATCAACCCACCAATTGGAACACTCTCTTCTCACTAATCTATTAGGGTCATAAATATCCCCATATCTATTAGATAGAGCTTTGTACCAAAGTCCTCTTCTTTCAAACTTTATTTTCCAATCCCACTTTCCCAACATGGCAATATTAAAGTATTTCAGATTTTTTAGACATAAACCCCCTCCTCTAATGGTCTGCAAACTTTATCCCATTTTACCCAATTTATTTTCCTAACATTTTCTTTCCCTCCCCATAAGAATTATTTAAAAAGAGATTCGATATTCGAAATGATACCTAGCGGGGCTTTAAAGAAGGAAAGGTAGTACACCGGGATAGCAGACAAGACTAATTTGATCATTACCACTCGACCGCCAATGGACAAATTCTTATTCTTCCAACTAGATAATTTATTTCTCACCGAATCAATCACTGGCTGCCAAGTTTCTTTTTGCCTCGGGTTCGCCCCAATCGATAGACCAAGATACTTGAAAGGAGAAGATCTGACATTACATTGCAGAATTGTGGCTGCCTCTTCAAGCCAATATATGGGATGTTGAATCCCACTAACATACTTTTATGATAGTTCACTTTAAGCCCCGACACTAGCTCAAACAACAACAAATTTGTTTTTATGCTACGCATGTCCCCCCACTAATTCTTACCAATGATAAGCGTATCATTAGCATATTGGAGATGGGTAAAACACTCATTTCCCTCGCCGTCAAAGTTGTATCCTTCAAAATCCCTCGAGATCATGGCTTTTTGCATCAGAAGATTAAAACCTCCCGCTGCTAAAAGGAAAAGAAACAGGGATATGGGGTCTCCTTGTTTAAGACCTCTACTGATCTTTAATTCCTTTGTGGGGTTCTCGTTGACTAACACCAATATGGAGTTTGATTCTAAGCATTCCATGATCTAACGCCTCCATTTATCGTGAAATCCCATATTCTGCATAACATAATTGAGGTATTTCCAATCCACCGAGTCAAATGCCTTCTCAAAATCTACTTTGAACATCAAAACCTCTTTTTTCTTTCTTCTTGCTTCATCCACAAATTCATTGGCAATGAGGATTCCGTCGAGAATTTATCTTCCGGATATGAATGTTGATTAAGTTTTTAGCACCACCAAGCGAATCACCCTTTTCAATTTGTTTGCCAAGACTTTGGCAATTACTTTGTAGATACACCCGATTAAGGATATAGGCCGAAAGTCTGAGATTTTGACTGCATGCTTTTTCTTAGGAATCATCGTTAAGAATGAGCAGTTCGCTCCTTTTACTATCCGACCGTGAGTATGAAATTCTGCTAAGACTCGAATGAACTCTACTTTGACATCTTCCCAAAATTCTTTTATAAATCGAAAGTTCATGCTGTCTGGGCCTGGATTCGATTTATTCTGATTATTGTTGGCAAAATTGTGAGACTACTACTTCGTTTCTTTTAAATAGATAGGGGGTGACAACCACCAAAACTCTACCAAGAGGATGAGAACCTAAAGAAAGGTAATCCTAGTATATTTTTTACAAAATTTATCCTTAAACAAGAGGGAACAGAATCAAAATAAGTATAATCACTAATGTTAAGACCTATGTTAGCAAGCATGTCTGCACAACTATTGTCTTCCCTATAAATATGTGTGACCATAAAATTTCAATTAGAAACTAAATATATAAAGTTCACCCATCTATTCCTAAGTTTCCAAGGTACGACAAACGGTTAAGTGTTTGCACCCAGAACCAAGAGCTCTGATACCAATTGAAGGCTTAGAAAACACTTAGAAGGGGGGGTATGAATAAGTTTTTCCCTTTTAACTTTTTCTTTTAGTTAACAAAAATCTAAACACACAGTGATTTTTATCCTGGTTCGTTTGAAACTCAAACTACTCCGGTCCACCCGTCAAGGTGATTTCGCCTCTCTCAATGAGGACTTAATTCACTATAATCAATCTGATTACAATTGCACAACCAACTGTTGTGACTAACAACAATGCACAAGCCAACTGCAAGTGACTAACACCTCTAAGACTCTCTAGTCCAAGCCCTCTTGAGAAATCTGGCCCAACTGGTCTCTCAAGGAACAATTACACAAGAACTTCTAACAAAGTGTATAAGAATGCTTCTAAAAAGCTATATCACAAAAGTGAATTTTACACATAAAGTTTAAGCTCAAAAATGAAAATAAACTTAACACAATAACGTTTGATTTTTGGCAGCGTAAGTTTTCTTTCAATCAATTGTTGTTTTCTTCTTTGAATGGTTGCTCTTTATATAGCTTATAGAAAATTTATTCGCTGCTTTCTGTTACATGTCTTTGATGATGAGAACATTATTAATGTTGCTTGTCTGCACGTGCTTTGTTTTCTCAATGAGCCTCAAAAGTTGATCCACTCAGGTACTTAAGTCGTGTTAACTTTAATAAGTAACGATACTGTAGCAGACTTTGTCTTAGAAGATGACGTATGATAAATCATGATCTTCTACAAGCCTTGTTCAAAGTATCTTCTATTCATAGGTTTCCTTGGTGCTTCTATCAGAGGTTGCGTCAGCATGCTTCCTTCAGAAGTTGCTTTCAGCGTGCGTGTTCAGAAGTTCCATTCATCATTAGAACTTCTATTACTTGTTCACTCAACATAATTTGATATTTCTTTATTCTAGAATGCTTGAGTCAGAACATTATCTGAAATGAGAACAATACACATCAGAGTATCATATTTATTATACAAAATTTATTTCACTTGTTATCATCAAAACTCTAAGATATGATTAGAACCAAACTATGTTCTAACAATCTCCCCCTTTTTGATGATGACAAAAATATTAGATTTTGATTAAAAATTTTTTTGTATATATGAAGAACATATCTCCCCCTGAGATAGATAATCTCCCCCTGAGATAAATAATTAAAGAAAACTAAATATATTAGAACTTCCCTAAGATTGTTCTTTCAGAGCTTTCAGAGATCCTTCTTTCAGAGTTTTTTATTTCATTTCAGAGCTTGAATCATTTCAGAGCTTGAATCATTTCAGAGTTTGAGGCTTTAGAATTTTGGTTTGTCTTTGCAACGTCTTCTTTCAGAGCTTATGCAATCCTATATACTTCAGAAGCCAATACACTTGTATATATTTTTTGTTAGAAATGTTTGACATTTTTGTCCCAATAACATGTTATAATTAATCCTATCAAAATCTCAATTTTCTCCCCCTTTTTGTCATAAGCAAAAAGTCATTGTTAAAAAAAAGTGTAAAGTGAAGCAAAGTGCTGATAACATTAATTTTAAAGATACAGTTACAGAAGATTTGTCAAAAAAATAAAACATTGAAAACGATGATGCATATAAGGGTGAAAATGGAAGGACTAAGTGGGACGAGAAAGTGGAGAAAGTAGAAGGTTCTTGATTTCATTGGAAGATTCCTCTTGCTTCTGCATCCAAATCTTGATTTCCTTGTTCGTCTTATCCTGTTTGTCCAGACGTTCACGAACAACTTCATTTTCCTTCTTTAGCTCCTTCAGAGTTTCTAGAACCACAGAAGTTGAAGTAGCATCTTCAATAGAAGCAGCCTTTAAAGTAGACACATCAGCTCCAGAACAAAAAGTACTTGAGAACAGAGATTCAAGATCAATCATGAGAGTAGGTACTTTCTTGACAGAATTTCTGGCACCACGAGCAGAAAGCGATCGATATAGAACCATGCTCACAGAGTTTGGATCAGTAACTTCTGATTCAAAAGATTCGTCATCAGAGATATCAATGTACTCAAAAGGTGGTTGCCAAGGAGCATTGTCTAACTATAGAATGGGCTTCTGATTCCAGACATCCATGATTGTTGCCTTCAGAACTTTCAGACACTCATCAAATTTCCTATGAACATGGGTGGAGCACAAAGCTTTGAGTTTGAGGGATTCAACATTGAATCGCCTTCTAAAAATGGTCCATAGAGATTCTATTGCAGCTGGATCTAGATTGATCGCAAGATCAGCCTTCAACATGTCCATCCAACCCTTTATTTCTGTTTCAAAATTCTGCAAGCATATACTAACATCTGTGTACATAGGGTTTAGGGCAGAGTTTTGAACAAAGGTGGTTTTGGACTTAGGTTGCAGATATGCAAAATTAATTGTGGTCCTAAGAAATTTTGGGGATTCAAGATTTTGTGGTTGATGAAGTTCTGGGGAGTGAGGTGGAAGTGTTGTAGTTATGATGGTTTGTTCTGTTGAGGGAGTTAGTGGAAATTCTGTAGGAATGGTGATTTGTTTTGTAAAGTTAGGTGGTGCAAGTTCTGGAGAGGTAGGTGGAGGAAGTTCTATAGAGGTTGTGGTTTGATCTAGTGAAAGTTTTGGAAAGATTATAGGTATAGAAGGTTCATAAAATACAATGGAGATTTGTTGGGGGTGAATGGGGAACAACAAAAATGTTTGACGTGGGTAGAGTGAAAGAGGGGAATTAAGTGGTCAAAGGAACATTTATTCCAGACAATTTCCAAGATCCAACATTGGAGTTCCATTCTTTTGGGTTTGGATGTGGAAGAAGTGTTGGAGATGGTGGTGCATTTGGATTTGGTTGGTTGGGAGCAGAAACAGAAATTTTTTGTGGTGAACTTTGTGGAGAGATTTCAATGATAGTTGGTGTGGATTGTTGTTTAGTAGTTGAGGATGGAACTTCTGTGTTTAAGATATTAAAATTGTCTATATCTGATCAGACTTGTTCAATTTGAGGATTGGTTTCTAGAACTTCTGAGGGGGTAGTGAGATCTATATCTACATCTATGTTATCTAGAGTTTGATTTGTAGTTTGGGATTCTAAGGGAGCAAAGGTTGAAGTGGGTTGTGCAACGGATGTTACTATATTAGCAGGATTTGAAACAAAGATGGAATCAGAAGATGTACCTGAGTGCATCTTCTTTTTCTTCTTCTAAGTCTTGGGGGGTCTTGTAGAAGTTCCCTCTCCATCTGCTTTCCTTTTCCTTGTTGTCTTAACTAGACTGGTTGAATCTCTTACTTGCAGCCAAGTTGGATCAATTTGCATTTCCTTTCTTTTGCAGTTTCTGATGTAGTTCTTGATGGTTATATTGTGATCTTCTGAGTTTAACGCAAGAAACTTTGCTAGAGGAACTCTTCGCTTTTTGACAGATCCCCAAACATATGGAGTAGGTTCAACTAGATGTTTATCAATTATCCTCCTATTCACTAGATTCTTTGTAGTAAAGACTTTCCCACATATTGGATCCAATTTTTTCAGCAGATTGGCATCCTTTAGGAGAGCTATCAGACCATTCTCAGTCAGAATGTCTGAGATCTGCCTAGCCAGAGGAATCCAATTTCTTTAGCCTTGGGATTTTTGGTTCGTTATACTTCCCTTGTCTCCTTGACATGCATCCAGAGGTGTCTAAATAGAAGGTAAGGTAAATCCACTTTGACATTTTTTCCTACACAGTACAGTAGATATTGCTGATCCGCGTTGATGTAGTCTAGAGAGCTTGTTTTTTTTCTGTGATGGATTCAGCCATGAAAGATCTTTGCCCAAATCTTGTAGACATCCTTCAAATATTTGATCTTTGTTGAAGCTTCTCCATAAGTGAAAATTTCAGTGTTTACTGGAGCCATATCAAGCCTTTCTTCTGGGACACCAATTTCTCCTTCTCCATCAAGACCCAATAAACTTCTAATGATGTTTTTAGTGATTGAAATTTCCTTACCCATAACGAATGAGAGAATGGCTTTGAGGGTAACAATAGAATGAATCCAGAATTCCTTGACAAGATTAGGAAAGACTAGTCCAACAAGACGATCAAAGAAGTTTCCCCATCCTTGAAATTTCACAGCTGGAAACAGATTGAAGTCGTTATCTCTGAGATTTTCAAGATCAAACATGAGTTCGCACTCCACTTCTAACTGCTCAACAAGAATCAACGTTGTTCGTTCAGGGATGTTGTATCTTCCAGATTGCTGAAGATTGTGTTGAATGGTGGTTTATGGGTTGTTAGGGATGGTGGTTTTTGAAGCCATTTTTGAAATTCTAGGTTTAGGGTTTTTGAAAAGGGAGAAGAAGAGGCAAAAATGCATAAACTTTTCTTTGAGAGTGAAAAGAGAGAAAGAGAGTTGGAAGAAGTATTTATAGTGAAGCGCATGTAGATGAGAAGTTGAAATTTAATTTTAAAAAAAATTAAAACAAAATAATCACCACACACAATAAATAGCGTCTGACATTAGAGGGATTTCTTGAGATTTGAAGAGATTCCAACAGTTACCTAGGGACGGTGTGTCACTAGCTAGCACACGTGTGTGACCTATCTGAAGTTTTGAACACTTGTTCAACTTCTAGGTCAAAAGCGTTACAACTGTTTAATATAATGAATTGTTTAACCATATTTGTAATGAAACATTTGGGAAATATTTCAGAACTTATAAATATTGTTTCTAACTTAACTTATTTTCTAACTTCTTAAGAGATGTTAACTAGAACATTCATTTAAGAGCAGAAATTCTGACAATAGCAATAAACATAATTTCATTTAGGACAAAATTCCATACTAATATTCTTTAGAATGAATTTAAATCTATCTTTAGAAAGAGGTTTAGTAAAAATATCAGCCCATTGATGGTCTGTTTCTACAAAGTCTAAAGTTAAAACACCTTTCTGAATATAGTCCCTTATGAAATGATGCTTAATTTCTATATGTTTTGCCTTATAGTGCAAAATAGGATTTTTTGTTAAACATATAGCAGAAGTATTATCATAGAAGATAGGAATCTTACACTCATACAAATGATAGTCTTCTAGTTGACTCTTCATCTAGAGCATCTGAGTGCTACAGCCAGCAGCAGCTACATATTCTGCTTCAGTTGTTGAAAGTGCAATTGTGGCTTGCTTCTTGCTGTACCATGAGATCAGATTTTCACCTAGGAATTGACAACTTCCAGAGGTGCTTTTGCGTTCTACTCTATCTCCAGCAAAATCAGCGTCACAAAAACCTACCAATTTAAAGTCTTTGGATTTTTTGTAACATAGTCCAACACTAGTAGTACCTTTCAGATACCTTAGAATTCGCTTAACAACAGTTAAGTGAGATTCTTTGGGATCTGATTGGAATCTTGCACATAAGCAAACTCTAAATAGAATATCTGGCCTAAATGCAGTTAGATACAGAAGAGATCCAATCATACCCTCTGTAGAGTTTCTGATCTACCTTCTTACTTACCTCATCTTTTCCCAAAATGCATGTAGGATGCATTGGGGTTTTTGCTTCCTTACTTTCTGATAATAAGAATTTCTTCAGAAGTTCTGTAACATACTTGGTTTGATGTATGTAAGTACCTTTTGAACACTGATTTATTTGAATTCCCGGAAAGAATTTTAGTTCTCCCATCATACTCATCTCAAATTCTGCCTGCATAGACTCAGCAAATTCTCTTCCAAGAAAGGCATTAGAAGTTTTAAAAATAATATCATCTACGCAAATTTGACAAATCAGAATATCATTTTTAAATGTTTTTCTAAATAAAGTTGTGTCCACTTTCCCTCAGGTAAAATTCCTTTCTAAAAGAAAATTGCTTAAGCGCTCATACCAAACTCTGGGAGCTTGTTTTAACACATACAAAGATTTTTTTAGTTTAAAAACATGTTCTGGAAATTTTGAATCTTCAAAACCAGGAGGTTGACGGGCATAAACTTCTTCTTTTATATATCCATTTAAAAAAGCACTCTTAACATCCATTTGATATAAAGTGATGTTATTTTGAACAACAAAAGAAATTAATAGTCTAATAGATTTTAACCTGGCGACTGGAGAAAAGGTTTCAATATAATCAATACCTTCTTGTTGACTATACCCTTGTGCAACTACATTTGCCTTGTTTCTGACCACTTTTCCTTGCTCATTTAGCTTATTTATGAGTACCCATTGTTCCAATGATATTGAATTCTTTAGGTCTTGGAACTAGATCCCACACATCATTTCTGGTGAATTGGTTAAGTTCTTCTTGCATTGATATAATCCAATCATTGTCTTGAAGAGCTTCATCTATTGAGGTTGGCTCAATCAGATACACCAATCCAAACAAAGATTCTTCGTTATTTCTAAGGGAGGATCTTGTTCTAATAGGATCATCTCTCTTTCCTATAATTACATCTTTTGGATGAGATGAAGTGATTCTTGGATATCTTTGTTGTGAGGGTTCTTCAAAAAATTCTTAAGTTATCCAGAACATCTTCAATAGTAGGATCTTCTGAGTTGTCCTTTTCTTTTGTCCCTTCAGATTCTTTAGAGTTTGTCACCATAACTTCTGTACCTGTAGAATTTCAATATGCTTTGGCTTTTGATGGACAAGCTTGTCATCAAATATAACTTTGATTGACTATTCAACAATCAGAGTTTCTGTATTGTACACTCTATAGCCTTTTGAGCGTTTAGAGTATCCAAGCAGAATTCACTTTTGTGATTTAGAATCAAACTTGTTCAGATGTTCTTTAGTGTGTAGAATATAGCAAGTACATCCAAATGAATGAAAATATGAAATGTTGGGCTTTCTGTTCTTCCACAATTCACAGGGAGTCTTTTCAAGAATAGATCTTATAGAAACTCTATTTTGAATATAACACGTTGTGTTCATTGCTTCTGCCCAGAAGTGTTTATCCATATTAGTTTCATTAATCATGGTTCTGGCCATTTCTTGCAATGTTCTATTATTTAGTTCTACAACTCCATTTTGTTGGGGAGTTCTAGGATAAGAGAAATCATGAGAAATGCCATTTTCTTTAAAATATTTTTCAAAAAATTGGTTTTCAACTTCTCCTCCATGATCACTTCTAACCTTTATGATTTTAAACTCCTTTTCATTTTGAACTTGATTACAGAAGTCAAAGAACACAGAATGTGACTCATCCTTGTGTTTTAAGAACTTTACCCATGTCCATCTGATGTAGTCATCTACTATGACCAATACATACTTCTTGCCTCTAATGGATGCAGTTTTCACTAGTCCAAATAGATCAATGTGCAGGAGTTCTAACGTCCTAGAGGAAGAAACAACATTTTTTGATTTAAAAGAGGATTTTGAAAATTTTCCCTTCTGACATGCTTCACACAGAACTTCTGAGTTGAACTTCAAATTAGGAAGTCCTCTAACCAGATTGAGTTTGTTAATTTGAGATATTTTTCTCATGCTAACATGTCCCAATATTCTGTGCCATACCCATTGTTCATCGTTAACTGACATAAGGCATTTTACATTCTGAGTTTTAAGATCAGAAAGATCAATTTTATATATGTTGTTCTTTCTCTTACCAGTAAACAGGATTGACCCATCTTTTTGACTAGCATCCCTATATGACTTTTGATTAAGGATTATGTCATAACCATTGTCACTTAATTGACTTATGGACAATAAGTTATGCGTTAATCCTTCTTCTAATAGAACATTAGAAATAGAAGGGAGGTTACCGTTTCCAATGGTTCCAGAACCAATGATTTTCCCTTTCTGGTTACCTCTAAATTTTACTTCACCTCCAGATTTAAGTTCTAGGCTTTGGAACATAGACTTTCTTTTCGTCATATGTCGTGAGCATCCAGAGTCCAGGTACCATGATTGGTGTTTCAACTTCACTGTTAAGGACATCTGCAACATAAATTATTTTCTCCTTAGGTACCCATATCTTTTTGGGTCCTTTCTAATTAGAGTTTCTAAAGCTCTATTTGAACTTTGGTTTAACATGAAAACTTTCAGAATAAGATGTGTATTTTATATCATGTGTGTGACCATAACTAAATTGTTTGTGCAGTGGTTTATATGTGATAACCATTTCATCAACAGATTTAGGTTTATATGTTTCTTTCCCTCTGGGAGTTTCATATCCAATTCCTCTTCTATTGTTTCCACTAACACCATAGATCATTGAAGCCATTTTGCTTCTATCTATGATTTTAGCAAGAATTTTTTTAAAACTATAGTCATATTCTTTAAGAATATCTTTTGAACTTGAAGTAGTATCTGAACTAGAGATTTTTTGAAATTTTTGGAAATCATCTTTGAGTTTAATGTTATTTTCTTTTAGTTCAAAATTTTCTGCTTTAAGTTGCTCAATTTCAGATACAAGACTCTTTTTAAGTTTCTTGTATTTGATCTTGAGTTGACTATGGTTTTCCAAAAGTTCTGATAAACTATCTACCAATTCAGCTTCAGTAAATTTAGAAAATACCTATTCAGGTTCTGATTTAGAGCCTGAGTCATCTGCTGTTGTGGCCATAAAAGCTAGGTTGTCATGCTCATCTTCTGAGTCAGCTTCAGCTTCAGAAGATTCTGAGTCGTCCCAGATGGCCATCATTCCTTTCTTCTTTTCAAACCTTTTCTTTGGCTTTTCTCTCTACAGCTTAGGATAATCACTTCTGAAGTGGTCCTGGTTCTTTGCATTCATAGCAAATGACGTTTATTTTGCTAAACTTCTTGTGCCCAGAAGATTCTCCTCTATCTTCTGATCTTCTGTAGTTTCTAAACTTCTTTTGCCTGTGCTTCCGCATTTGATTTATCCTTCTAGAAAGTAGAGATAACTCATCTTCCTCTGACTCTGAATCTTCAGAGCTTCCTTCTTCAGTCTAAAAAGCATTAGTATCAATTTTTTTAGTAGATTTCGGAGCAATCGACTTACCTTTCTTCTGGGGCTCATATTCATCAAGCTCTATTTCATGACTTCTCAACACGCTGATAAGTTCTTCTAAGAATATACCGTTCAGATCTTTTGAAACTTTGAATGTTGTGACCATTGGTGCCCATCTTCTGGGTAAACTTCTGATGATCTTCTTTACATGGTATGCGTTTGTATATCCTTTGTTTAGAACCCTCAGGCCAGCTGTTAGAATTTGGAATCTTGAGAACATTACTTCAATGGACTCATTTTCTTCCATCCTGAAGGTTTCTTACTTCTGAGTGAGATCCAGAGCTTTAGTTTCCTTGACTTGAGCATTTCCTTCATGTGACATTTTGAGAGACTCAAAAATGTCATGTGTTGTATCTTTGTTGGTGATCTTTTCGTACTCCATTTTTGAAATGGCATTCAGCAGGATATTTCTTGCTTTGTGATGATTCTTGAAATCTATTTTCTGTTGTTTCTCCATTGTCTTTCTATCTATCTTGTTTCCTTCTTTGTTGACTGGATGTTTATAACCATCTAAGACCATATCCCATAGATCAGGGTCATAGCCTAGAATGAAACGCTCTAATCTATCTTTCCAGTATTCAAAGTCTTCTCCATCAAATACTGGTGGTTTTGTGTTATTGTTGTTATGATCAGTTGCCATTTGTGTTTTCCTAATGGATCTTTTCTAACACGGTTAAGTGTTTGCACCCAGAACCAAGAGCTCTGATACCAATTGAAGGTTTAGAAAACACTTAGAAGGGGGTGAATAAGTTTTTCCCTTTTAAATTTTTCTTTTAGTTAACAACAATCTAAACACACAATGATTTTTATCCTGGTTCATTTGAAACTCAAACTAATCCAGTCCACCCGTCAAGCTGATTTCGCCTCTCTTAACGAGTACTTAATTCACTATAATCAATTTGATTACAATTGCACAACCAACTGTTGTGACTAACAACAATGTACAAGCCAACTACAAGTTACTAACACCTCTAAGACTCTCTAGTCCTCGCCCTCTTGAGAAATCTGACCTAACTGGTCTCTCGAGTAACAATTACACAAGAACTTCTAACAAAGTGTATAAGAATTCTTCTAAAAAGTTGTATCAATAAAGAAAATTCTACACAAAAAGGTTAAGCTCAAAACTGAAAAATAAACTTAACACAATAAGGTTTGATTTTTGGCAGCGTAAGTTTTCTTTCAAGCAATTGTTGTTTTCTTCTTTGAATGGTTGCTCTTTATATAGCTTCTAGAAAATTTATTTGTTGCTTTTGTTGCATGTCTTGGATGATGAGAAACATAATTAATGGTGCTTGTCTGTATGTGTTTTGTTTTCTCAATGAGCCTCAAAAGTTTATCCACTCAAGTACTTAAGTCATGTTAACTTTAATTAGTAATGGTACTGTAGCAGACTTTGTCTTAGAAGATGACGTATGATAAATCATGATCTTCTACAAGCCTTGTTCAAAGTATCTTCTATTCATAGGTTTCCTTGGTGCTTCTATCAGAGGTTGCGTCAGCATGCTTCCTTCAGAAGTTGCTTTCAGCGTGCGTGTTCAGAAGTTCCATTCATCATTAGAACTTCTATTACTTGTTCACTCAACATAATTTGATATTTCTTTATTCTTGAATGCTTGAGTCAGAACATTATCTGAAATGAGAACAATACACATCAGAGTATCATATTTATTATACAAAATTTATTTCACTTGTTATCATCAAAACTCTAAGATATGATTAGAACCAAACTATGTTCTAACAGTTTCCAAATGACCTCAATAATATTAGGGGCACAGGGAGGTCTAACAATAACACGAAAGCTCTTAATCACCAAAAAGTCGTGCATACTAATAAAAGATGTAGCGACATTGTTATAATAGCTTTATACTAATTAAATATATTAATTATATTATATATTTAAATTATTAATTATAATTATTTAACAGTGATCATAATAAATATTAGAATTAAATGTTTATGGTCCCTTTAAATTACCAAATTTTTGACTTGCGATGTGAGTATGCAATTATATTCCTGCCTCCTTGTTATTTTTAACGTGTTTGTTGACTTGTGCAAGGTACATTGAGGATATTTGTGTTAGGTACCTAATCTTGGTACACTAACACACCACTTCTCTCGTGGTTTTGCTTGCGTTTTAAACGCACTTTGCTTCGTGTTTTCTCATGTTACGAGAAACAAATATTCTGCTATTTTGTCTAGATATGTACCTTTGTGCAGGTGTTTCGGTTGTTGTGAGGACATGTCTGTTATACGCGCATATTGCACGATATCACCTTGTGGATTATATTGATCGAGCTATTTCTGATTATTGCTTTGTTGATGGCAGCTTACTTGAAGTTTTCCGAAGTATTTTTTAGCTTGATTTTGCTTACAGATTGTTGTCCGTTTGGTATTTTCTACACCTTTTTATTGCATTCTTTTACCGCTTTTCTAGAGAGCACGAGAAGTAGGGTTTTACCACTTTCTTTTGCCATGTGAAGTAGGACTAGAGATGCATGATGGGGCTTCCGTAGTTGGAGCATGTTTAGGAACCCCTCTGGTTTATTTAAAGACTCGTTTAGGGAAATTCTATTTGCTACTTGTGTGTGGTTTGGTTTAAAGTCCTCTTCCGTGCATAGGAAAGCGCCTTGAGTCGTTGTGTTTACATTTGTGCTTACATAGGTCAAGAGTGGTTAGGCAAACTACTAAGCAGCACCACCAAGAAAAGTCCCGCTTTGATACTTATTGATATACATATGATGATGATATGATGGGCACGCGGAAAGGTTCCGCAATCGACCCCCGCACAGTTCTAGTCCATATCAGCTTAGCACACGCGAATCATGTTGCTTCCTTTATCGAGTCAATAATAAAAGTGGCAAGAGTTCCCTATTCTGACTCTCCATGCTTTCCTAGGGTTCGCATTTACTTCTGATACCTGCACTCATTGCTCTTCACACTTGACAATTCATGTCATGAGGTGATACCCTTCACGGGAATCGGATGTGTCGGCTCCTGGTTGACTCACGATATGCTCGTTACCATTTGCAGACTATGGGACTTCCTATTTCTCCCGCGCTTCTATGACATTTGTTTGTGCATTGCATTGCTTGTGTGCTTTTGCCAAAGCACTTGTTTGCTTCATCCCTTTTGTTGTCTTTGACTCTACCTTAGGTAGCAATTCGAGATGGACATATATTTAGGTTGTAAACCTTTGCCATGTTCCCTTAGTTGTCTCCGACTCTACTTTAGGTAGTGATTCAAGGTGGACGTAGATCTAGGTTGTGAACCTTTGATATGCTCCCTTAGGATTCTCTCGAATCTATCTTAGGTAGCAATTCGAGGTAGACTTTAGGATTGTTATTAAAACCACCCGACTAAACTTCCGACTAATAGGAGTGTATCAATGGAGTCGCCATCAAAAGTCTTTTATCTTGCTGACGAGAAAGGAAAACATCAAGTAAACCTGAGGGGGAAGAAACCACGATCTTACAACCGAGAGATCTAGGTAAGGGAGTTTGTTACGCGAGGGGAAGGGATTAGCACCCTACACGCCCGTAGTACTCTACAGTATCCACTTCTATTTTATAGCTAAGAGGTGCGTTATATTTATCTATTCTTAATCGCTATAATACATGCAAAAGAAAAGGAAAATAAAGAAAACACGGGGAAAAGAAAGAAGTATTTACAAAGTTGTGCTCGATCGAGCCCCGTGACAACATGCCTACGTATTCCCTCGTGCAATGGGAAAGTCAGAGCACCGTAGTTCGGCTCACTTATTTTGGTGGGTTTTGTGTTTTTTACTTATGAAAAGGTTTTAAACACAAAAGAAAGAGGCGCCCAAAGGCGAAAAAGAGTTTGTCTTGGTTGGTTGCTTTTACCTTTGTGAAAGGAGTTCAAACCATTATTAAGTGTTTTTGTTTTCAAATGAAAAGAAAGCAAGTTTTAGTTTTAATTACATGCGAGGATGCAAAAAAGAGAAACTAGTAAGAGAAAAGGGAGACTAACTAGTACTAGCCCTAACGTTGTCATGCAAAGATTGGACCTACAGTTGAGGAAGTAAGAGAATCTCTATCTATGTTGTCATGCAAAAGATGTATATCCTAATGTCTTGGCTCAAGAGCTATCATAGTCGAGCGGTCCTAAGGGAAATCAAACAAACCAAACACAATTAACAAGTAGAATTGCCCTAAACGGGTCTTTAAATAAATCAGAGGGGTTCCTGAACATGCTCCAACTACGGAAGCCCCATCGTGCATCTCTATTCCTACTTCTCATGGCAAAAGAAAGCTGTAAAGCCCTACTTCTCATGATATATAGGAAAGTTGTAAGAGAATGCAAATAAATGGTGTAGAAAATACCAAACGGATAATAAATATGTGAAGCACTGCAAGCTAGGAAGTACTCTGGAATGCTTCAAGTGCTACAACCATGCAAGAAGAATAAACCGGTGAGAAATGCTCAAAGTATCAAAAGTGAGGTCAAAATGCACATTTGTGCGTATTTTAGTCAAAATGTAACATCCCTTCTAATTTACCCGCGATTTATATAATTTATCAGAGTTTTAATCACATAACAAGAGGCGTCACAATTTAATTAATTCCAATAACTAAAAACAGTGCACATGCCAAAACTGAAGAACTTAGTAATTAAAATGAAAAACACGGATGATGTTTTAAACAGCGGAATATAACAAAAAGATCCGGAACACTTCAATCAATAATCGTTCCAAAACATAACCAAAACAGCCAGTTTTGAATCCATAAAAGGAAAAATTCCAATCAATCGTTCCCCAGTGTTACAACTACCAGAGCATGACACTGACACGCAGATTAACTAAGTAACACAACTCTAGAAGTTGTCCTCACCAATTCCAAAATAGCTAATCACTTCGAATCTGAAATCATTAAAGTAAGGGTGAGGTTTCATCAAAATTAAGATGCATTATGCATTTCTCAAAACAATAAACAACCAATTCGTTATTCACCCTCGTTAATAGCATTAGCATACGATTTCACAAACACAATTCGCACATTCATTTATATATACAGCAGCAAATAGATGCAATTGGAACACTGGAAATCATCCTAACATATTCCAAATACATATGCAATGCAGACTCAATGCATGTGGTACCAATCGTGAACCAAGTTCACACCCTGTTCCGCTTAAACTTCGGAAACAGCGTCAATCCAATGATTCACCCATACATCACTGGGTCAAGAATCTAGCCTCACTACCTCTGCCCATAGGTAAGTTTATTGGCCATGCAAGTTCAATTCCACACAATGGGAATGAATCATAAACAATTCTTATGCATGCACATCAGAAGCATGCAACAATTTCAGATACATAGTATGAACATACAGCATTATTCCATCCATGATTAAATACAGCAACAATAACACATGCCAGAAGTGAAATCATGAACATAACATCAATTTCAATACATAGAATTAACGTCCAGTTTTTACACGCAACAGATAACCACGAATTTACAATGTATTCGCACTACGGAAACCATGTTAATTCCTCCAGGTCTCAATTACTGGTTTTGAAAATATTATTATTAGATAGTACTCGTCCTAAGCTTTCCAACGATACCAACTATGCCTAAATCGGAGTTACGGTTAAAAAGTTATGATAAAAATCGTTTTCAGAAAAATTCTGTCCATTCCAACACAGTATACATCGATGCATAAGGCTATGCATCGATTCATAATCAGCTTGCATCGACCTCAAATAGTTATGCATTGATGCATAACATTAAATTTTCTGCATTTTTAAATTTGTTCAGTATGTGTCGACACATACGCATTATGTGTCGATGCATAACTCTCTTGCATCGATCCATAATCCTTTTGCATTGATACATGGCCATGTTTTAAAACTTATGCATCGATGCATGACTCTATGAGTCGATGCATGGTTTTTCCAACTCTCTGTTTTTCCAAATTTCTACAACTTGTATCGATGCATAACGGTTTGTGTCGACCCATGCTGTTAGTTTTTCACCAAAAACTCAATTTTCTCCACTGTTACGAATTCTCATCACATCCAATCATCACCAAACCTCATGTCATCATATAACAGAATTATTTACTGCAATTTTTCATCCAATTAATCACCAAACTTGTTTTCTAATTAACCTATATTCATTATACATAGATTAATTGTTCATAACAGTCCCAATTACGGTTTTACGTCGGATTATAACATTAGGGCATATTCAATTATCTTAATTCGAGATTCCTAACGATTCGATTCGTTCTATTGATCATCAAAACCCACAAGGCATAAAAACCAGATTCAATCCCCCTACCTCACGATGAATCTTCGAAGTTCCGACGAATTGGCTTTTTCTCCTCTTTCTCTTCTCTTCTCAATTCTCACGTAGTATGCAATCCTTATTTCCTTTCCTCACTTGTTCCTTTTATTCTTTTATTTATTCCCTATTATTTGCCAAATAATAGAAATAACTAAATTAGGATTTAGTAGAGCTTTTTACTCCACACACCTCCCATTCAACCTTACACCCCCAACCTTCCTTTTAATTAATTAAATAATTAATCCATTTAATCCAAAAATATTTATAATTACGCCTTTAATTAAATTAATAATTAAATTCTTAATTATTTAATACTCGAATTAATTTGGGGTGTCACAACTCTCCCCTACTAAAAAGAGTTTTCGTCCTCGAAAATATACCTTAGACAAAAAGTTCGGGATACGAGTCCTTCATCTGGCTCTCCAGTTCCCAAGTTACATTTCCACCTGCTGGTCCTCCCCAAGCTACTTTCTCCAATGCTATCTCTTTACCACGCAATTGCTTCACTTTCCGATCCTCAATTCTCGTAGGTAATGCTTCAACAGTCAAATTATCTCGCACCTGTATATCATCTACCTGAATCGCATGAGACGGATCAGGAATGTACTTCCTCAACTGAGATACATGGAAGACATCATGCAAATTGCAAGCGACGACGGTAAAGCAATATGATAAGCAACTCTTCCAACCTTCTTGGTAATCTGATACGGACCAATAAAACGCGGAGTCAACTTCTTTGACTTCAAAGCTCGACCAATACCAGTCATCGGAGTAACTCGCATAAACACGTGATCTCCTTCGCCAAACTCAAGATCTTTCCTCCTCTTATCATGATAAGTCTTCTGACGACTCTGAGAAGCTCTCATCTTCTCCTGAATCATCTTGATCTTTTCTGAAGTCTGTTGGAAAATTTCTGGTCCAATCACAACACTTTCTCCAGATTCGTACCAACACAACGGTGTCCGACACCTCCTACCATACAATACCTCAAACGGAGCCATACCAATACTCGAATGAAAACTATTGTTGTAGGTAAACTCAATCAACGGTAGATAACTATCCTAAGCTCCACCTTTCTCCAACACACAAGCTCTCAACAAATCCTCTAACGACTGAATCGTTCTCTCCGTTTGACCATCTCTCTGCGGATGATAAGCGGAACTCAACCTCAACTTAGTACCCAAAGCTTCTTGCAATCCTGTCCAAAACTTAGACGTAAACCTCGGATCTCTATCCGACACAATACTAGAAGGATACCATACAAACTTACAATCTTCTCAACATACAATTCTGCCAACCTTTGCATAGGATATTCCATCCTTATCGGAATAAAGTGTGCAGATTTTGTCAACCGATCAACAATAACCCAAATGGAATCACAATTCTTTGTTGTCCTTGGTAAACCAGATACAAAATCCATAGAAATGCCATTCTATTTCCATTCTAGAACAAACAACGGTTGCATCAAGCCTGACGGTTTCTGATGTTCAATCTTTGATTATTGGCAAACCAAACAAGCATAAACAAACTCAGCAATTTCCTTTTTCATTCCAGGCCACCAAAATAACTTTTTCAAGTCATGGTACATCTTAGTAGCACCGGGATGAATACTCAATCCACTACGATGTCCTTCTTCCAAAATACTCTTCCGAAGTTCTACAATATCCGGAACACAAACCCTATCACCAAATCTCATAACACCATTCTCGTCAACTCGGAATTCACCTCCTTGACCTTGGTTGATCAATGTCAACTTATCCACCAAAACAACATCAGATTTCTACCCAGTTCGAATTTCCTCAAGAATACCACTAGTCAACTTCAACATACCCAATTTAACACTATCAGAAGTAGTATCGCATATCAAACTCAAGTCTCTGAACTGTTCAACCAATTCCAATTCACGAACCATCAACATTGACATATGCAAGGACTTCCTACTTAATGCATCTGCAACAACGTTTGCCTTACCAGGATGGTAATTCAAACCAAAATCATAATCATTGAGAAATTCCAACCATCTTCTCTGCCTCATATTCAACTCTTTCTGATCGAAGAGATACTTCAAACTCTTGTGATCACTGAATACCTCAAATCTAGAACCATACAAGTAATGCCTCCATAATTTCAAAACAAATACTACTGCTGCCAATTCTAAATCGTGAGTCGGATAATTCCTTTCATGAACCTTCAATTGTCTTGAAGCATAAGCCACAACCTGCTTATCTTGCATCAAAACACCATCTAATCCCATCAAGGACACATCACAATACACAACAAAAGGTTCTGCCGGATTCGGCAAAATCAGAATCGGAGCACTAGTCAATCTCTTCTTCAACTCTTGGAATCCTCTCTCACAATCAAAATCCCAAACAAACACTTGAACCTTTCTGGTCAACTTAATCAACGATAAAGCTAACTTCGAAAATCCTTCAATGAACTTCCTGTAGTAACCTGCAAGACCAAGAAAACTACGGATTTCAGAAGCATTCTTCGGCGCTTCCCACTAAGATATCGCTTCTACCTTTGTAGGATCAACAACAATGCCATTCTTGGAAATCACATGACCAAGAAAGCTTACTTCACTTAACCAGAATTCACACTTAGACAACTTCACATACAACTTCTTTTCTTTCAACAGTTCCAACACAATTCTAAGATGTTCTGCATGTTCTTCATCATCCTTTGAATAGATCAGAATGTCATCAATAAACACCACCACAAACTTATCAAGATACGGATGAAATATCCTGTTCATATACTCCATGAAAACACCAGGTGCATTAGTAACTCCAAACGGCATAACAGAATACTCATAATGTCCATACCTCATTCTAAAGGCAGTTTTCTGAATATCTTCTGTCTTCACACGAATTTGATGATATTCATACCTCAGATCAATCTTACTAAATACACAAGCTCCAACTAACTGATCCATCAAATCATCAATTCTCGGCAATGGATACCGATTCTTGATTGTCACTTTATTCAACTGCCTATAATCAACACACAATCTCATTGTACCTTCCTTCTTCTTAACCAACAACACCGAAGCACCCCACGGCGAAACACTAGGACGAATAAACTTCTTCTCAAGTAATTCCTCCAACTGCTTCTTCAACTCAGACAATTCAGATGCCGACATGCGATAAGGAGCCATCGACACCAGACTAGTTCCAAGAATCAAATCTATAGCAAGATCCACTTCTCTCTCAGGTGGCAGCTCACTAACATCTTCCGAAAACACTTCTGGAAATTCATTCACAACGGGTAATTCTCCACTCTTAGCTTTTCCTTTCACCTCCGTCGAAGAATACAACATAAACACCACAGCACCATCTTTAATAGTTGAATTCATCTGCTTAACTGACATAGTTACATCTTCAACTTTAGCTTCTTCAGGAAAAATAACCGACTTCTCAAAAAAATTAATATGAACCTGGTTGAATACCAACCAGTTCATTCCAAGGATGAGATCAAGTTGTTCTAACGATAGGCACACTAAATCCATACTGAAACCTCTACCAAAAATTACAATAGGATAATTCCTACAAACATATGAAGTAGTCACTGAACCCGACGCAGGAGTGTTAATGACCATACTTCCATCCATATTAGAAATATCCAAGTTCAACCTTTTATCACAATCCAAAGCAATAAAATAATGTGTCGCTCTAGTATCAATAATCGCAATTAAAGGTAGGCCATTAATAAAACATGTACCTTTAATCAACCGATCATCTGGCTTAGTCTCTGATCCTGACAAAGCGAACACTTTCCCACCAGCTTTCCCTTTCTTTGGCTTAGTACACTACGGACGAGTATGACCCTCTTCGCCACAGTTGTAACAAGTTATCTTTCGGCTCACAGCCTACATGACCAAATCTCCCACAGTTGTTGCACTTCTTTGCATCATTCTTGCATTCATTAGCTCTATGCCCCATTTCACCACATCTGTAGCACTTAATGGAAGAACCAGAATCTCCCCCACTAGGCTTCTTCCAACCACTGGATTTCTGATTATTCTTATCATAAGGTTTACCCCGATCCATCTGTTTCTTTCCTTTACGATCAACATATCCTTGAGCATTCGTCTTAGTACTAGCAAGATCCTATTCTAGAATCCTACTACAGTCTACCAAATCAGAAAACCTCCTAATGCACTGATACCTGATACCCTGCTTGATCTCATCGCGAAGACCATTCTCAAACTTGATACATTTGGAAAATTCTCCATCTGCATCATTAGTGTAATGAGCATATTACTTCGCCAACTCAGTAAACTTTGAAGCATACTCACTCACAGACTTGTTGCCTTTCTTAAGCTCCAGAAACTCAATCTCCTTCTTGCCCCGAATGTCTTCAGGAAAGTACCTCCTCAAAAAAGCTCTCCTGAACACAGCCCAAGTCAATGCAATGCCATCTTCTTCCATTTCAGTCCTGGTAGCAACCCACCAGTCATCAGCTTCCTCTGCCAACATGTGAGTACCATACCTCACCTTCAGCTCTTCCGCACAGTCAATTACCATGAAGATCCTCTTGATCTCCTTCAGCCATCTCTGAGCACCTTCGGGATCATGAGTGCCTTTGAACAATGGAGGATTGTTCCTCTGAAAATTTCCCAATTGCCTATCAGCACCAATACCTCCTCCCAACTGATTTCCTCCAAGCACACCAGCTAACATTCCCAAGGCTTCAGCAATAGTAGCATCGTCTCTTCCGTTACCTCTTCCGGCCATTGTTTTGTAATATTACAAAACAATCACATCAGCACACAAGTATCGACAGTGTTACCTTGCACTAGTCACATACGAAAGGGATAAAGACTCTAAGACACGACCGACTATGCTCTGATACCACTATTGTAACACCCCTTCTAATTTACCCGCGATTTATATAATTTATCATAGTTTTAATCACATAACAAGAGGCGTCACAATTTCATTAATTCCAATAACTAAAAACAATGCACATGCCAAAACTAAAGAACTTAGTAATTAAAATGAAAAACACGGATGATGTTTTAAACAGTGGAATATAACAAAAAGATCCGGAACACTTCAATCAATAATCGTTCCAAAACATAAACCAAAAACATAACCAAAACAGCCAGTTTTGAATCCATAAAAGGAAAAATCCCAATCAATCGTTCCCCAGTGTTACAACTACCAGAGCATGACACTGACACGCAGATTAACTAAGTAGCACAACTCTAGAAGTTGTCCTCACCAATTCCAAAACAGCTAATCACTTCGAATCTGAAATCATTAAAGTAAGGGTGAGATTTCATCAAAGTTAAAATGCATTATGCATTTCTCAAAACAATAAACAACCAATTCGTTATTCACCCTCATTAATAGCATTAACATACGATTTCACAAACATAATTCGCACATTCATTTATACATATATCAGTAAATAGATGCAATTGGAACACTGGAAATCATCCTAACATATTCCAAATACATATGCAATGCAGACTCAACGCATGTGGTACCAATCGTGAACCAAGTTCACACCCTGTTCCGCTTACACTTTAGAAACAACGTCAATCCAATGATTCGCCCATACATCACCGGGTCAAGAATCTAGCCTCACTACCTCTGCCCATAGGTAAGTTTATTGGCCCTGCAAGCTCAATTCCGCACAATGGGAATGAACCATAAACAATGCTTATGCATGCACATCAGAAGCATGCAACAATTTCAGATACATAGTATGAACATACAACATTATTCCATCCATGATCAAATACAGCAACAATAAACACATGCTAGAAGTGAAATCATGAACATAACATCAATTTCAATACATAGAATTAACATACAGTTTTTACACGCAACGGATAACCACGAATTTACAATGTATTCGCACTATGGAAACCATGTTAATTCCTCCAGGTCTCAATTACTAGTTTTGAAAATATTATTATTAGATAGTACTTGTCCTAAGCTTTCCAACAATACCAACTATGCCTAAATCGGAGTTACGGTTAAAAAGTTATGATAAAAATCGTTTTCAGAAAAATTCTGTCCATTCCAACACAGTATGCATCGATGCATAAGGCTATGCATCGATTCATAATCAGCTTGCATCGACCTCAAATAGTTATGCATCGATGCATAACATTAAATTTTCTTCATTTTTAAAATTTGTTCAGTATGTGTCGACACATACGCATTATGTGTCGATGCATAACTCTCTTGCATCGATCCATAATCCTTTTGCATCGATACATGGCCCTGTTTTCAAACTTATGCATCGATGCATGACTCTCTGTTTTTCCAAATTTCTACAACTTGTATCAATGCATAAGGGTTTGTGTCGACCCATGCTGTTAGTTTTTCACCAAAAACTCAATTTTCTCCACTGTTACGAATTCTCATCACATCCAATCATCACCAAACCTCATCTCATCATATAACAAAATTATTCTGCAATTTTTCATCCAATTAATCACCAAACTTGTTTTCTAATTAACCTATATTCATTATACATAGATTAATTGTTCATAACAGTCCCAATTACGGTTTTACGTCGGATTATAACATTGGGGCATATTCAATTATCTTAATTCGAGATTCCTAACGATTCGATTCGTTCTATTGATCATCAAAACCCACAAGGCATAAAAACCAGATTCAATCCCCTTACTGATGAATCTTCAAGTTCAATAATTGGCTTTTCTCCTCTTTCTCTTCTCTTCTCAATTCTCACGTAGTATGCAATCTTTATTTCCTTTCCTCACTTGTTCCTTTTATTCTTTTATTTATTCCCTATTATTTGCCAAATAATAGAAATAACTAAATTAAGATTTAGTAGAGCTTTTTACTCCATACACCTCCCATTCAACCTTACACCCCCAACCTTCCTTTTAATTAATTAAATAATTAATCCATTTAATCCAAAAATATCAATAATTACGCCTTTAATTAAATTAATAATTAAATTCCTAATTATTTAATACTCGAATTAATTTGGGGTGTCACACAAAACATCTGCAACAATGGAGTAAGACCGGAAAAGCAGACAATAGGATGTACACATATGTGTACAAACGCAAAACACCTTCAAGAAGGGAGCTAGACCCAAAAAGCGGACAACAGAATGTACACGTATGTGTACAAGCGTGAAACACCTGCAAGAAGGGAGTTAGACCCAAAAAGCGGATAATAGAATATACACGTATGTGTACAAGCGCAAAACACCTGCATGAATGGAGTTAGACCCAAAAAGCGTATAATAGAATGCACACATATGTGTACAAGGGCAGAAATCAAAAGGTTGTGTCATATGCACTTACAACACAACTACCTACATCAGATACATCTCAAACAATGCTCCATAATGTTAAAACATATGATATTTTATGCTTAAAAGTCAGAAAATAAAGTTTTCAACTGCAGGTCGCGCTAAGCCTGATATATGGCGCTAAGCGCGACCTCCTGTACAGACAAACCCAAAAGTTAGTGAATTTGGCGCTTAGCGCGCCTCTGGTGGCGCTAAGCACGGTCTCCTGCTCAAACAAATCCAAAAGTCAAGGAATTTTGCGCTTAGCGGGCTTCTGGTGGTGCTAAGCGCGGTCTCCTGCACAAACAAATCCAAAAGTCAGAGAATTTTGCGCTTAGCGGGCTTCTGGTGGCGAAACGCGACCCGTAACCTACAAAATTTTTCTGCTGCGAACCAAACCTTATTTCCATGATGTTTTCATGCCAAAAGTCGATCCAAACGGTCAAATAACAAGGAAAAAGTGCTTATTTGAAACACTTAAACTCAAGAGCCGTCATTTGCAAGCAAAACACATAAGAACAAGACATAGCAAAGCCAGCATGCAAAAGCAAGCAAATAAAGTGTCAAACCAATATCCATGTGCAAGGTGATTCAAGAGAATACATTACAATATGAAGAATGCATGTCAAGGCAAAACATGAATTATCCATAAGACGCAAATATATGCATGAACATGTGAGGAATGCAAGTTAAAGTGACAATTCCAATGCTCACGAATGCGCAAGCTAATGCATGAACATGTGAGGAATGCAAGTTAAAGTGACAATTCCAATGCTCACGAATGTGCAAGCTAATGCATGAACATGTGAGGAATGCAAGTTAAAGTAACAATTCCAATGTTCATAAATGCGTGGACCAATGCATTAGCATGTGAATTCTAATTCAAGCATTAACACGAACACCTAATATGCATGCGAAATGGCTCATAAGTAAGTATGCCAATCAACTAAATGCAATGAAATTCATATATCAAAGCCAAGCAAAATCAACCATGTGATATGTCTTAGTGTAGTGATTTCATACATGTGAGAAAAGGTATTGTTGACATGTGAAAAAAAATGGGTGAAAGTGATGTGTCGACACACTTTTATGTCATGAGAATCGAACATTGACACATTAATTTGATCCTATTATTCTATATGCATATATGTGAACATTTAAAGATTCAAACTATATCGTAAGTGTGAGTTTAAATGCATGTATATGTATTATTTGCAATGCAAATGCTCCTAACAACCGAAATGCACTTAATTCTACATCTCGACGCTCTTTTGTATGCAACTTAAGCTTTAATTCATGTGAATTAATACATGTTAATCAATCTATATAGTCTTCAATGCATGAGTATGTGATAGATGATGCAAAAATGCACAAATTAGTGACCTAAATGCAAGAAAATGCAACTACACAAGTGTATGTGTGTGTTACATACAAATTTCTACACATCGACACGATAACGTTGCAAAATTCAATTCAATTCAAAGAATTCGAGGATGAAAATTCAAGAGTCGGAAGCCATAAAGAATTTGCAAGCAATTTCAAGGAAAGCTAAAAGTCAAAAATAGGTTAAAATAAGTACTTAATTGAACTAAACACTTACTTGAACTTGAAGTTTGAATCAAATTAGAGAGGAATTCCTTGTACTCTTCAAAGAAAATACCAAATCAACGTTGAATTGATGATAATACTTGAAATCAAGCTTGAATTCTTGAAGCTTCAATGGAGAATTGAAGAAGATGAAGAAGTTTGAAAACTTGAAGAGAAATCAAAAGGAAAAGCTCCTTCTAGGTTGAATCATGCGAGAAGGAAGAGAAAAAGAGAAGAATCTGGTGAAGAAACTGCTCCGATGAGAAGATGAAGTTCTGGTGATATCGCAAGGTGTGCTTAGCGGCGGAGGGGCGCGCTTAGCGCGGTTCACGATGTTGACCGATGTTAGGGAGGTTCCAGGTGGTGGCCTGTGGTGGTTGCTTGGAGGGAAAAGTGAAATTTGATTTTTGTTCTTGACTTTTGGCTTTGGTTTGAGAGAATTAGGAGAAGAAAAATTGAGATTTGAGAGCAAAATTTAGCAAATGATTGTGTTGTTATGATTTGTGAAGGAAAAAATATATTTATAGTGTGGGGAATTGGGCCTAAAAGTGTCTTGGATCCATAATTAAGCCCAAATCGCGATTATCCGGATAATTTTTGTAATTAATACAAAACAGCCCAATCTATCGAGAATTTGAAGTCAGACTCTAAACAAAAAATGTCCAGAACGCGATTTTGCTTGAGAGAGTAAAAAATTAGACTTAATCAGATGAAAGGTCAAGGCGATATGAAGTTTTGAAGTTTCAGCACAGTTTTTAGGCGACTGACACATGTAGAATTTTCAATGCGCTCTTCGGAGAAAATGCCTCGAACGAGGCTCTTCTGATCAAAATTTGCAAGTGAGCGTTTCTGAGACAATCAAAGATAACTAAATTTATGAAATTTTGGCACTGGTCCTATCTTGTTTCGATAAAAATCGAGCGAGATATGATTTTTCGAAGTTTGCGTGCCAGATAAAAATTGCTCGGTTCAGCTCAAAATTGCATCCGAAGAATAAAAAACTGGTCTTTAACGGTGAGGAATCAACTCCCGAGTTGTGAATGAAAGTTGTAGAGGGCTTCGATATAGAATTTTTGAAATCGGAGCCTCTCAGTTTCGAGTTTCAAGCTAGGAGATATGAATGTTTTAGTGGGCAGAACACACGGTTCAGCACTAAAATTCAATTTAATCCTCTTGAGAAATCAATTTTTCCAAGGACCTTACTCACATAATTTGCTTTCGAATTTCAAACAAAAGTTTTATATAATAATGAGAGGGAATTTCCGATAAAAAATCATTAGAAAATACCCAATGAGCTGAGATATACGCCTTCTGGAGTGCCCAAAACGCACTAAAAACCCAAAATCCACTTTATTGCGAAATAAGCGAATAAGTTATTTTTTCTTTGACGAAATGGCCTCCGATCTAAACAGATAAAATGGAGAACATATCAAAATGATCCCAATGCTTATGGAATCAAACTAAAATAGCTTTCTGACCAGAATATGTTATATTGAGCATACGAATCGAATAATATCGATACCGAACTCAAAAGGACTTGAGATACCCGAAACGCGCTATTTTTTCACCACTTGGGATACCTTAAGCCTAGTAACCCCATGATCAATTCTATGCATGTGACTACATGTATGCTTATGCAATCAAATTATAAGCCAGGAATACGGAAAAGAAGAGGGTAAATTTTGGGGTACAATAGTTATCCATGCATGCTAACTTAGTTAGAAGCTCCCTTTATCCTTATTTTTAGAATTAGTCTTTGTATGACAACACTAGGGTAAAACTAGTTAGTTTCCCTTGTTTGTTTTCTAATTTCTTTTTGCATCCTTGCATGTAATAAAACTAAAATTTGCTTTCTTTTTCTTTTGAAAACTAAAACACTTTAATAACGGTTCAAAACTCTTTTCTTAAAAGTCAAAGCAACCAACCAAGACAAACTCTTTTTCCCCTACGGGCGCATTTTCTTTTTTGTGTTTAAAACTCTTTTTCATAAGTAAAAAACATAAAACCCACCAAAACAAGTGAGCTGAACTATGGCGCTCTAACTTTCCCATTGCACGAGGGAATACGTAGGCATCTTGTCACGGGGCTCGATGAAGCAAAACTTTGTAAATACTTCCTTCTTTTCCTCGTGTTTTCTTTATTTTCCTTTCTTTCACATGCATTCTCTTTTAGCATTAAGATATAGCGATTAAGAAGTAAATAGATATAAACACATCAATTAGATAGAAAATAGAAGTGGATATTATAGAGTACTACGGGCGTGTGGGGTGCTAATACCTTCCCCTCGCGTAATAGACTCCCTTACCCTATCTCTCGGTCACAAGACCGTGTCTTATCCCTTTCAGGTTTACTCGATGTTTTCCTTTCTCTCCTTAGGTGAGATAAAAATGTTCAACGAAGACTTCATTGATATAGTTATCTGATGATGTTCAGCCGGTAATTTCAACAAGCGAGCATTCAACTTTTCTTCATCATGAGTTTTGTTAACGTTTGGGCAAACTGTTCCTGGATCTGGTTTGGTGAGGGTCGTCATTGTCAAATTTTATCTAAAAAGGGGGAGTAGAATAGTGTCACACAGAAAGTAAAGCAGGAGAAAATGATGAAGGAGAGAGGGAAGCTATGTCTAAGTCACAAATTATGTCACACAATAATGCATATCGAATTATTTGTGACTTGTGATATGAGTTTTGAACACAATTGTGACTTGTGTTCTGAGTTACCTAGGAAAATTTCAAGACATCTCTTAAGTTTCTTCTTATTCCCCTTAAGAGGTAGTTTATTTCCCACGGTCCTTTTTTTCCACCGCCTGTGACAAGAATTGGCTCTTACCTTAAGGGGGATGAGGGTTATATTCTTCCTCGTGTACTATTGGACCTTCCTTCCCTTTGACTTTTTGGTTCAATGGAGGAAATAAAAAACATGAGAAGATACTGAACTGAATGTTTAAACATTGTCTTCAACTGACAGATCAGCAGTGCAAACAATGTAAACACTATTGTAGAATCCTCTGAAGTCTGCTCCCCTGCTTACAACACACGAGAAGCTGCAAATATTTTTAATTGTAAATTTTTGCTGCTGATTTGATATAACTGCTTGTAATTGTATTTATTTGTTTTAGCTAAAATTTTCCGAAGGGGGAGATTGTAAGTTCCTGGTTTCTAAGGATTGGCTTAAGTTTAATAAAATAAATAATAGCAAATACCATGTATTGTACAATAGGATATTTATCTTGTTGTAATCCTATTGTAATGCCTAAACATGTTGAGTTGAAGATTTTCAACAATTGGAACAACATGTCAAATGAGATGTCAATACATCAGACATCACGCTACTGAACTGTCAAAGTTTGTTACAGTTCTGTTTTGAATTGTGCAGAATATTCTGGGAATATTATGAAACATATGTGGCGTGTAATTTAAGGAATTTATGGAGGTCTAGAAGCTAAGGAGAAAAATCAGGAAGGACCTTGATTGTAGTAGAAGTTATCTGCTTGTTTGTTTTTCTGCAAAAGTTTGTTACTGCAGTTTGTTACAGCTTATGCTATTGTTTTGAAGGCCCAAATCTAGTTGGGTAGAAGGTTATAAATAAGAAATTTGTAACCTAGGTTTAGTAAGATAGCCAGTTTTAGAAAGATGTAATCTTTAGGGTTAGTCATGTAAGTGAACCACTCAGATTGTGGGATGGTCACTGATTTGTACCTCGAAGCCTATAGGTGAGGTGAGATGATTGTTTTACTCACTCAGAAGCTGTGAAGCAATGAGTGCAGTTGTGTTCTTGGAGGAAGTTTTCAAGAAAATCCAAGGTGTGTCCTAAGTTATAAGCAAGAGGCTTTAAGACTTAATTAGTTTGTGATAGAAACGTATCTTCTACTTTTCTGTGTTTGAAGAGTTGGTGGAAATCAAGTTGTTGAGGCAATGGATGAGATGTTGACTGCTAGACATGATCGTGATGATTGGATGTGGAATGGGGATATTCCATATCTAGGGAGGACCTAGGTAGAACGGTCATTTGGTAGGGATTAAGTGAAGGGTGTAAACAGGGAGATTTAACTCTAAATTAGTACTAATGATAGTGGACTTCATTCTTGGCTTGGTATGCCCCCAGATGTAGGTTGGTTTGAACCGAACTGGGTGAACAATTATGTTGTGTTCTTTTTGTTTCCTGTACTATATTCTACCTTGTTTGTGTTAGTTGTAATGTTAGATCATATGTCAAGACATCCTTATAGGACATCTGAGTCTGCTGCACCAGAATTTCAAAAGAGATGGCATCGAATGGGACCTCCTCCTTATAATCCCCAAAAGGCATCCAGTTGATGTCATCATGAGTTGTACGATCAAGGTACACCCGGTATGGTAACACATGTTGGTTACCTCTGTTGAGAGTGTACTTGATAGCTCTTGGCATGTTATCAACATAGGTGGAATCTTCCTTGAAACCATGAATGCGGTGAAAATAAGATACTATCTAGCTCTGCAACAACAATAACGTAATATGTAAGTACAAATTAATTAAAACTAATTAAAATTAATAGTTAAAAAGAAAGTTACCGTGAGGAGTGTGCACGAGCCAGTAAGCACCCTCGCTCTAAGCTTCATCCAGCTTCTGGTAAAGGTATACCAAAATACTTGCCCCCCAGTTCCACTCATGAACAATAGTCAAGTCCATAAAATACCGAAGGTAGGTAACATTGGTGTATTGGCCACTAGTGTCCATAAAGACGGACTTTCCAACCAAGTACATCAAGTAACACCGAACAACACAAGATCGGTGAAATTGAACAAAAACATAATCCTGCACATGCTCCTCAACTAAACGTGCGACTCTTTGTGCAACCGTTTTTGCAACGAGCTGCTCCTCATATAACTTCTTTAGGTAGGAGAACCTCAGGTGTGCCCCATTTATGGAGTTGCAGTCCTGTGCAACCCCTCAACGGATCGACTCTGAGATACTCAACCATCCAATCAACCACCTCAACTCTTGTTATCTTGTTATGGTTCAGTAACCTACCTCTTATAGGTAGTTGGAGCAATCAAGCTACATCATCAAGAGTGATGGTTAACTCCTGAATGGGAAGGTGGAAAGATGAGGTCTCTTTGTGCCACCTCTCATCAAAATCACCTTGTATGCCGGTACTTATAGTATTATAACATATATAGCATAATTTGAAAAGACCGGATCCAATCACATCCTTGTGGAACCATTGAGCCTTTGGCACGAAAATATCAAAAATCTTCTGAGAATGGTTCACATGCTTTAAAGGCTTCCGTTCCTGAAACAAAAGAATTCAATGATAATAAATCAAGAGGAGCCATATTTTTGAGTAAAAATGAAAAAGTAGAATCCAAAAAAAAATATTTCCATCCCAAACATAGCGAGTAGCATGATCCTGATAATAATTAGGAGGGATGTGTCATATGGCCCTCCTGGATATCCCTGCTCTGCCTCTGAAAGTTCCTCAACGTCGTCATGTGCCTCAACATTCTCGGCCTCCTCCGCCTCGACATACATAGGGACCTGAGCATCCTTGGCCTCCTCTGGCTCTCCAGATAACTGCTCATGTGCATGAGAGGTAGACGCTTCATACAAACGACTCCTATGTGATAGTGCAAAAGGAGAAGTTATTTACAGCTGCTTTCTTTGTACCTGACTCCATCCACGAGGCATGTTAACCTATTGCTTCTGCCTCTCTCAATGTGCTGAGGTAGTATGGGATGACCTTCCTTGTCTAAAACACATGCTTTGGTCCTGGTTGTCAGCCATGTTCATGAAATAAAAATTTATATTGGTTAAGTGTTAAAAATAAAACAAGTCAGGCAAAAATTCGTAAGTGCACTTGCGAAACCCCTGCTTACATCAACTTCTAAAACCTGGAAAATCTTGCTCTAAACACCCAAAACTCCATTTTTTGTCACCTATACAACTACATTTACCTATTCTAACTTCATATACAATATAATTTCTACAACCTAACCTAGTAATCTTTTAAAAGTTTGAATTTTAAATAAAAAATTTGTAGAAAACTTACACAAATTTGAGCTTGGAGTTGATTTGGGAAGACTTGAAATGAGTTGAAATGGAGATGAACTTGAAATTAGTGAGTTTGAGTAGTAGAAATGTTAGGGTTTGGAGTATAGAGTTTGAAAAATGGTTTGGAGTAGAGATTTTTGATATAAAATAGGTTGGGAGTTATTCTATACGTTCTGATAAAATAAAACACAGACTTCGCAAGTGCACTTGCGAAGTAAGTATTTATTGGTGAATTCATAAATGCACTTGCAAAGACACTCTATTTTAAACAAATTATGGGTTAATTCACAAGTGCACTTTAGAAGTCACCTGCGAAGTGAATTCGTAAGTACACTTGCAAAATTTCGAAATATTTTAAGTTTTCCACCAGGAGTCTAAAAGAAACCCACTAGATATAAAAAATTCTCTTAATACTTAAATTTTATGTTTTTCTTACTAATCGATTAGGTATTAGATGAATACATTTTTTACCCCTAACAAATAGACCATTACTATGAACTATAAACTATAAAATTAGTGGATTTCTTAATCCACCCCATAGGGGTTGGGCGCACTCCATAAAAACCCAAAAATGCCCTTCACATAACCGGAGGTTTATTTCCGGTTCGCACCCCTATTTTGAACAACCCAGGCAAAATATGGTGTGACCCCTGAATTTCCTAAAAAACCGAACCAAAGATGCACTTCTGGTATGGAATCAGAAGTATATCTTCGTATAGAAGCGGGAACATTGAATTCTATGCGACCTGGATATTTTGTATAAAACCGGAAGTATAATTACAACCATTACAACCGGAAGCAACCATGGTGATCACCACCATTACACACTTCCTCCTCCAAACCTCTCAAAAACCCTTTTTATTGCCAATTTATTTTCCACTCCAAATCCTCATTTTTGCGGTTCATCATATCAGAAAAAAACTTAACAAAGAAGAATTTCAGGTAAACATCATCCCTTTTATCTCTCATTCACTGCATTAATTTGTAACTTTTGGCTGAAAATAAGGTTACATACAAACCAAATGTTTATTTTTGGTTTCTAGTTAAACAAAACCAGAAGTCTATTTCTGATTTTGTCCCTGTGTCAAGTTTTCCAACAACTTTCACTATGACTGATGTGTAATTAATTTTTATTATGTTACATAGGTATGGTGCACCCCGATAACATTCCTAAGCCCGATGTGACTGAAGTTGTATCATCGATCATAGTTCTTCCTCGTGTAATTAAAGCGGTCGATGTTCGTGAACATTTTGAAATTATTCAAGAATTTGAATTACGGGACGGTATGTTGCAGTGGATTCGTTTAGAGGTGACGAGGTTAGCATTTTTTATTGTGATAGCAAGGTACAATAACGACACTGATCGAAGAAATGCCTTTGTTATTTTGACTTACGAAATGAGCGGGAAATACGTACCTCGCATTCAAAATTTTAAACACGAGGAAATCGGCACAAGAAAATGTGAGTGTCTATTTCGGTTGCGTGGTTATCTCATGACCAACAATAAGTGTAAGTTTAATGTGTTTAGCGGTGAACACAATCATGATTTAAATCCAAAGTTGGTCGGTCACTCAATAACATGTCAGTTACTTCCGAATGAGAAAACTTGTGTTTCCGACATGACTTTGAGTTTGGTACCTCCCAAAAATATTCTTGCAACTTTGAAGCGCAAAAGATCGGAGAGCACCTCAAATATCAAACAAGTGTACAATAAGCTCTAACAACAAAGTTAGCCCTTCCGGAGGATCGAACCGAAATGCAACACCCTTTGAAAGTTTTAGATAAGAACAATTATGTTTGTAGGCACCAACAGGGTGATGATGAAGTAACTGTTAGAGGCATTTATTGGACTCATCCTGATTCCATTAAATTGTTCAACATATTTCCTACCATGCTCGTAATGGATTCGACGTACAAAACCAATAAGTACAGGCTACCGTTGTTGGAAATTGTTGGTGTTACATCGATCGAGAAGACGTACTCTGTTGGTTTTGCATTTCTAGAGTGCAAAAAAGAAGACAACTTTCAATGGGCTTTAGAGGTGTGTAGGTCAATGTTGAAGGACCAAGAGGATATTCCAAAGGTAATTGTTATCGACCGAGATATGACATTAATGAATGTTGTTGCAACCGTATTTCTGACTTTTTCTGCATTACTTTGTAGGTACCATATTACAAAAAATGTGAGGGTCGAAACAGGTAGCTGGTGAAGATGGAAAGTTAATAAAGTTTGGTGTTATTGTGGATAAAATCATGGTTGCATGTTATTGTTAATGCATCTATAAAAGAGGTGTATATTGATGTTGTTTTACAATTCCGAGGTGTTTGCGAGAAATATCTGAATCTGTTGAAATATGTGGAGAGCACAATACTTGATCAGGTGAAGGAGAAATTTGTTTGTGCATGGACTGATCAAGTTATGCACCTCGGTCAAACAACATCAAATTGAGTTAAATATGTGCATGCTTGTCTAAGAATTGGTTGGCAAATAGCTAGGGTGATTTGATTACGGGTTGGGAAGCTGTGAACCATATGATATTGAACCAGCATAATGAGATACAAACGATATTTGGTCGTAGTATCACGGTGTTGGAACACAGGTTCAAGGAGAATATGCTATATTCTCAATTGGTCGGTAACATCTCTCGGGCGGCGCTTAATTATATTTTTCATGAGGCCAAAAGAGCTTCAAATGTGGGTGATGACACCTCAAAGTGTGGGTGCACTATTGTGAAAATATATGGTCTCCCTTGTGGTTGTGCCTTATCCAAGAAGATAAGTGGTAATATCCTGATACGTATGGACGAGGTCTCTAGTCATTGGAAGAGAGTTAGTTTTGACGATGACGGGAAAATGAAAAGTGATACCTTAAATATCTCAATCTTTACCGAATGGGAAGCGATACAAGCGAGATTTTTGAGAGCCGATGACGCCACCAAACTCCACATTAAAGAAGAGTTGAGGAAGATTGTGTTTCCGGAGACCATGAATTTGAAACCATCCTTCCAACCGTAAACACTAAAGGTGCACCGAAGAAGTTGAAACCTACACCAGGCGAAAATTCTACTACGAGGAGTCCTTCGTATTATGAACATGTTGACAAAGTATTTCCCGACTCACCTACACCAAAATCTCAAAAATATACTTCCAAAGGTGCCTGTATTAGCAAACCACCACCTACACCGACCCCATTAAAGATACCATTCGTTGATTAAATGTCGGTTTTCATGCACAAATACGTTGAAAGGATCGTCAATGTGGGTGGTGATGGTGATTGTGGCTTTCAAGCTATTTCTTGTTTGCTTAGTAGCCGTGAAAAGTATTACAATACTGTACGAGATACTCGGATCACACAGTTGACTGAACATAGAGAGTTGTACACACGTGTGTTCAGGAGTAAATAGAAGGATGAGAAAATACATCACGCACTAGTACCTACTAAGGTTGGATGTGCACCGGAGGACAAATGGATGTGATTTCTTGAAATGAGTCATCTCATAGCAAGTACGTGTGATAGGGTGTGTATTAATATAACAAGATACGATTTTTCGTAGACTTATTTTCCTCTACGCACTGCTCCTACACCAAATTCCAGTGATCGTATCATTTGTGTTGGGTGGATTTCAAATTCACGGCATTTTGTTCAAGTCTACTTGAAATCGGGATGCCCTATACCACCGACATCACTAGAGCGAGGGCTTCATTTCACAGAACCATCGGAGACATGGCCGGAAGAATTCATGGAAAGGATGCAAGAATACAACAAGTTGAGGGAAATAGATATATAAATAAATAGGGAAAAGTCGAAAGGGGTGCCACCGGTAGATTTATCCGGCGACACTTTTTTCGGCTCTTTCAAGTAGTTAGGTAATATTTTTATCTTAACTTCATTTTGTTAATGTATTGTGATGTGGAAATATACTCATTTTTGTAATTTGACTAAATGCAAAAAACTTGAATATATGAGATTTTGTGAATATGCTTGATGTTTCTGTTTTGTTTCTGATTTTTCAATCCTAGGCCTTTTTACCGAAAGTTTAATTCCGGTTTTGGTTAAGTAGGAAACCAAATATTAACGTTCGGTTTTGCCACTGAAACAAAGGTATAATTTCTATGGTCCATGTTTACATCCTTCTAGGAGTATTAGTAAAAATTCACATAATACACTAGAAGAGTATGAGACGGGTTAAAAAATCTACTAAAATTATTAATTCTCACATAACTCCAATATTAGCAGCGGCGCTATTAATTAAAAATTAGAGAGTGTATATCATGATTAAAACTCTAGTAGCTAATTTTATAATTTATTTAGTAAGCTAGAGAAAGAAACAACGTTTTACGGCGGTATAAAAGTTTATCTTTTTGAAGACTTTTTGCTATATGAAGTTTAAAAAACACTTAACGTTCTTATTCTACCCTTTCTTCAATCCTAAATTACATCTCTTATTAGTATAGTTAGCAAAACATTATATATAAGTATAGCTATACAACCATATAGCACAATGAAGCCATCCTCATTCCACAGAAAAATGTCACTGTTACAAATTTTAGTCACGAGTCTTATGCTATTAATCATCCATCAGACCACCATTGCTTCGTCTCCTCTCAATCTCACACAAGGGTTCAGTCCTGTTTCATTAGATGACTCAAACTTCGTTATTCAAAAACCCTATAATATCCCAGTAAATCAACGTTACATCTTTACAAATGAAGTGCATCAGTTCTGGATATATTCCACCGACAAGCCTTTCACGAATGAAACCAATACTCAACCACGAACCGAGATTCGAATCAGTGTAAGTTTTATTGAATATCTGATGTATCTGATAAGAAAAAATATGTTATATGATAAATTTTATTTTATAATTGCAGGGGCACGACTATACATATGGTATTTGGCAATTTGAAGGTTATGGTTATATTCCAAGTGGCACAAGTGGAGTGTGTATTATGCAAGTGTTTGGTGGAAGTCCTTATGCGACAACAACACAACTTAGGATCTACAATGGTTCACTTACTTACTATGAATCTCCTATTTTGTGTCAGAATATCTATGATAGATGGTTCAAGGTGAACGCTATTCATGATGTTGGTGCTAACAATGTTAAGGTTTATATTGACGATGTTCTTACGTACGACGGAGTTGGTCATGGAGCTAGCACCCACTACTTTAAATTTGGGGTTTACTTGCAAAATGATCCTTCTAGCTGCGCAGAATCTCGTTGGAAGGATATTAAAGTTTTACGAAAATAGAAAATTTATTTCGTTCGATTTTGTTATTAAAATTGAATAAGACAAGGACTTGTTCACATGTGTTACTTAATTTAAAGAGCTTACGTATAGTTCTCTTTGATTACATTAAAAAAAAAATTTTGATAACTCTCTTTGTAATTTGATGTTAGAACTTTATTGATAAATTTATCTTCCTTACACACCGTGTGCTTGGTTATAATTTTTATAAATTTTCACCGAATTTCTTCAAAATCAGATTAATAAAAAGTGATAAATGCGGAATAATAAAACACAAATTTTTTAATAACGGAACCGAGTTCCATCAAATATACTTATGTCTCCGAGATACTGCATATTTTTTAATTGAAAAGGAAAATTTATACAAAGTATTTATAAACACTCACAATCTCGCTACCTAGAACTCAATCTAACACCCTCTAATCCCCACATAAATATATTGCAGAATTAGAGTAAAATATAATGCATATCAAGAGGGCATTACATATTTTCCTTTCAAATTAAAACAATACATACGCTGGTCATAATCATAACACATATTTGAATCTCATGCTTTAAAAACAAATCATGCATTTCACAACGGATCATTTCTTATTCACAGATACTATCAATGATTACATCCCATAATATAACCATTAGATGAAAAGCGATGAATTCATAACATAATCAACTCATCAGAATTCATACATCGGCACCAAGGCCACATCAAAATAGTATCTCAACATACACATCCAAAATATATGAGAATACATAACAAATATCTAATAAAAGCAGAAATTCAGATAAATCTCGTGTTACATGACCAGAGCAACGACTCAACTACCTCGTATAGGATAACCTAGCTAAAACTCCTCAACTAGTCTCGTGCAAATCACCACTATCCTCGGAACCTACGCGTTACCCACGTAGAGGCAACATCATAACAGAAGGGTTAGAATTCACATCATTATCTAAATATATAATTGGAAGCAATATAGAAACAACATCTATTCAAGAATTACACACACTTCAAGTAATATTTCAAAATAATATGATTATAAAGACATTCCAAGTATAACATATTCACATTTATCACACGTAGCATAAATGTCATCAATCCAAACAATTCAACTACTCATATAATCAAATACCACAATTCCAATGCACACAACATATATTCATCAATGACTCATGAGACAACAATGCAATGTGACTCAATATGCATGTGGTACCATTGGAAATATTTTGTTCACCTCGCTTCCGATTCATTATCTTAGAATCAATGTCACGCTTACGATCCGAACAAGACCCACGCCTCCGCTACTTATCCATACAAGGATCGAGCCAAATTTCTACTTAACCATTCAAGGATTGAGCCAATATGTGAACCCAAAGTTTCACCACTACTTATATCCATCAAGGATCAAGCCAATTGTGAACTCAAAGTTTCACCATTTTCAAGGTCAACCAATGTATGCATGTACGATTCAACAACATTATATGCAAATCAAGATTATCCACCAACCTGAATTATCCAAGCATATCACCATATCACCAACAACAACAAGTATTACATGTAGCATATACATATCACCACACATAACAAATAACATATAGCATTTTACTCCATCAATGTTATTCACAACCTTCCATCAAATAAGATTCACACATACTATTAATCTAGCATACATTGAAATAGTATTCAAAATAATCCAAAACGCATTTAATTTGAATCAGATCAATTAATCACATATATGAAAATACTACCATAAATATAATCATATGAGATTTCGTGTCAAAAGATCCTAAAAATAAAATTTTTCATTCCAGATCACGCTAAGCCTGGCCTATCGCGCTAAGCGCCCTTTCATGAACAGATAAACCCAATCTTACAGAACATTTCGCGCTAAGCCTGGTCCTGGTGGCGCTAAATGCGGTCTACGAGACAACACTTTTTCTGCTACGAACCAACTTCTTTCTCCCACGAAATTACCACACAAAATCCATTTCAAACAGCCAAATAACATCATTAAAGGGTATCTTAACATGTTACTTGTCATGGGTCATCATTCTAAATTGAAAAACATAATTCCTCTTCAAACCCTAACATTCAAAGATTCTAAAAATTGAAATTGAACAACCTAACATGTTACTAATCACTACCCAACAACATACAAGTACATAATAACATGGATTCTCCCCCTTACCTCTTGAAGATTCCTCTTCTAGGGTTTCCTCTTCACGTTTCCCCTTTCTCCTATTCTCTTCTCTTCTTTTCTCTTTCTGTTCTTTAAGAAAATGAAAATTCTAATTATGATTTCCTTCTAACCCTTTAATAACTAGGATTGTCTTAATGGGCTTAATACTTAACACCACTCCATTATTTCTATTCATAATTCTTAGGCCCAATATCAAATAATCACAATTCTACTCGTAAAACTCAATTATTCAAATAACACAAATATTTAAATAATTAAATTTTCATTTAAATCACCCAATTAAATTAATTATCACATAATATAATAAATAATAATAATTAATAATTATCTATTAAAATCGGGATGTTACAACTCTCACCCACTTAAAAGATTTTCGCCCTCGAAAATTACCTTAAGCGAACAACTCAGGATACGAATCCTTCATATGACTCTCAAGATCCCAAGTCACATTACCACTAGCAGGATCTCCCCATGCCACTTTCAGTAAAGTGATTTTCTTCCCTCGAAGTTTTTTAACTTCTCATCCTCAATGCGCATCAGTAAAGTCTCAACTGTCAAATTATCTCTAACTTGCACATCATCTAGCGGCATAACATGAGATATATCTGACATATATTTCCTTAATTGAGATACATGGAATATTTCATGAAGATTAGCAAGTGACGGCGGCAACTGAATTTGATAGGCTACTTCACCAACTTTCTCAACAATTTGACAAGGACCAATAAAACGCGGAGTCAACTCCTTGACTTCAATGCTCTACCAACACCAGTCACAGGAGTAACTCTCAAAAACACATGATCTCCTTTCTCAAAGCTAAGATCTTTCCTCCTCTTATCATGATAACTCTTATGACGACTCTGGGCAATCTTCATCTTTTCCCGAATCATCTTAATCTTATCGGTAGTCTGTTGAACTATCTCAGGTTCAACCACAACACTCTCACCAGATTCATACCAACACAAAGGCGTCCTACACCTTCTTCCATACAAAGCTTCAAACAGATCCATTCCAATACTCGAATGAAAACTATTGTTATAGGTAAACTCAATCAAAGTCAAATAACTATCCCAAGCACCTCCATGCTCTATAACACAAGCTCGCAAAAGATCTTCCAATGATTGAATCGTCCTTTCAGTCTGACCATCAGTTTGCGGATGATACACCAAACTCAAACGCAACTTTGTACCCAAAGCACTTTGCAAACATTCCCAAAAATGCGAAGTAAACCTCAGATCTCTATCCGAAACAATACTCGACGGAACACCATGCAAACTCACAACTTTCTCAATATACAACTTGGCAAACCTTTCCATAGGATAATCCATCAAAATTGGAACAAAATGAGAAGATTTTGTCAATCTATCCACAATAACCCAAACAACATCATGACTACTCAGAGTCCTCGGAAATCCAGAAACAAAATCCATAGAAAATACTATCCCACTTCCACTCAGGAATGGATAACGGCTGTAATAAACCAGACGGTTTCTGATGTTCAATCTTCGACTTTTGACAAATCAAACAAGAATACACAGACTCAACAATATCCTTCTTCATACCAGACCACCAAAATAATTTCCTCAAATCTTGGTACATCTTGGTAGTACCAGGATGAATACTCATACCACTTCAATGTCCTTCATCAAGAATTTTCTTTCTTAGATCACCAACATCAGGAATGAAAACTCTATCACAACACCTCATGATACCATTCTCATCAATATGAAAATCACCACCTCGACCTTGATTGATCAACACCAACTTATCTACCAAAACCAAATCAGATTTCTGACCTTCTCGAATCTCATCCAAAATACAACTAGTAAGCTTCAACATACCAAGCTTAACACAAGAAGACGTAGATTCACAAACCAAACTCAAATCTCGGAATTGTTCAAGCAAATCCAATTCTCGCACCATCAACATCGACATGTACAAAGACTTCCTACTCAAGGCATCAGCTACAACATTCGCTTTATCCGGATGATAATTTAAACCAAAATCATAATCCTTCAAGAATTCTAACCATTTTATTTGCCTCATATTCAATTCCTTTTGATCAAACAGATACTTCAAACTCTTATGATCGCTATACACCTCAAATCTCGGACCAAACAAATAATGCCTCCAAATCTTCAACATAAACACAACAGCGGCTAACTCTAAATCATGCGACGAATAATTCCTCTCATGAACTTTAAGTTTCCTCGAAGCATAAGCTACCACTTGCCTATTATGCATCAGCACACCTCCTAAACCCATCAATGAAGCATCATAGTACACCATAAATGGTTCTGTTGGATTAGGCAAAATTAAAATAGGAGAGGTCGTTAACCTTCTCTTAAGCTCTTTGAAATTAGCTTCACACTGCAAAGTCCAAACAAAAGCTTGACCTTTCCTCATCAACTGTGTCAACGGTAACACCAACTTAGAAAAACCTTTAATAAACTTACGATAGTAGCCAGCCAAACCAAGAAAACTTCTAATCTCAGAAACAGATTTCGAAGCTTCCCATCGAGACACAGCCTCAACCTTAGAAGGATCCACAAAAATACCACCACTCGAGATCACATGCCCGAGAAAACTCACTTCCTTAAACCAAAACTCACACTTAGAAAGCATAGCATACAACTTCTTCTCTTTAAACATCGACAACACAATCCTCAAATGTTCAGCATGAACTTCTTCACTTTTAGAATAAATCAGAATATCATTAATGAGTACAACAACAAATTGATCTAGATACTCATGAAAAATCATATTCATATATTCCATAAATACACCCAGAGCATTAGTCACACCAAACGGTATTACAGAATACTCATGGTGACCATACCTTGTCCTAAAAGTAGTCTTCCGAATATCCTCAACTTTCACACGAATCTGATGATAACCATTCCTCAAATCAATCTTACTAAAAATACAAGCACCAAACAACTGATCCATCAAATCATCAATCCTCGGAAGTGGATACTTGTTCTTAATAATCACCTTGTTCAGTTGCCTATAATCATCACACAACCTCATAAAACTTTCCTTCTTCTTAACCAACAAAACAGGTGCACCCCACGGAGATACACTCGGACGAATAAACCTCTTCTCAAGCAAATATTCAAGTTGAATCTTCAACTCTTTTAACTTAGAAGCAGACATTCAATATGAAGCCATCGAAACAGGACTAGTTCCAGGAACTAAATCAATCCAAAACTCAACCTCACACTCTTGCGGTAAATCACTTACATCTTTAGGAAATACCTCAGGGAAATCACAAACAACAAGAAATTCACCCATAGCTTATTTCTCATCGAGATCCAACGATGCCAACAAAGCAAACAACACAACACCATCCTTTAAAGATTCATCCACTTGCTTAGCAGACAAAAACAAATCATTCTCGACACCAAAATCAAGAAAGATAATCGACTTGTCAAAACAATTGATAAAAACATGATTGAATTCCAACCATTTTATACCAAGAATCACATCTAATTGATCTTATGGAAGACAAACTAAATCCATCCGAAAATCTCTATAAAAAATACTCAACGGACAATTCAGACATGCAACAGAAGTACAAACAGATTCATAGCATGAGTATCAATAATCATATTTCCATGTATATGAGACAATTCAAGATTCAACCTCTTAACATAATCCGCATAAATAAAAGAATATTCCGCACCAGTATCAATGATAGCAATCAAAGGTGTACCATTAATAAAGCACGTACCTCGGATAAGCTTACCCTCAACCGGAGTCTCAGCACCTGACAATGCAAACACTTTCCCTCTAGCTTTCTCTTTCTTAGGCTTCTCAGACTTAGTACTAACATGACCTTGTTCACCACAGTTGTAACAAGTCACATCCGCACTAAACCTACAATCAACAACTTTGTGACTTGACTTGCCACACCTAAAGCACTTTCCAGCATCCTTTCCAACATCTTTTCCATAATCAGAAGCACGATGCCCTTCCACACCACACTTGTAACACTTAAGCGAAGTAGATGATCCTCCCCCACTTGGATTCTTGCCACCATTAGATTTCTTCTTATCATCATACGGTTTCCCACGGAATTGACCTTTTCCTTTCCTATCATTCACATTATTGTAGTAAGAAGCACTCTCCCTACTATCCTCATCATAGATCCTACTCTTGTTCACCAACTCAGCAAAACGAGTAATCTGCTGATATCTAATAGCCTTCTTGATATCAAGTCTCAAACCATTCACAAACTTCAGACACTTAGATCTTTCAACATTCATAGTATTGTAATGAGGACAATACTTAATCAGCTCTTGAAATCTTGCAGCATACTCAACCACGGTTCCATTACCTTGCTTCAACTCAAGGAATTCCACCTCTTTCTTTCCACGCACATCTTCTGGAACGTAGTTCTCCAAAAATGCATCATGAAAAAGAGCCCAAGAAACTTCAACATCTTCCTCATCAAATCTCTTAACAGTGTTGCTCCACCAATCTTCAACTTCCTTCTCCAACATATGTGTACCAAACTGCACCTTCTCAATTGCTTTCAGCCATGCTTGAGCCTTATCAGGTTCATGCTCACCCTCAAATATAGGAGTATTGTTCCTCTGAAACTTCCCCAAAGCACGAAACTCATCTTCCTATCCTCGGTGTCCAGAATTCTCCTGTGGAATCTACCCAAGAGATCCAGCCAACAATCTCAAAGCATCAGCAATCGCATCATCATTCCTTCCTGCAACCATCGTCCTAAGACATCCAACAACAAACAACAGCATTGATCGTGTCAGATACACAAATCAAATACAACAAGAATTAAATCAATTAATAACCTGGCCAAATAAATCTGACCAACCAGGCTCTGATACCACTAATGTAACACTCTATAATCCCCAAATAAATATATTGCACAATCATAGTAAAATAGAATGCATATCAAGAGGGCATTACATATTTTTCTTTCAAATTAAAACAATACATACGCCGGTCATAATCATAACACATATTGAATTTCATGCTTTAAAAACAAATCATGCATTTCACATCGGATCATTTCTTATTCACAGATACTATAAATGATTGCATCCCATACTATAACCATCGGATGAAAAGTGATGAATCCATAACATAATCAAGTCATCAAAATTCATACATCGGCAACAAGGCCACATATAAATAGTATCTCAGCATACACATTCAAAGTATATGAGAATACATAACAAATATCTCATAAAAGTAGAAATTCAGATAAATCTCGTGTTACATGACTAGAGCAATGACTCAACTACCTAGTATAGGATAAACTAGCTAAAACTCCTCAATTAGTCTCGTCTGAAGCACCGCTATCCTCGGAACCTGCACGTTACTCGCGTAGAGGCAACATCATAATAGAAGGGTGAGAATTCACATCATTATCTAAATATATATAATTGGAAGCAATATAGAAACAACATATATTCAAGAATTACACACACTTCAAGTAATATTCCAAAATAATATGATTATAAAGACATTCCAAGTATAACATATTCTCATTTATCACACATAGCATAAATGTCATCAATCCAAACAATCCAACTATTCATATAATCAAATACCACAATTCCAATGCACACAACATATATTCATCAATGACTCATGAGACAACAATGCAATGTGACTCAATATGCATGTGGTACCATTGGGATCATTTTGTTCACCTCGCCTCCGATTCATTATCTTAGAATCAAAGCCACGCTTCCGATCCGGACAAGACCCAAGCCTCTGCTACTTATCCATACAAGGACCGAGCCAAATTTCTACTTATCCATTCAAGGATCGAGCCAATATGTGAACCCAAAGTTTCACCGCTACTTATATCCATCAAGGATCGAGCCAATTGTGAACCCAAAGTTTCACTACCTCAATTTTCAAGGTCAACCAATGTATGCATGTGCAATTAAACAACATCATATGCAAATCAAGATTATCCACCAGCCTCAATTATCCAAGCATATCACCATAATTCAACTCATGTGAATTATTCACCCTTTTCACAACATCATATTCCAACAACAACAAGCATTACATGTAGCATATACATATCACCACACATAACAAATAACATATAGCATATCACTCCATCAATGTTATTCACAACCTTCCATCAAATAAGATTCACACATACTATTATTCAAGTAATCTAGCAAACATTGAAATAGTATCCAAAGCAATCCAAAACGCATTTAATTTGAATCAGATAAATTAATCACATATGTGAAAATACGACCATAAATATAATCATATGAGATTTCATGTCAAAAGATCCTAAAAATAACATTTTTCATTCCAGGTCATGCTAAGCCCGGCCTATCGCGCTAAGCGCCCTTTCATGAACAGACAAACTCAATCTTACAGAACATTTCGCACTAAGCCCGGTCCTGGTGGCGTTAAGCGCGGTCTGCGAGACAACACTTTTCTGCTACGAACCAGCTTCTTTAGTCCGTAACTACTCGTCCGTTTCTCTATTATGTGTTTACACTGACATTTTCTGTTTGTTAATTGAGATAAGCTCTATGAAGGATCAGTTTAGGGATGTGTGGTTCCGTTTTCTTTTGAATTATAACAAACAAATTATGTGTTGAATCTCTGAAGAAAAGATCTTGTGTTAAGTTATGTCCAAAAATCTGAAACAATTTCGATTTGTAAATAGCATAATGCTGTCCGGTTTTTGTTTGTACTTTATTTACGAATTTATGCTAAATTTAAGATTTCGATTTGGTAATGAATTAGTGCTTGTGTAGTTTCGATGATGGTTTATTGATTAACCGCGTTACTCGCGTGTAATTCTAACCAAGAAACTATTTGGGACAACCATGTTATTTTGTTTTGATTGAATCTATGGTAGGGATTCCACATTTTTTTCGATGACGGTTCAATGTTTATGTCGCATTATTTTTGGCGTAGACTGTAACCGAGAAATTATAGAGGCATTATGTCATTCCTTCATGAGATTTTAAGTGAAAAATTATTCTGTTTTGAATCCAAACAATGTGAAGTTGGTCGATGTTTGTATAGTTTCGATGATGGTTTATTGATTAACCGCGTTACTCACGTGTAAATCTAACCGAGAAACATGTTTGGACACCGCGTTTTGTGTTATTATCATTTTTATTTCAATTGAAATGGTAATTGGCATTTATTTATTTTGTTTCGATGAAGGTTTAATGATAATGTCGTGTTTAATCGCGTTCGACCTAACCTAGAAACTTATGGGGCAACAAGTTTGTTTTCTCTTTGTTTTGAATTTGAACATAAAAGATGTGTCCTATTCCCGATTCATGTACATTAATTTCATTTCTTTTCGATTTTATTACTTTATGCTACTAACTAGTTTGCTACTTGTGAAGGCATTCAAGAATTGTCCAAGAATACATTTTATACTGTTGCATTTATACATTTTTTTTACATATGCTGTTATTTATATTTATGTTACTATTTATATCTAATATTTAGTAATGTACATACAATACACTTAGTATTGTTTTTTTATGCTGTAATTTAATTATACATAATATTTTTATTCTTATATTTAGTATTGTAAATATACTATATACATATTATTTTTATTATTATACTTTCATATTCATTCGTAAATAAGCTCGAATTTAATTATATTAATCTTCTTTGTATTGCAATTTGAAATTTTTAATTCAATTTAATTTTTGAATATGTATTAACACAAGTATATTATTTAATTTCTTAGAATTAATTTTTTTAATCTGTTCTAATATAATAAAATGCAAATGGTCAATAATCAATATTTAAATTTCTCCGCATTCTATTCTAATTAATTTACTGTTTTCTCTTTAATTTTAATTTATCCCCATTTGGAAAAGTGTATCCCAATCCCCTTGTTGCATTGTAATTAATTTACCGCTTTTTACTTTACCGTTTAAATCCCCATTCGGAAAAATGTATCCCTCTCTCCACAAAAACTTGTAACAAATATTTAACTGTCTTTACTTTATTATTTAATTTAACTGTCACTTACACGAAATCAAAAATATCATTTTTAAACTAATAATTGTAAATCATTTTTAAACCCGTAAGTCGACAAAGCTTAGAAGCATCGCGATGACCACACATGCACACATGTACGCTTGATCCTGGGCCTTCTTACAGTGACCCTATTTCGATTAATTGTTCCAATTAATCGTTATAGTAGACTAGCCCACTTTGCTAGTACACATGTAATTTAATTGTTTTATACTTAGGTTGGCCACCTTGTATGGGCTTTGTCGATTTTATTTGTTATTTACAATTATTTCGATTCTCTTCCATCTCTTGCGCCTTGGTCCACATACCAAATTCTTCTCATCTCCATAAGGGTTCAATGGTAGGGAATAAGCTTGGCTATTCTCTCGAGATTGATCAAGTCTTTTGGCTTGATTGATCATAACCTAATTCTTTCTCCATTCACCAAGCATTTAAAACACTTTCAATAAAACTCGATCCAACGTCGAGTCTTCTTCTCAAACCTCGATCCAACGTCGAGTTGTTTTCAAAATGTTTTTTATAATAAACTTGGATGAAATTTGTTTAAATCGTTAGATGGTAGCCTAATGGTTTAAACAAATTTGAAGTCTTTAGATTGTTGGATGATAGCCCAATAAGATAAAACTTCTATCCATGTCAAAAAAAGCTAGAGCGGTATTCGTTTAAATTGTTGGATGATAGCCCGTCGATTTAATTGAATTGGAAGTCTTTAGGTTGTTGGATGATAGCCCAATAGACTAAATACTCCTATCCGCATAAAAATAGTGGAGTGACGTTCGTTTAAATTATTGGATGATAGCCCGACGATTTAATCGAATTTAAAGTCTTTAGATTGTTGGATGATAGCCCAATAATTTAAATATTTTATTCTCACTCGAAACACTTATTTCATGATAATTCTTTTGGGATGAGAGATGATTGGTTGAGCTCACTCGCTAATTTCTAGTATTCGAATCGTTAGATGATAGCCTAATGTTTCAATACTTGTCATCCCTAACTTAAAATCAATTCCAACTCATTCAATATCTTTTGTGCGCTCCAAGCACCTTTTACCTTTAAACCCTTTTCAAGATTAGACATGATTCATTTATAATTGAGATGCTTTTTCCTCTATTCCCAAGGTTTTCGACTTCTCCACTTGAGTACTAGAGGTGTTCTCAAACCCTTCCTCATGTTGGTGTGTAGTCCTTTATTCTTTATCACACCTTGTGGACGTTAGACGAGTCTTCTCCTTTAAAGATGACGACTTGTCTTTTCATTTAAAATCAATCAACAAACAATCATTTTCTAGCCGAACTACGGTGCTCTGACTTTCCTATTGCACGAGGGAGTACGTAGGCACTAAGTCTTACGACCAAAGGCGAGCAAAAATAATAAAAACATTTCTTCTCCCTTTCTTTCTCGTTTCAAAACTTAGAAGATCGTAAAAATTTTCCAATACTCTTGATGAAGTTATTTTCTCTTCTCTATGATTTTCTCTCGTATCATGCAAAAAGTTCAAAATAAATCCTAAAAACTCAACTAAATAGTCTCAGTACAAATCCCAACCAAGCGGAATGTCCAAAGTTCCCTCCAAGGTCAAGACTTAATGAAAAAACCCTAAAAATAAATAATTTGTCGCGCCTGCCAACACGGGCCGTGCTAGGCAACATTGGCCATGTTGGATTTTGAACTGGTTCTTTTCCTTTTTACTTCAGGCCTGCTGACACGGGTTGCTACGTGTGCGAGCGGTCGAGCATGAGTATTTCGATAAGCTGCAACATCAAGCATGAATTGCAATCCTAACTTTCGTTGATTATATGTTAGTAAGTTTGTTTTTTATGTAAGTATTTGGATTTGTGTATGTGTCTTTTATGGTAATATTTTTGTCTTGGTTAATGATTGTCCCGCCCAAGAGATTAATATTAAAATGGGCCTTAAGCAAGGAGACTCGTTGGCCCTTTTCATCTTCCTTCTGGTGGTGGAAGGTGAAATTCCTGGCAGCAGATACTTAATGTCACAGAGAATGTTATGACACAGTATCTGACACTGCTTTGTTAATTTACACAGTAAATATAGAAAGCAGTAACTAACACAATAAGTTGTTCACCCAGTTCGGTTCTAACAAACCTACGCTGAGGCTACCAAGCCGTGGATAAAGTTCACTATTAGTAGTATCAATTCAAAGACCCTACCAACTCACAGTTGATGCCTTCTCACTTAATCACTACCCAATGACACTTTTACCTAAGTACTACTTAGATATGAGTTCCTACTCACTCCCCCTCAATCACCGCAGTGATATCAACCTATTGTTTAATTGAATTGTGAAGACACACTTCAATACACTATCTTGATCTCGCTTCAAAGCTTGCAATCAAGAGACAAACACTCGTGCTTCAAAGCTTTGAGTGATAAACTACCCTTACAGCAAATCCTAGTCCAATGCACTTTAACAATTTAAAGTTGCTTGGCTCACAAGAGAAACTAGAATTACAAATACCAACTGTTAAAACCTTTAACAGTACACAAAACCAACTGTTACTAACCTAACAGTACACAAATAAAAGCCTTCAATATCTTCAATATCTTCAGGAGGCGTGGCTTTAGAGTAAGGGTTGATTTCTTTATATAGAAGCGATCCGAATCTTGATTGGGCTTCCATAAAGATAGCTAGGGTTTACTTAATTCTCTCCTAAAAACATGGTTTGTTCAACAACCAATTTAGGTTTAATTAAGATTAACCTAGCAGCCACGTGAGCATGCTTTCTAATAACAGAAAAACATAAATAAAATGCTCAACAAACTTCCCGAAAAATCTCAGAAAAGCGATTCGGAGCAGAATGTCACGTCATAACATCATTATGACATCGATTTAGAATTTCGGACCTTTAGCTTCCTTACGAGTGTACTTTTACCATCCTTGTCCAAGAGGATTTATCTTCAATCTCGAATGTCAATGACATCTATCATGACATTTCTAAAGCCTAGTTTTACCAAAATTGATGCCAACTTAAAACACTAACAAACTCCCCTTTGGCACATTTTGGCTAAAACATCTAGACCTATCGTAGTACAAATGCAGAGAAGACTATTTACCTAGTTCTAAATTTCTCTAAGCTTTCCTAAGCTTTAAGTACCTAGAACTAATAGAAGATAAATTCTACCCATACAAAATCCCATAATTTTCCCATAGTTGCCCCACATACACTTTACCAAACTTTAAGCGGCAAAATAATTCCCCATCAGCTTCCCAAGAATTAATACTTCCCAGATTTCTTCTCCCTTTTAGCCATAAAGGGCCAAAGAAACCATACAAATTCCCAGACTATTGAAAGAGAGTCAACGAAAAGAAATATACCGAAGTAGTTAAGTACCAGTATAACAGGATGCATCATTGTTCGGGCATTACACATCCATCAATAAAGGATTACAAACATCCAAACACAATTGGAAACAAGCAAAAGCAGAGAACAATTGAGTAAGCAATGGCGGGGAGGCATCAAGTGCTTTCTCGGAGGAGCCTGGAAGGGCGCCCGATCCTTCTTGAAGATCGGTGTTTGATCGGCACCAGCAGATTATCATCATCTTGATCACCAACCGCATCATTATCAGCTTTCTCTTCATCCTCAACTTCTGTGTCCTGCTCCAGTTGAGAGATAAGCTCTTCCAGACTTCGCTTTCTTGCTTCAAGTTCCTTGCAAGTTGCTCTTAGCACAGCAATGACATTTGCTTTATGAGAATTTTCTTTGACTTGATGTCTGCAGATGTCATGACAATGTCGGGACATGTTTCCCTTGGAGCAGTTTGTAGTGGAAGCCAAGGGCGAGGTTCTTTTGGTGAATCTGTCACCAAGAATGTCTGGATGTTGATCAATCATAATTCCACAGGAGGAAAAGCTATTGGTCCTTGATGGCATATTAGTTAGCATTGAGTGTCGATCAAATATGTAGGATCCATAGTCAAAGGAGGCCCGAGTACCTGCATAAATGAATCTTCCCAATCCATTGGAGATGGTGGATTTGTGATTGGTTGGAACCCGATTAGCGACCAATCTTATGCGGGATAGCAAACTTGACACTCGGTTTGCTTGCAGAGCTTTCCCTTTAGAGGCCATTGCCTTACTTTGGCGATGATAGTTTGCGATCTTGTTGTCGGTTTCTTCCAGCTCGGCGAGTATTCTCAGTGCCTAGGTATCTGTTGACCTTTTGGAGAAAACGACTTTTCTCCCCTCACATAAACCGGTAATCATCGAATTTCTATCCCCACGGTTGAGAGATTGACAATAAACTCTCTCACCGAGTTTCATAGCGTTTGAGAGTTTCTCTTTTTCATCGATCCGCCTCCTTAATCGGTTAATGATCTCCTTGCACTCCGAGCACTCCTACTCACTCTCTTTCCAAGGCAATCCTCTTCAGTAAACATACTTCCATCTCCCAGCATTTTCAGGATGATGGAATGAGATGTTGTCAATGGCCACTTCAGGCACTTGGGAAAGCTTCCCAAGAGTTGCCTTCTTCTTTGGATGAATGTCAGTGACATTCATTACAACATCAAACTCAGAGCCTTGATCAGAATCCACTGGTTCAGGTTCCTTCCTCTTTTCACAATAGGTGTTCTCTTTGGTTTAGAGTCACCACCAACAGTTTTCACTCTACTTCTCTTTGTAGAAGAACCAGTCTTGTGATACTTCTCAGACTTTGTCCACAAGCTCAGATCCTTTTCAAGGCTCGTGTATCGCTGTTTTCCTTTTCTCTTCATCATTCTTTTGCAATGCTTGGATTGACATTGGCAATAAGATCATTGTCTCGAGAACATTTCATCTAAATCAATGACCTGGAGGTTCGGTTAAGTGGTTAGATTCTTGAAGTGACTCTTCCAAAATTCTTAAATGTAGTCATCGTGTACAGAGGAACACTTTGGGTGATTCTTCAAGATTACCATCGGGAACATAATCGATCTTGACTTTATTAGAGCAACATTTTCTGGGGACTTCTCAAGAATGTCGGAGGACTCATCTTCCTTATCGCCAGAGATGTTGTTATGTGCATTATCAATACCTACACGGACTCTTTGAGTGATCTTCATTATTCTTGATAGGAGAAGTATCATGATCACCGGATGTCGGACATTCTCTGTGACATCTGGATCAACCGCTAAGCTAGGGCGGACTTCTCATTAGAGGCATTGAGACTCTGTGAACATATTGATTCTCATTTAGGATATTCATCACTATAGCTATTGCTACATCGTAGACCTAGACTCCTCCGGGTTCACTCTTTCTCGGGGAAGAAGATGATGGAGCAGGTCTTACCAGGGGAAGCTTGAGGTCTTCTAGCATTCCTTGTGCGCAATTTCTTAACCTTTTGGATCAGAGCTAATGTGCAATGGGTGACCTTGAGCTTGACTTGCATGGATTCAACACTTTCCCGACTTCACCATGAAGGGAGATGGAGAACTGTCTTTTGGGATGATGGCGAGGACGGAGACATTTTTGATGGTTTTGAGAGAATGAGAGCGAAAAATGCAAGGGGATTTAGAGTTTCTTTTAGAGGAAGTAAGAGTGATGTAACCTTCAAATGGAGAAACTCTTATATAAGAATGTCCCTTCCTATTCTTGGACTTTTTAAAATGGGGATGAAAGTACCTAAATGCCCCACTTATGATTAATTGAAATACCAAGTCCAAGTCATCCCTTGTTGTAGGCTCAGTTAATTGCTATAACTCCCCATATTGACAAATACCCAATTTGTCCCTTATATTCTTAAACTGACTGACCTTAAGAGCTTTAGTAACAATGTCACAGTGCAATGTCATGACATCCTGTATGACATTGTACTCAATCGATCTCGCTTTTATAGATCACCCTAGAACAATTGCTATCGGTGTTGTGAGTTGATTCAACATAGTATAGTACGCTTTTTCTTCTTGCTGATCCAAGAAATGAGGTTACTTCTCAAGGAGACACTTCCAACAGAAATCCTTTTCCACAAGCTTAGATCAACACCCTTTCCACTTGTTCTGTTGGATACCTTCAAATGTGGAATGGTAATAGTCCTAGTGTGGCTGCCATTCTTCATTCCAAGCTTCTTGACACAATTCCTTGAACACTTGTTCTGTGAAGGAAGTGTTGAGCCATCCATCATTGTGTCTGAGACTTCTTCAGATACCAAGTGATTACCATGGATTGAAGTTACCATGATTTTTCCTCCTCTGCCTAAGAGGACATCATCCAAGATTTTTCTCCTGTAACATTTGGTGGTGAGACACTTGGTCAACCTTTCATGCGTAACCTAGTACTTTGCTTGATTTGAGTGATCAAATGTCCGGACATTGAGTGTGACATTCGATTTCTGACCAGCCTTACAATTACCACATTTTCCCTTTTCCATGTGAATTCTTGGTAATCTTGACTCCTTCTTTGGGCCGATCCTTTTCATTCCTCCGAGGTGTGGGTGGTCGATTCTTGTTGCCTCAACTTCACTTTCTCTTCATCTTTGTCGATAAACACGGATGGTGAATGAGGTTCTCGATTTCCACAAGTAGCGGTTGTCCTTTGATCTGACTCCTCTCATAATCACTACTTGTTCATTATTGAGTACAAGACATTCAACCTTAGTGAATTTGACTGTGTATCCCATATCACATAGCTGACTTATGCTAATGAGATTTGCAGTCAGACCTTTTACCAGTGACTTCATTCGGTTTGGAACTCGGACCGGTTTGAGTTTCCAACACCTTTGATTTCTCCTTTAGCTCCATCTCCAAAGGTAACAAAGGTAGAATGAGGCTTAACATCTCGAGAAGATTTCCTCCAGTCATGTGCTTGGAACATCCATCGTCAAAGTACCACTCTTCCTTGATGATACTTTAAGAGAAATCTGCTATCGTCGTAGTCTTCTTCTTCTTCCAGGTGAGTGTATGATGCCTTGTTGGACTTAGGCTTCACATATGAAACTTGATTAGGATACCCATGTAGCCTATAGGTGAGACTTTATGTGACCAAATCTTCCACATAATAACATCTCCATCTGAAACCTTCTCGATTTCTATGATTTTGATGTTGAACCCAATGTTGTGACATCCGGTTAGACATTGGTTCATGTGGTCGCTTTTCTTTGGTCAACAACTTTCTTAGTTTCCACATATCCCGTGGCAAACCTATTTCCTACTTTGTGGAATGGCATTCTTTTGCCTTTGGCTTCCGTGTTTGTTCCTCCCGGTTATTAGCAAATCTCTTTGCATCATACCCGAGCGGACATGTTTCTGTGTTGTGATGTGACATCGGTTTGACATTGTTCTCCTATGTCTCTTCTTCTTAGTGTCACCAAGTTTCTTTTCAGAACATATCCTAAACCATGCTTATTCCAGACTTTGTCCCGGTGAAGAATTTCATCCAATTTTTCATGCAGATGTCAACATTTTGAGACTTATACATCGATCAAGCTTGGAATTCAACATGACAATATCACTGAGGAGAGCTATATTGGTGTGCTTTCCTTTTCTCACCTCTAGCTTCACATTCTCAACTTCTCAATCACTTTTTTCCTCATTCCGACACACTTCATCATTTTTCACACAGCTTCCGTAGTTCTCAAAAGCTCTTCAAATGTCACTTCCTCATCACTAGAGTCCATGTCGAATTGTACACTCCGGTGAGAAGCGGTGACAAGTTTGGCACCTTCTTCCTCGATTCACTTGAATCACCATCGGACCAAGTGACAACCATTCCTTTCTTTTGTTTCTTAAGGCAGGTGGGACATTCCTCTAATATGTCCATATCCTTCACATTCATGACATTGGACTCCTGCTTTGACTTCCTTTTTCTTGACCGGATCTTCTGGAGTCATAAGATCGCTAGTGTCGATGCAATGTCCTTGACATTTGACCTTGACTTTGGATCCATCCTCTTGATAAGCTTGTTGAATCGTTTACCAAGCATAGCTATAGATTCGGATATCTTCTCCTCATCTTCTTGCTTCCTTCTTGAATTGGATACAAGAGCTATGCTTTTATTCTTCCCATCAGGTTTCACGATTCCCATCTCAAAGGTCATAAGGGATCCAATAAGTTCTTCAACTTTCGGGATCTTGATGTCCGAGCCTCTTCAATTCTTGTGACTTTCATTGCAAACCTTTTGGGCAAGGACACGAGAATCTTTCTCACCACTTCTCTTCGACATCTTTTCACCAAGTGCTCCGAGGCATTGGCAATCTCCAACACATTCATGTGAAACTCATGAATAGTTTCATCTTCCTTCATCTTCAAATTCTCAAATTTGGTAGTGAGCATCTGAAGTCTTGACATCTTCACTTTGGATGTTCCTCATGAGTAGTTTTGAGTGTCCACACATCCTTGGCCGCTCACATTGATGAACCATCAAGATATTTGTCAATACCATTGAATAGAGCATTCAATGCTTTAGAATTTCCCGAGCCAACTCTTCTTCCTCTTTGCTCCATTCTTCCTCGTGTTTCAAGACGGTCCCATCTTTCTCAACCTTGGTTGGATGTTTCCATCCTTTATCGGTAGCTCTCCAAGCCTTGATATCTCCGATCTTAAGAAGGCAATCATACGAGGTTTCCGGTACTCATAATTAGACCCATCCGAATGGGTGGTCTACCTCCAATCTGTTTCCTTCTCCATTAAGCCGAAACTATAATCCCTAGATCTCACCGGAAATAACAAGCGGTGCGCTCCGATGCCAATTGAAATTCTGGCGGCGGATACTTAATGTCACGAGAATGTTATGACCAAGATTCGACTTCGCTTTGTTAATTTACGTAAATATAAGCGATAACACAATAAGTTGTTCACCGGTTCGGTTCTAACAAACCTACGTGAGGCTACCAAGCCGGGATAAAGTTCACTATTAGTAGTATCAATTCAAAGACCCTACAGCCAACTCACGGTTGTGACCTTCTCACTTAATCACTACCCAATGACACTTTTACCTAAGTACTACTTAGATATGAGTTCTACTCACTCCCCTCAATCACCGCGTTGATATCAACCTATTGTTTAATTGAATTGTGAAGACACACTTACACTATCTTGATCTCGCTCAAAGCTTGCAATCAAGAGACAAACACTCGTGCTTCAAAGCTTTGGTGATAAACTACCCTTACAAAATCCTAGTCCAATGCACTTTAACAATTTAAAGTTGCTTGGCTCAAGAGAAACTAGAATTACAAATACCAATGTTAAAACCTTTAACAAGACACAAAACCAATTACTAACCTAACGAGACACAAATAAAAGCCTTCAATATCTTCAATATCTTCGAGGCGTGGCTTTAGAGTAAGGGTTGATTTCTTTATATAGAAGCGATCCCGAATCTTGATTTGGGCTTCCATAAAGATAGCTAGGGTTTACTTAATTCTCCTAAAAACATGGTTTGTTCAACAACCAATTTAGGTTTAATTAAGATTAACCTAGCAGCCACGTGAGCATGCTTTCTAATAACAGAAAACATAAATAAAATGCTCAACAAACTTCGAAAATCTCGGAAAAAGCGATTCGAGCAGAATGTCCGAATGTCATAACATCATTATGACATCGACTGAATTTCGGCTGACTTTAGCTTCCATTACATGTACTTTTACCATCCTTGTCCAGTAGGATTTATCTTCAATCTCTGAATGTCAATGACATCTATCATGACATTTCTAAAGCCTAGTTTTACCAAAATTGATGCCAACTTAAAACACTAACAGAAGGGATTAGTGGTATGGTTAGTAATGTGGTTGGTTTATTTGGGTTTCTTATTTGGATTTAGACTAGTGTTCCATAGATTTAGTGATTTCTCTTCTCTAGTATGTGAGAGATACAGTGATCCTAGTATGACCCTCAATTGAGAATCTTTAAACTATTAAGTTTATCCTTCATTTTTTTATCTTACATTTGACTTAAGAGTTAATTTTTCCAAAAGTCTGCAGATTGGTGTTAATGTTAGATTAGAGTTTTTAGATTTGGTTGGATATTTTCTTCATTGTCAAATGGAATCCCCTTTTACTTACTTTGGGTTTGGCTACATATTTTCTTCATTGTAAAAGGGAATCTCTCCCATTTACTTACTTTGGTCTTTTGATGGATGTGAACCCTCGCTCTGGTGATACTTGTGAGTTTTCTTATCAATGTGATTACAAGGAATGCACACTCGTGAAGACATAATTATATTATTTTTGGTGGTCATTTTATTCTTCTTAACTCCATATTCAATTCCATCGTGTCTTCTATCTTTCTTTCTTAAAGTTTTTTAACAATGTGTATAAGGTGACCATTAAGATTTAGAGGATATTTTTCTAGGGAAGGGGTCAAATATGTGTCTAATATTTCTTGGGTTAGGCGGATAGATGTTTCTAAACCTAAGAATTTAGGTGGGTTGAAGGTTTGTGACGGTAACATCCCAATTTTTTATATGTAATAGATTAATTTTTTTACTAAATTTCAATATTCACATAATAATTTATTTTATGTGTATAACTACATTTTAAATATTTATTTACTACTAATACTTTATTGTTTTTTTATCTCTCTGATTTATTTATTGATTTTGTAGACAATTATTTTATAGGATAGTAATATTAATACTCATATAATATTTGAAGTATAAAAATAATAATAATTTTATTTATTTATTTAAAAAAAAATATTATTTGAGAAATTAATTTATTGTTAATATTAAGAGAATTGTTGAATCATAGAATCATAGAATATAATAAAGTAAGATGAGTATTTTGGCAAATTTGCCATTTGTCATCTTCTTAGAAGCCTTGGTATTTTTAAATATTCTATTAATAGTAATCTTACTATAATTATCTTTAATTATTTTTAAATATTTTAATTTATTAATTATTAACAACTCAATAATTAATAATTACTTATTCCTAAATAATTAATCATTTTTTATACAATTCTAGGCTTTCAAATATTTGTTTTCAATTTGCAATATTTTTGATACATTTCTAGGCTTTCAAATATCTGTAATCAATATTAAATATTTTTTTCTCATAAACGAACAAATAATGACGGTAAATCCTTCGTATGGGATTTCAAATACTTAGGGTTCATTTGGTTGGAGTAGATGGAGGAGAGGGGAGGAAAGATTTATAAATATATTTGTTTGGTTCATTTTTTATAAGGGAAGGGGAGGAAAGCAAAATCCCTCCTAAACTCACTTTTTCCCCCTCCAAATTGGAGGAATTTAGAGGGGAGGGAAGATTCATTAATTAAAATCTTATTATTTTCTCTAATTTACCCTCAATTATATTTTTAATTTTCATATAGTCCTTATTAGATTTATTATACTAATACTTTAAGTTGTAACACATATAAAGTTTGCTTTTAAAAACATAGTTCTTATTATTATAACTTATATCAAATTTAATTTTAATATATAATAATAGTAACTAAGTTTTTTTAATAATAATAATAATATTATTATATCATATTGTTATTTAAAATATATAATAGTAACAAGGTTTTTTATTATAATATTAATAATTATTATTATTATTATAATAATAATAATAATAATAATAATAATAATAATAATATAGTATGTGTGTATGTTATAAATAAAAGTTTTAAGTTTAATATTATTTGTTTAACGTTTTTAACATTCTAACGTTATTTTACTTATTTTTAAGTATAAAAATTGTTTTATTGGGTTAGATGAATCATCGAGATCAGAGAATTATTATTAACAAAATATTTTGATTTGCGTCGAAGAGATATAGTCCAACTAATGTGTGTTGTTGTTTACTGTTATGTCTAAATGTCAAAATTATTTTTATTTAGAATTATGTTTACTAAGTACAAATGACAATATTTATAAGGATAAAAGGTTAATTTAATTGTAAAACTCCTCCCCTCACCTTGTGAACCAAACATACATGTTATTAAAAATCGCTTTCCTCCCTTCCCCTCCTCTTATTTGAACCAAATATATATTTAGTTAAATTTCCTCCCCTCCATTCCCCTCCTCAGTCTCCTCTATTAAATTTCCTCTCCTCCCCTCCCCTTCGTTGAACCAAACAGACCCTTATCAAATAATAAAAATCGCATTTAAAGAAAACGATTTGGCGCCGCTTCAACGAAAACATCTTGAAATCTACCCTTTGAATTAAATTCTCTCTTATACCAATCCATACTCTATTGCAAATCCCTTTTCTTTTTTCCAATCTAAATTCTCTTTTCATGTCCTTAATCATTTCATCATTAATTTCTTCTCCCAATTCATATTGTACAATTAAATCGTCACTCCAATTTTCCAGATATTTTGTATCAAATTCCATTGCTTTTAACATACTATATAAAATAGGAACAATTTCGTCGATTCTGAATCACACCCCTACTGATACATTCATCTTTGCATACTTTCCACTTTCGATTACTCTATCAGGTTATTGTGGTTGATCTGTTTGTTGTTTTGTAATTTCATTTGTACCAATCGTCGTTGGTTAGTTGTAGTGAATTTCATTTCAATGAGTTTCAAATGTGCTCGTTATCATGTTTAGTTGTGTGCGAGGGATAGATTTACATATCTGTCGGTACACAAATTTGTTGACGACAACAGATTATTGAAATGAAGCTTTTCACCTTATTCAAGAGTCTTTTTTATAGAAAGATTACATTTATTTTATTTTTAGTTTTGAAAGTATTATAACAACAGGTTAGATTTGAGGGTTTTACCTATGCCATCCAAAATCTTCCTCCTATATCTATTGAATGTCTTATGATAGTTAATGTTTTACATTAGTTTTATCTTAAATTTTGTTAATTTTTAATAGGTTTTATCATTTTATTGTTACTCCGTTGTTGGGAGGAGAACCGCATTTCAGTCAGTTTTGTGGTGTCTATAAAAGGTATTACTATGTAGTTTGAGTTATAGAAAAGTATTACTATGTACTATATTAGGTTTTATGAGATGTAAGAAGTGTCTTTAGATGTCATGTTATCCTATTTTCGGTGAATAAAATATAACAAAGATAGGCACTTAGTCAAGTCTGTATTTAGATTTACAGTTGCTTCACTTATTTTGCAGTTTTCTTCAAGGACTAGAATCAGGCCATGCAACTATCTGTACTATTAGGGATGTTATCAAAGATCAGAGGGAACAAAATTTTAGTTTGGTGAGTATTTGAAATATCTTGCCTTCTTATTATCATTGTTACATGATTTGAATATAATGTATCCTGACAACACTATTCACATGCTTTTAACCCCGTATTAGTATTTGTTTAAATTGAACATTGATTGGTTTATTTGTAAAAAGGCTTAAATTATTTTATTACATTGCTTACATGGGATATTGTATTTATTTGGCGTTGAACAATGTGTAACGATTATTGAATTTAACAGATCTATATTTGAAAAATGTGATCTAGTCATTTATGTATCTAATAGTCGAATATTGTTATATATGTAAGACTAATTCACTCTGAGACTGCTACGTTTAAGCAGTATACATCTGAAGATTTAAGAGACTGTATGACATATGTTGAAACAAACTCTTTATATTTTCGGTTATGTTACTAGATCGCATCCATATCCAATGACAGTGAGTGTTTTTGATGTAATCGGCGAGGAGACTAGAAATCAATCATTGGAAAACTTGGGAGGGTAACCAGATTGTCTGATTGCATGATGTTGGTTTTGGCCTCGACACCGGAAAGGATTCTGCTACATTAACGAAAGGATGTTGTTTTGCAAGGACTTATGAGCTATCTGTTGCAGGATTCTGATAGATAAATGGTTGAGTCTCTCTTTATCAGTGCAGCGTAATTCGTTGGACTGATAATATGATATCTCCTTTTTTGTGCATAGTAGATTATGTTTACTTTGCCAAATAAGAAATGTCCAAATGCTTCAAATTTCTTTTTTCTTTTATTTTGTTTTCAATATAAATTATTTAATCATTGAATACCAATTTCTATGTTAGTTAATGCAAAATGGTTAATTTATGTACTTTAGATAACATCTTGAGGCCTATTCCATAATTTAGTACATCCATTTATTGGGATATTAGGCAAAACCAAACGTACAAAAAGAAAAACTGTTGGTTCAAATTGCCATATAGTTTGCAAACATATAATTGTTGACAAGAATTAACCCTTAATGCATGCAATGGTAATTTTTAAGCTAGGGATAATATAGGTTTAACGAGATGTTAATATCTTCTTATATTATGTGGTGCTGATGGCTAGTACACAAATAAATTATTTGGTGAGGGTGTGGGTTGAAATCACATTAATTGCAAAAAAGAGAAAAAATAATTTAATTAATATTTTTTGATATCTTATTTTATTTCATATATATCATCTTAGATTACAAAGTCATAAAAATAAAATACTTAAATATAGTTCACGAAGTAAAAATATCAATATAGGACCCCAATAAATAGTTGCATGAAGTAATTTTCCTTTAGTCAATTCAGGTACTCTTTGATGAGGGTTTTATAAATATCGTTTTACATTTACACCAATTGTTGACACATTGACTTATCATACCTCCTCTACAATATTCTTTACGACAATCTGAATCTCTAGAACAATATCTATCTTCGTTCATCCACGCTACAAGGGGAAAAGACGATAAAGTAAAGTAAATTAGATTGGTTAAAATATTATGTAAAAAGTAAACAAGGAAATTTAAAATAAATAAAAAAACTTACATTCAACGTTTGTTGCAGAAAAAAATAAAGAAAGAATGATAATCATGGAATAAACAAACTTTATAACATTAGCCATATTTCTTCCCTTTCTATTTAATAAATGGTTTTATCTATTTATAGAGTTCATCATTTGATTACACCGATAAAATAACTTTTAGCTTTCATAAATTTGTAAAAAAATCTTAAAAAATTATAATTAATACTAAATGTGACTTGTGTATATTAATTTATTGTGGTTGTCTCTTTAAAATATAAAGAGGTCAAATTAGAACTTGTTTTTCAACTAAATTTCCATATATTTACAATTTCTCGTGATAGGAAAGGAAAAAACAAAATATAATTTATATTTTTGGATCACACATATTGTTAGTTCTATGATTTTATGATTGGATAAATTTTAGTAAAACCTGGTTCTAAATTGATGTTGTGTCAAATATTATAACATTTTCATCAATTGTCATAACAGTTTTACTGTTATATGTTTCAGCAAGATTTCGAAGACAAATGTCAGGACATCTTGGTCGTACATGCGTTGTTGTATATCTCTTGAAATATTGGATTTTATTTGTTGAGACCCTTTTGGATATACTTCATCATTATGCGCATGTCAAGGAGATTATTTAGGACAATAGTGCGTATTTATTTGGATTTCTTGAAAATAATCTTGGAGATTTTTTAGGAAGATTTAAAAAGATTTGTTCATATTTTCATGAGAAGTTCTTGCAGCTTTTTTTAAACGGGAAGACGAGATCTATTTGAAGAGTTCAAGCCCGTACTGCAAGATTCTATATAAAGAGATTTTCTAGACCTAAAAAAAAGCAAGAAATCACAAGAAGAAACTATGTGTACAACATAAGGTTTTAGGGTTTTGCGTGTCTTTTAAGTTCTTTGTGTGTCACTCATGTATCTTTTGATGCATTGAGTTGACCGATTTTTGCTACTTTATCAATCTATTTTTCTCACACATGAGCTTTTAAGTAAAGGATTGAGTGATCTTATTTAAGTGTCTTAAGTAAGTATTGTCAATTGGAAGTGCAATCTTATATTTTATACTAGTTATTAGGATTATAACTGGTTTATTTATAACTGAGGTGATTTAAACTGAGAGGTTCTCATATTTAGCAGCTTCTTAGGTAGAAATTATGAAGGGTAGTGATTAAGAGAAAAGTTTTAAAGTGGAATTTCTAAGGTTTTAATTATTACTATATAGTGGATTTCCTATCAATATGAACCCTCGCTCGTGATACTTGTGAGTTTTCTTATCAATATGATTACTAGGAATGCACACTCGTGAAGACATAATTATATTATTTTTGGTGGTCATTTTATTCTTCTTAACTCCATATTCAATTCCATCATGTCTTCTATCTTTCTTTCTTAAAGTTTTTTAACAATGTGTAGAAGGTGACCATTAAGATTTAGAGGATATTTTTCTAGGGAAGGGGTCAAATATGTGTCTAATATTTCTTGGGTTAGGCGGATAGATGTTTCTAAACCTAAGAATTTAGGTGGGTTGAAAGTATGTGACTGTAACATTCCAATTTTTTATATGTAATAGATTAATTCTTTTACTAAATTTCAATATTCACATAATAATTTATTTTATGTGTATAACTACATTTTAAATATTTATTTATTACTAATGGTTTATTGTTTTTTTATCTCTCTGATTTATTTATTGATTTTGTAGACAATTATTTTATAGGATAATAATATTAATACTTATATAATGTTTGAAGTATAAAAATAATAATAATTTTATTTATTTATTTAAAAAAAAATATTATTTGAGAAATTAATTTATTGTTAATATTAAGTGAATTGTTGAATCATAGAATCATAGAATATAATAAAGCAAGATGAGTATGTTGGCGAATTTGTCATTCGTCATCTTCTTAGAAGTCTTGCTATTTTTAAATATTCTATTAATAGTAATCTTACTATAATTATATTTAATTATTTTTAAATATTTTAATTTATTAAGTATTAACAACTCAATAATTAATAATTACTTATTCCTAAATAATTAATCGTTTTTGAAACAATTCTAGCGTTTCAAATATTTGTTTTCAATTTGCAATATTTTTGATACATTTCTAGGGTTTCAAATATCTGTAATCAATATTAATTTTTTTTTTCATAAACGAACAAATAATGACGGTAAATCCTTCGTATGGGATTTCAAACACTTAGGATTCGTTTGTTTGGGAGTAGATGGAGGGGAGGGGAGGGGAGGGGAGATTTATAAATATATTTGTTTGGTTAATTTTTTATAAGGGAATGGGAGGGGAGGGGAGGGAAGCAAAATCCCTCCTAAATTCACTTTTTGCTCCCCTCCAAATTGGAGGGATTTGGAGGGAAGGGAAGATTCATTAATTAAAATCTTATTATTTTCTTTAATTTACCCTCAATTATATTTTTAATTCTCAAATTGTCCTTATTGGATTTATCATACTAATACTTTAAGTTGTAACACATATAAAGTTTGCTTTTAAAAACATAGTTCTAATTATTATAACTTATATCAAATTTAATTTTAATATATAATAATAGTAACTAAGTTTTTTTTAATAATAATAATAATAACATTATTATATCATATTGTTATTTATAATTTATAATAGTAACAAGATTTTTTATTATAATATTAATATAATAATAATAATAATAATAATAATAATAATAATAATAATAATAATAATAATTTAGTATGTGTATATGTTATAAATAAAAGTTTGAAGTTTAATATTATTTGTTTAACGTTTTTAACATTCGAACATTATTTTACATATTTTTAAGTATAAAAATTGTCTCATGGTGGAGAGGTGTCTTCCGGTTGGGCCATCCATCGGATGCCCATTATCGATTGGTCTGCACACTATCTCAGAACTTGGATTATGATGTGTTGAAGCGCATATGTTGTAAAGTTTTTTGGTGGTAGGGTTGGCCTTTAGTCTTACTCAGTCATTTGTTAGATTTAATTAGGGGTCCGTCGTAGTTGTAGACCTAGTTTAGTTATGATTTAATTAGGGGCCATGCAGATCTCGAACCTGCGACCATCGCGTTATTAACACGACGCTCTAACCAACTGAGCTAATGGGCCGATTGATATCATAAATTTGTAAATTGTTTTAAATATGCATTCAATTCTCTTAAAATTCCATATTTTTTATTAAAAACCATTATTTTGGATATTAGAAAATCAAAAGTACGAAAGACGGATAAAAAATCATTATGTTAACCATCACCCTTGGTCGCATCATATGAATAGTTTTTGAAATTGGTAATGATATTCACAAAAACTATTTTTCATGTCCCATTCTAAATTTGTCCTTTAAAAATTACGTTATGTATTGAAAATTATTATGCATTAATATGTATTGAAAATTATTATTCAAAAAAAGACAAATTTATAAAAATAAAAATCCTAATCAAATGAAAATTTTAGTATGGCTCGATCCTAAAGTTCAAAAATCACATAAAAGAAGTCAAAGACTAAAAGAAAAAGAGCAACAGTATCCAAAAACATAACCGTGAAAAGTAAGAATGAAGCAGCACCCTTTGTTGGCAAACTTAATGATCATAAGTTGTACTAGTATAGCTCTTTGTTAAATCACATTTCTTATTCATAGAAAAGACGTGGAATACATTTCATAAGAGTAGAAACTTCAATAATAGTAATTATTAGGAGCAGGTGCATCAGCTGTGACAGATGGTGGATTAGGTTTACCAGCGGAGGCAGCACCGTTGCAAAAGCCATGTAGAATTCCAGCTTCTTCCTGAGTAAGACCCAAAGAGGTAAGCATATTGGGCCAACATTCATTAGCTATGGTGAGGAGAGCATCACAACATCCCGATCCAAGATGTGTTTCGCCGTTGATGAAAAACTCAACAATCTCGCCGGTGCAATGTTGAAGCTCGAACATTGTCTCCCAGCATTTGTTGTTGCTTCCTGCACCGGCAAAGGATTGTAAGCGTGTTGGAAGGGCTTTTGTTGTTGTTGAGGTTAAAGATCTTGCTGTCACTATTGTTGAGATGGATAGGATGACGAAAAGCTTCAAAAAGAAAGACATGGTGATAATGAGAGGCCGGAGAGGAATGGATATAGAGATTATTTGATGTGATGAAAATGACAAGTGTGATTGTAATTTATATAGACTTTTTGGCCATTAGGTTCTCTGTAGTTTTTAATGTAAGTGCTCAAATTGTATGACTATAGAGTTTTCAAAATTAAATTTCAGTTACAAAAGTTAAGTTTCATTAATATAAGAGTGTAGTAAATGTGAAAGGAACCCTCCACTAACCATGTCCCTTGGTTTTCTTTTTTCTTTCTTTCTTTCCAACAAAAGTTAGTAAAAGAGACTAATAAAACTGTTATTGACCGGTCAAAATATATTACACTAGTAAAAGAGAGAAAATGTATTTGAAAAGTAGCAGTAATTTTGTTTTGCTTAGCATACAAGTTTCAAGTTGTCTGTCAAGTATCAACCACTCGTGAGTAGGAATACCAATATGAATATGAACATCTTTAAATAGACACTTAATAATAGATAAGAAAGGATTCATAATCGATTATTTCATTTAATGTAGTTATTTGGCTAGCGCAATAATAGATAATACACTTAGATTTAATCGAGTGGATTTCTTAATCCACCCCCGTGATCTTCTTACTCACATTTGTGACATTTTCAAATTATCTCTGAAAATTATAAATATATTTTTGGGGCGCACCGCCATCTGATAAAGTTTGCAACAAACCGGAAGTTATATTTTGGTTCTACATCGTAACTATATTTTTGGTTTCATTCATAACATAAATTCATAATATTTCATTTCATTGTCTAACATAGAGATACATAAATGTAGCAAATACAAACTGAAAGTTAAACATAAATCGAACATTACAAATCAATATCCTGGGGGACGTTACAGCATCCTCATAATGTCATTGACGGTTCTTGATAAAGTCGCATCTATCTCAATTGGAACTTTCTCTTGAAAACTTTGATAAGTCGACCACATAGCCCGTAAATCGTCCTCGTTCTTCAGTTCACGGTTCATGAACTGCAGATTCTCTTCATTGTCGATTGATGGCGAGCGGTACTCGATATTCTCTACCTTTCGACCGTCGTCGTAAGGAACGAGTTCCTACAAAGTTTCTCGTACCTCTTCAATTGGGGTGTACAACGTGATCTTGAGTTCGTGAGACGGTACGTCGCCGGAAAAATAGACAACTCCAGCAGCCCACTCAATGTTCAATTTCATGTCCATTTCTGATTTTTTGTGTTGTTGTGTGAAAAAATATAAGAGGAGGGGTATTTATATAGTAAAAGGATGTAAACATGGACCATAGAAATCATATCCTTGTTTCAGTGGCACAACCGGAAGTTAAAAGGGATGATGTTTACCTTAAATTTTTCTTTGTTGAGCTTTTTCTAATATGATGAACCAAAAAAGTATGGATTTGGAGTGGAAATGGATTGGCAATGGAGAGGGTTTTTGAGAGATTTGAAGAGAAAGTGTAAAATGGTATTGATCACCACGGTTGCTGCTTATAGCAATCAGCATTCATGACAAAACCAGAAATAAACTTCCAGTTCCATACAAAATATTCAGGTGGCATGTAATTCAATGTTCTCACTTCTATGGTCGGAGTTATACTTCTGTTTTCCTACCGGAAGTTAATCTCCGGTACAGTTTTTTACTGATTCAGTGGTGCCACCACATTTTGACTGATTTGAACAAAATAGGGTGTGAAGTGGAAATAAACTTCCGATTTTGAGAAGGGCATTTTGGAATTTTTCATGGGGTGCGCTTCACCCCTATGAATGGATTAAGAAATTCACTTAATCGATTAGGGCACACAAATTTTAAATTTTAAATTTTTTTAACACAACAAAATTAATTCATATCATTATTCATATCAATTTTTTTTTTAATTTGAATTTTTCTAATCAATTATTTTGTCCTTTTTAGAGTCCTTGTTTTTGGGCTTTTGATTGAGATTATAATTGATATTTTAATTTTGGTACCCTTTTCTTCATTTTTACATTTTTTCCTCAAAATAAAAAATCTTAAAATTCGAATGATTTATTTGTAATAATAATTTAAAGAGATTAAGCAAATAATAAACAACTTATTTAGTGGGTTAATTAGATTTTTTCGGTTTTTCAACCATTAAAAATTGTATGACCTTAAATCCTAAGTAGACTTGAGAAAAACTTCTCATTTCAAGAGAATGAAGCAATATTGTCATAAATCCCTCTCTGTAAATCGTTTGACTGAAAAGTTGGTTCAAAGCACAGGGTTGATAAATTCATTACAGGCTTCTCACCTCAACCTACTAAGAGACTAAATCATCATATATCATCATAAATGTTTAGAAACGTCCTCGATAAGAATACTATGATTGCGCCAGTTAAAATACACCATCAACAAGAATACCTTGGATCATAGACATCAAAAATTTAGAATCATCAAACATAATCGGGAAAGAGTTTTACTTATATAATCAAAGGTACATTTTGCTTTGCATAGCTTCATTTAACACACACCATAACCGAGAATACCTTGGATCATAGGCATCAGAGATTCAGAATCATCAAACCTAATCTGAAAAGACTTATATGTAAGATTAATTCACTCTGAGACTGCTACGTTTAAGCATTATACATCCAAAGATTTAAGAGACTGTATGACATATGTTGAAACAAACTCTTTATATTTTCGGTTATGTTGCTAGATCGCATCCATATCCAATGACGGTGAGTGTTTTTGTTGTAATCGGCGAGGAGACTAGAAATCAATCATTGGAAAACTTGGGAGGGTAACCAGATTTTCTGATTGCATGATGTTGGTTTTGGCCTCGACACCGGAAAGGATTCTACTACATTAACGAAAGGATGTTGTTTTGCAAGGACTTCTGAGCTATCTGTTGCAGGATTCTGATGGATAAATGGTTGAGTCTCTCTTTATCAGTGCACCGTAATTCGTTGGACTGATAATATGATATCTCCTTTTTTGTCTGTACGTAGATTATGTTTACTTGATAGAACCAAAGTTCAAATTCTGGTTGTTTTGTTTGTCCTTTATATAACAAATGTTCTTCAAATTTCTTTGCTTCTTATTATAAATTTCTTTTATTTTAGATAAAACTTGCTATTGAGGATGTCAATTGCAAAGAAAATGAGTTTAAGTTTTGGTTGTTATGCTGAGATTTTGGTATCGTCATTGAATACCAATTTCTCTATGTTAGTTCATGCAAAATGGTTAAGTTATGTACTTTAGATAACATCTTCAGTAGGCCTATTCCCATAATTTAGTACAGCCATTTATTGGGATATTAGGCAAAACCAAACGTACAAAAAAGAAAAACTGTTGGTTCAAATTGCCATATAGTTTGCAAACATATAATTGTTGACAAGAATTAACCCTTAATGCATGCAATAGTAATTTTTAAGCTAGGGATAATATAGGTTTAACCAGATGTTAATATCTTCTTATATTATGTGGTGCTGATGGCTAGTACACAAATAAATTATTTGGTGAGGGTGTGGGTTGAAATCACATTAATTGCAAAAAAGAGAAAAAATAATTTAATTAATATTATTTGATATCTTATTTTATTTCATATATATCATCTTAGATTACAAAGTCATAAAAACAAAATACTTAAATATAGTTCACGAAGTAAAAATATCAATATAGGACCCCAATACATAGTTGCATGAAGTAATTTTCCTTTAGTCAATTCAGGTACTCTTTGATGAGGGTTTTTGAAATATCACTTGACATTTACACCAACCGTTGACACATTGACTTATCATACCTCCACAACAATATTCTTTAAGACAACCTGAATCACTAAAACAATATGTATGTTCGTTAATCCGCGCTGCAAGGGAAAAAGACGATAAAGTAAAGTAAATTAGATTGGTTAAAATATTATGTAAAAAGTAAATAAGAAAATTTAAAATAAATAAAAAAACTTACATTCAACGTTTGTTGCAGAAAAAAATAAAAAAAGAATGATAATCATGGAACAAACAAACTTTATAACATTAGCCATATTTCTTCCCTTTCTATTTAATAAATGGTTTTATCTATTTATAGAGTTCATCATTTGCTTACACCGATAAAATAACTTTTAGCTTTCATGAATTTGTAAAAAAATCTTTAAAAATTATAATTAATACTAAATGTAACTCGTGTATATTAATGTATTGTGGTTGTCTCTTTAAAATATAAAGAGGTCAAATTAGAACTTGTTTTTCAACTAAATTTCCATATATTTACAATTTCTCGTGATAGGAAAGGAAAAAACAAAATATAATTTATATTTTTGGATCACACATATTGTTAGTTCTATGATTTTATGATTGGATAAATTTTAGTAAAACATGGTTCTATATTGATGTTGTGTAAGATATTATAACATTTTCATCAATTGTCATAACAGTTTTACTGTTATATGTTTCAGCAAGATTTCGAAGACAAATGTCAGGACATCTTGGTTTGTGTACAGTGGGCGTTGTTGTTGTATATCTCTTGAAATATTGAATTTTATTTGTTGAGACCCTTTTGGATATACTTCATCATTATGCGCATGTCAAGGAGATTATTTAGGACAATAGTGCGTATTTATTTGGATTTCTTGAAAATAATCTTGGAGATTTTTTAGGAAGATTTAAAAAGATTTGTTCATATTTTCATGAGAAGTTCTTGCAGCTTTTTTTAAACGGGAAGACGAGATCTATTTGAAGAGTTCAAGCCCGTACTGCAAGATTCTATATAAAGAGATTTTCTAGACCTAAAAAAAAGCAAGAAATCACAAGAAGAAACTATGTGTACAACATAAGGTTTTAGGGTTTTGCGTGTCTTTTAAGTTCTTTGTGTGTCACTCATGTATCTTTTGATGCATTGAGTTGACCGGTTTTTGCTGCTTTATCAATCTATTTTTCTCACACGTGAGCTTTTAAGTAAAGGATTGAGTGATCTTATTTAAGTGTCTTAAGTAAGTATTGTCAATTGGAAGTGCAATCTTATATTTTATACTAGTTACTAGGATTATAACTAGTTTATTTATAACTTAGGTGATTTAAACTGAGAGGTTCTCATATTTAGCAGCTTCCTAGGTAGAACTTATGAAGGGTAGTGATTAAGAGAACAGTTTTAAAGTGGAATTTCTAAGGTTTTAACTATTACTATATAGTGGATTTCCTATCAATATGAACCCTCGCTCGTGATACTTGTGAGTTTTCTTATCAATATGATTACTAGGAATGCACACTCGTGAAGACATAATTATATTATTTTTGGTGGTCATTTTATTCTTCTTAACTCCATATTCAATTCCATCATGTCTCCTATCTTTCTTTCTTAAAGTTTTTTAACAATGTGTAGAAGGTGATCATTAAGATTTAGAGGATATTTTTCTAGGGAAGGGCTTAAATATGTGTCTAATATTTCTTGGGTTAGGCTGATAGATGTTTCTAAACCTAAGAATTTAGGTGGGTTGAAAGTATGTGACTGTAACATCCCAATTTTCTATATGTAATAGATTAATTCTTTTACTAAATTTCAATATTCACATAATAATTTATTTTATGTGTATAACTACATTTTAAATATTTATTTATTACTAATGGTTTGTTGTTTTTTTATCTTTCTGATTTATTTATTGATTTTGTAGACAATTATTTTATAGGATAGTAATATTAATACTTATATAATGTTTGAAGTATAAAAATAATAATAATTTTATTTATTTATTTAAAAAATATTATTTGAGAAATTAATTTATTGTTAATATTAAGTGAATTGTTGAATCATAGAATCATAGAATATAATAAAGCAAGATGAGTATGTTGGCAAATTTGTCATTCGTCATCTTCTTAGAAGCCTTCCTATTTTTAAATATTCTATTAATAGTAATCTTTCTATAATTATCTTTAATTATTTTTAAATATTTTAATTTATTAATTATTAACAACTCAATAATTAATAATTACTTATTCCTAAATAATTAATCGTTTTTGAAACAATTCTAGGGTTTCAAATATTTGTTTTCAATTTGCAATATTTTTGATACATTTCTAGGGTTTTTATACATTTCTAGGGTTTCAAATATCTGTAATCAATATTAAATTTTTTTTTCATAAACGAACAAATAATGACGGTAAATCCTTCGTATGGGATTTCAAACACTTAGGATTCGTTTGGTTGGGAGTAGATGGAGGGGAGGGGAGGGAAGATTTATAAATATATTTGTTTCTTTTCTTTTAACCTCAGCTTTTAATTTATTTCTTTTCTCGAGTTGTAGGGAGCAAAAAATTATCAAGCTATGAAGGAGATGGTGGCACAAACATGTTAATTCTCTCCTTAATTTATTATAAACACTCTAAGAAAAAAAATCAATTTTAAATGCACATATATACCATTAACTTAGGCTACACACACAGCAATTTAGTCATCTATCTATACACAGCAATTTAGTCATTGACAGTGGACACATTAACATCTCATCATTTAACAAAAATAAAATACACAATGGAAGAGTGTATTCTTAAAACCTCTCGTCATTTAATTTTAAAAATAAAAAAAACCTCCCTCGCCTCAGCTTCCATTAAAGTTTCTCACTTACTCAGCTGAACCAAACAAATCACAACAATAAAAGAAATGCTCAGTTCTGTCAAGAGTAAAAAAGAGGACTTCAATCCTGCCCAAAATTTCAAGAATAGAAATGAAAGTTGCAACAACTACAAAGCAAACATGGCAAAACTTGCTGTAATAACTTCTATATGAAAATTTTGATTATTTTGACTCTTTTGTTCAAAGTCTAAAATAAATATACCTAACTCAACCTCCCTAACTTAAATTATAGATGTTACAAGGGAAAGAAACTACAAAAACAAAATTGCAGGAACATGGAACACAGAACAGCGCTTCAAATAATACCAAATTAACAGCTAAGAAATGACTAAACTGAGAGGCAAGGCGACCGACCCTCTTCTAATGGAAGATTTACACGACAACCACCAAGTTGATCAGGCAGCTGCACCATGGCCTGCATCACGACCACGCCCACCACCCCATCCCCTTCCACGACCTCGGCCTGCACATCATCAAACAAAAATTACTACAACATCCTTAAGTAACTTCTAGGGACCCCTATAGAATATGCCAAAACAAGAAGGTAACACAGGTGACAAAGGAAATTAAACCACAACATGGAAAACAATTGGGAAATTCAAACCAAATAACTTTCTAATGCAAATAGGACACAGCAAAATACTTGCGCAGACTAAAATAAACAAATTTGTTCTGTATACGAAAGCACGCAACAGGGGTATTAATCAAACTTCATTTGATAATACATTTATAGATGGCAGTTAATCTATATCTGGAAACCAAAATATGGTGGGCTCGCATGCTTACCACGTGTGGCGGGTGGTGCATCATATTCACCATTGTCGTAATACCCGACAGGCTGGGCACCATAGCCTCGTCCTCGTCCCCGGAAAGCACGGCCCCATGCACGGCCACGCCCTCTGCCACCATAGCCACGGCCACCATCCCAACCATCTCCATATTCCATACCCCCATTGTACATTCCTACAAAGAAAAAATTGCATCATAATAAGATCATTTTTTATTGTAAGAGAACCCATAAAAGAGTCCAAGAAAGCATTTCAGACCATTCTATAATATATATGCCACATCCAATTACAGTTATATAAGCAAAACAAAAGACGCGGCATTACCTCTGCCTCTACCCCTGCCCCTTCCACGACCTCGCCCCCTTCCTCGCATCCTTGGTGAGCCTTCTGTTTCAAAATTATATTTAGCAAATAAACATGCAAAATAATAAGACTTCATTCATTTGAAATATCAAAAGAAAAGACTATTGATTCACCTCCTTCGTCTTCATATTCATTTAAAGGTTTTACTTGATCAGCCGGTAGAGGAGGCTGATATCTGCATGAGGAAAAAACAAAATTAGATCTTGCCAGCAGAGAATACAATTAAAACCAAAACAAAAAATATGAATTTTAAAACATAATGTGAAAGACAGACAAATAACAGTTTAATATTTAGTTGAACCCCTGCATTTATAGGAGTCTAGATCAAATAATCAAAGGTGCAAAATTGTAAACACAACAAAGTGACAATAAAACAACTCAGCGAATGAAATCAACCAAGCCCATTAAAGATAAATTATGTAGAGATAAAGCATCTAACAACAAAATTTAGCGATAAAATGCCTTTAAGTATCATGAAAGTGTGTACCCTATAGAGGATGTATCCAGCTCTTTCTTTGACAAGGTGATTGTGATCATTGAAACATGACGGGTAGTTTCCAAACTGAGCAAGTAAAACACAAACAAAACAATCACACTCATGCACACAAATATTTGATAAGGTGGAATAGACTATAGAGGAAAAGATAAGCCATACGGAAGAAGGCCTTCTTCTAGTGGCTCCCATGTGTCAGTTATATCAGTTGATCCGATTTGAGTGTTCTGATGCAGACCAACAATCCTTCTCTGAAACAAGTAGAAATAAATACGAGTCACAATAAGGAAGACCAAAAACAAATGCCAACCAATTTACTGCATAAGGATATCGACCCCCCACCTTTATTAGCTCAGTAATCATTACAGTCTTATTTATTGCCCGTCCCATTGCTTTGACAACAATTTCATCCGATCCTTTCTCCTACAAAAAACACGTGTAGATCAATATTAAAAAGGGGGGAAATTGTAAAATATTAGTTCGTTCTAGATTAATTGATACTTGAATGCATGTATTACACCAAACAAAATAAGTGAGAAAAGTCATGAAAACAGCAAAAAAAAAAAAATATATTCATTGTAAGTTTGTAACTTAATTAATTGAACATTAACCAACATGAGAACATAATATATACAGCAGTATGTAAAGCAAAAACAAGGAAGTGCCAAGAGCTATATAGGAAAAGCAATGTCCCGCAATTATTAGAGAACAGGCAATCCCTAGTCTTCTCCCCTTCTCTGTCTGTATCCGCAGAGAACATTTCTCTTCCCTTTTCTGCAAGTTTTCTACTACCCACTTTCTGCAAGCCATCATGTCACCAGATTCTTGTTTTCTCCTCTCCTGTGTTTCCAGTTTCTTTCATTTATGTTTCTTGTTTCCTACTCTGTTTTTTACATTCCCAATCTGTTTTTTTCCTTCACTTGTTTTTCCTCCTCTCTATTTCCTTCTTGTTTCTGTTTTTTTCAACTCTATGCCGCTATCCGGAATTGACTACCCAGCACTTAATAAGCCGGTTTTGTGGAGTTGACTTGGGCCTAAGACCTAGGACTGTATCAAATCGTATCTTTGTTCTCTCCAAACCTACACTATCACTAAGTAAATCAAATATGTTGTTATTTCAAGAAATTGATTTCACTTCATTGTTACTCTTCTGTAATCTTTCACATGATGCTACATTTCATATAAAATGTTACGTGAGTCATTGATATGAGATTTAATCCATAAGCAGCACATTAATGGGATAACAATGTATAAATCATAAAAGTTACTTCATTAATAAACATGCATAAATTCAACACAAATTTCACTCGGCATTAAGAGCAATTAATTAAAACACATTGGAGATTATAACTAACTTGAAAGAGAGTGGTGGCATATGTGATATAGTTCCTCATCCTTCCTTGGGTAGTAATGCGGATCTCATTCTCGTTGATTGGAGTATCTGCTTTCGGCTTCTCCACCCTCTGGTATCTATCCATCTGATCACAAACATGAAAATCAAAGCATTAATTGAAGAATCTAGGGTTTACAATAACATAGAGAGAGAGATACCGTTTGTGTTGTGCGTGAGTGAGATGGAAGCGAGGGTGTGTGTGTGTGTGTGGCTTTAGGCGAATATGTCAATGTTTTGGGGATATGGACGAAAAAGAAAAGCTACAGGCAGCAATTGCAGTCTCTAATCTATCTATCAATAGAATGCTCAAGGAGAAGAAAAAGGCGGATGAGTAGGGTTACTGTGGTCTCGGTCTCATTCCCGATTACATCGCTAAACTTATCCGGACCATTCCTGTCGTAACAATTACCCCATGGGCTTATATGGCCCATCTAGACTAGTTAAAACTTTTATACCCCTCACTGCCACCCTCAATTTTTATTATTTCATAGATATTCTTGGTGAGATGTCAAGAATTTCCGAATAAACTTTTTGATATAGATAATAAAATTTTCGGTATAGACAAAATTTCTGGTTAGACATAAATAAATTTTTGATACTTTACAATATGAATTTTTTGGTATTTTATAAATTTTAAATTTATCAATTAGTACCGAAAATTTTAAATATATTGAAATTTTTGGTAGTTCATTAATTCATTTTTTAACGATTAGGATTTTGCTGATATCTTTGGAGAGTCCTGATTGCACCGAAAAATTTGTGCGGTCTAGAATACATCGTCATTTGTATAAATAGGGGCATATGTTATACATAAAGACATCTCGAAAAATACCTCTTCCTCAATTTCTAATTAAGGCATAAGCAACATTGTTGTTCAATTCAAGCTTCCAGATGGCACCACATCCCTCGCCAACTTGAAAAGAAAATTTGAATGAGTTGTTGCCTCATACTGAAAATAAAAGGGTGAGAAATATCGAATTTCAGGAAGATTGAATTGATACATATGGAAGGGTGAAATACAATTTGATTGAGTTGAAGACCGACGAAGATGTGAAGGCAATGTGGAAATCATTTTGGCGTAGGATAGCCAAGGGTCCGATCGAGTTATATGTGGAGTTAATAAGATTTGTCGATGACATAATAAAGATGTTGAAACATCCAGAATCATCTGGTAGTGCCTAGGTTTTCATGTTTAGATTTTTTAAAACTTATGTTTGTTGTGTTATTTTATGTTATGTTCATCTTCGAATTCAAACATGTAATCGCCAAAATATTATGCAATAAATAAGAAGTCTCTATGTCACAAAATATAATACAACCAAAATATAATAGATTTACATACGCCCGCCACGGGTTACGTCTGATAACCTAACTAAACTTATATAAATCTCACATCAAGGTTTACCAAACTCATGAGGTTATCTAATATAAGAGCAATAAATTATAATCGGTTTCCCTGGTTACCTACAGGTGGTGGAGGTGGTGGTGATGGTGGTGGCACGTTAGAACCCTTAAAACGTGAAGGCCCCAGAAAATCAAAAACCTTAGTCGGTGGTATAACCTGGGGGTGTGAAATATTATGATACCACTCCGGGTATCCATCCTTGTACTGTGAAGGATATTAAACCAAAACTCTTGTATCTTTGACGTCACAGACAGAGCTGATGATGTGACTCTGAAACCATCTATCAATACCACCAGATGGAACCTCTGGAACTCCACGAGGGATGCCTTAGATATAACCATATTGTCGCAGACACCTCTCATAAAAGTGTCTAGACACGTGGTTCTCCCACCTAATATGCCCTAAACATGAAGAAGCGTCGTCAAATGCATGATGGGGCCGTTGACATGCATATGGTGTCCATACAACATCCTTTGCGATCAAAGCTTCAAGCCTCCTCATGTAATCCATCACACCTCATAGAATGGCTTGCTTGCCATTCCATATTCTCACTCGTGGAACTCTTAGTGGGACACGCTGGATCTTCTGATCACAGATGTAGGAGAAGTGCTTGTATATCCAACACTATATAAAAAATAATTTAATATAACATCAAATAATAACTAATATACTCAAATAAATTGATAAAAACCAACAAATAAATGCTAGTTTACCTGCAATAGGCTTAGATAACTAGCTACATGTTTGGTCTTAGGCTGAGAAGTAACTTCAAGTGTCGTGTATAACATGGTCAACGTTGCCACTCCCCACGCCTGACATAGAGTGTTTAGTGTACTGAACAGAGCTAGCAAACATCAATGTAAACACCAGACTTGTCTATAAAGAGAGTATATGCCATTAGATGTGGCATGTGCGGCCTAGCGACAACCTAATACCTATGAGCCTCCACGTGTTTCCCATACAATTTCCTCAACCAAGACATTTGAAGGTAAAATCCCTAGTTAAAGTCAAACTCTTCTATAAAACACCAGACGCCCTTGTAAAAAGCAAAGTTAAAAAAATTATACATCAACTTTCAAAAACTTGATATACGAGTCATCATGGCAAACTTACAATAAAGAAAATAAAATATATACCTCGCCCTGCCATATCTTGTATGCGACATGCTCAGAAAATCCTGTCAGCATGGACTTGTCTGAAGGTTCTCCTATAAAGGCTTCATTCGTGTGAGTTGATGGCTCTGTAGACGCACAAGTCATGGTGTCTGTATCAATGGGAGACACCTCATCAATATACAACAACTTGCTCAACAACCGTCTCCACAAAATCCTCATCGGCAACCCCTTATCCACAGCAACCTCAACAGCCACAACCTCCTTAGTAGTCAAGTCCACAACAACCTACCTAATCACAAGAGTAGGCACATGCACATGAGCAATTGCATCCACATGAGTAGGTGCATCCACATGAGCAGGTAACTCCACGGGATCATGTACCTCTTCAATAGTAAAAACTCTAGCAGTTCGTTGTCGAGGTGTGTCGAACTGTGTAAACTGCTCAACCAATTGTTTCTGGTGTGAACTAGTCATAACATGTAATCTTTCTCGTAGCTCAAAATTTTGTGCCTCATCAGCCCGAACCTAAGCTTCTGCTCTATTAATCAGCCTTCTTGCAATGATATCATCTTTGCCCCTGGTCCTCACTAAAACAAAGTATAAAGGAGAAAAAATTAGAAAAAAAGTTACCTACCTGAAATTTAGAAATTTCTGGTATTTTTAAATAAAAAAATTGCACTATCGGGAATTTTAAAATTTCCGGTACAGAATTAGAAATTTCTGGTATTTTTAAATAAAAAAATTGCACTATCGGGAATTTTAAAATTTCCGGTACAGAAAGTAAACAACCGAATATTTCAAAATTCCCGGTATAAAATGTAACAAAATAACCGGCAATTTCAAATTTTATTTTGAAGAAATACCGTAAATTTCTTACTACTTCGCAAAATCTTCAGTATTGCCCAGTATATTTTAAATTTTTGGTGTGATCCTGAAATTTTTTGAAAGTTTGTGAAAAAATTTGATTGAGCTATTTTGGTGTTTTCATACACTTTGGAAAGTGTCAAGTTTAACTGGGGGTGTTAAGTTAAAACCTTAATTGTCTCATATGCCTAGAAAGCGGTAGTCCAAAAATTAAATCATTAATTATAAATAATCAATGGTACATTATGATATTGTATGAACTCTACTAGTTAATTTTCATTTTCTCAATAATATTCATAAATTTCCACTCACATACACTTGAATCTAAGATTTTCTCAGTTTCACTCAAATAATCTCCCAAATATTTGTAAGAATCAATATTATGGACGTAACAAACTTCATGTATACATACCAAAATATTTATCTCTCCTGAGTTGTAATTAATAACAAAGAATAAAATTTTACACAATCAAAAGATACTACTAGACTCGAATAATTAATCTTTTTTAAGGCAAAATATTATATATTGTTCTGGACCGACCAAAGGTCACATACGGATAAAATCAAATACTCGTCTCAATAATGCAAAGACAATCATAATTATCCAACATATAGGATCAACACACATAGTACTTTATGTACACTTTTTTAATTTCATACTTTCATTTCACTCATCTTATACTCTGGAACTGACTTAGGCGTTGGAGTACTAGCCTTGCAGGTCTACCCACATGTTGCGTATCAGAGATTAGCATCACCGCTTTAGGAGTCAGCTGTCATGGTACGAAAAAAACATGATTGCACGAACGCGCTCGAAATGTAACACAATCGCCATTGAAGTTTACCTATAAAAGGAAAATGTTTATAAAACCCTAAAAGAACAAAAATATGGTTGTCGTAACCAAATTCAGATTCGGGAGTCGATTATGCGTGGAGATGATATTAGCAACCCACATATTTGTTATACCCAACAAGAATCATTTAGTCGGTTTTGCAAAAGAGTGTTTGTGTATGTTATTTAATTTATTCTAATTATTATGTTGTATTTACAAAAGAAAGAAAGTGGAATTTTATAGTTTTTTATTAGGGTGCGGTGATAAATTCAAAGCTATGTAGTTCTTAACAAGAAAGATAGTTTTTTGTATTTTGTATTATGGTGCTTGACTAGATGTTGAATATCGCTCATGCATATCCTCTAATATGATGAGGAATTCAAAGTTATGTAGTTCTAGGTAGCAAATGTTTATTTGTTGGTCGATTTTAAAAAATGATACTTAGGTCACATTTAAGAAAAAAATATTGCTTGCTATCCTGACATGTAAGTAAGGAACGATGTGTGTTAGTCACATTAGGATAGATAAAACATAATCTAGATTCTCGCAGATTATGCCTCAATCACATTTGAGTGAATAACATTGTGTGTTAACCAAACATTGGAGTATGGAACATTGTGATTTCATCATGTTAAAATGGATAAAATATATTTTGAATTCTTGTAGATTATGCCTCAATCACAATTAAGCAGACAATGTTGTTATTTAACCAAACATGGAAGTAGAGAACATTGTGAGTCCATCACGTTAGAATGGATAGAACACGATTCATATTCTTGCAAATCATGTTTTAATCGCATTCGAGTGGACAGTGTTGTTCTACTAATCGCAAATGAGAGTAATAAAGCATTGGTTTGAGTTTTTCACTGAAATATATAAAGCATCAGTTGTTTATGAAAAGGTTTTCGGCGCGCTAAGGCGAAAAATATAGGTTTGATTGGTTGCGGTTTTTTTAAGTGGAAGATGAGTACTTGAAATGCAAGTTATATAGAAAGTATCCATATACTTGGGGGAAATAGGGATATACATCCAACTAATCCTTTTTCATCCGATTTTATCAAGAAAATAATTTCGAGTGGATGACGAGTATTTGAAATGCAAGTTATACAACAAGTATCCAAATACTCATGGAAGAGAGGGATATACATCTAACTAGTTCTTTTCTGATTTTATTAAGGAAATAGTTTCGAGAGGATGAAGAGTATTCAAAATGAAATCTATACATTAGGTATTGAAATACTCGAGGGAAAAGGGATATACATCCAACTAGTCCTTTTTTGCCTGAGTTTTCTATAAAAGACATTTGAGTAGTGAATCGAGTCAAGATCTCTCGAAGACGACAAGTACTCAAAATGAAAGTTATATGGCTTGTATCCAAATACTTAGGGACCAACAGAGATATACGGCCAATAGATCATTTTTCAGCTATGAAAGAAGAGTTAGATTCAATTGTATTATTACATTTTCGAAGGATTATGAATATTCTAACTGCAAACAATGCAACAAGTATTTGAATATTTGGGGGTCAACAAAGATATACGTCCAAGAGACCCATTTTCATCAGTGTTTATTATGAAAACGATTTGAAGCGCTTATGATAAAGTGGGAAAAGAATACTTAATTTGATCAATGGATTTGATTGATTTTTGGTTTAAAATTGTTTTGTTTTTTTATAAATATTTGATTAGTAGTCATTTTATTTTTATTCTCTTTTTACTAATTCGATTATTTTAACTAATCTAACATAATGAAAACAAAACAATTAATCAAAAATAGAAAATAAAATAACATGGGTGTGAAGTAATAAGGGCATGGTACAAAGAATAAAATTATACTGGGCCTAATCCACTAACATACAAACGATAATCAATACTTAAAATAGAAACTTAATTAAAAAGAAATTTAAAAAAGGAAAAAAATCAGAAACTACAAAAGAGTTTGTGGGGTGCCTAATTTTCTAATTTTTGGATTAGTGAAGACTTTTAATTTTTTTTCAAAATCCACATTGACCAATATCAAACAGATACAGGGCTATCATTATTTAAAATGAAATTAAACAAAAAAATATAGTAAAAATCATAAAAGAGAAAAATGTGAAAAGCAAAATATGGAATCATAAACAAGGATACTCCTCCTACCAGTGGAGATGAACAAGAATACAAGCACTTTCCAAATTACCAAAGTGGTGAGACAATCAAGTTCAAATTAGGTTTTTGTGTTTAACAATAAGGATGTGATAAATAATGATGTTAAGGAGTATGGTAATGTTAGTAACAAAAATGTGTACTTGAAAAAGAATGATGGAAAAACGACAGTAGTCAAGTGTCAAGATGCATGTACCTGGATATTTTTGGACCAGATCACACTTCAAGACATATGCTAAGTGTGACCTATAAGTCAACAATATGTATGAGGCATTTAACAGAGTTATGTTGGAACATAGAGGGAATTAAGCACTATATCACTAAAATGATTATAATTCATAAGGAAATGATGGAAAAATACCTCTGAGATATATGCCCTAAGATCTAACTAATTCTTGAAAAGAACAAGAAACATGCACATGGTTGGACTTAATGGTATGGAAATTTATGGAGTAACCAATGGGATTGAAACATATTGTGTCAACCTTAAACTAGGTACTTGTGCATGTAGGAAGTGGGATATTGACTGGGATTGCTTGCAGCCATGTTATCTTATGTATGTGGAAAATTAAAAAACCTTTAGAAGGCTATGTTTTTTTATTATTACAAGTATGTTTCATACACCTTATCATTATGTATTGTATTCATGTGTATATTTGTTTCAGATTAACATGTTGTGTAATTGTGTGCAAGAAAGTTAAGTTTCTAGAGTGTTATGCATACATCTTCTACCCATCTAACGGACAACATCTATGGATTGTAGATGGACAACTAGCAGTCAATCCATCATTGATGAGAAAGGCACTTGATCATAACATGAGAAGTTTCAAAATAAATAGAGTTGCGTATAAAGCCACACCAAGGGGTGAGAACAAAGCCAAAAAGTAAAAAACAATCAATTCTAAAACCAATACAAAGACAACTTCAAAGACCAAGACTAATACAAAGGACAAGACCAAGACTAAGGGCAAGACAAAGACTAAGACAACCACTGTCACTGAAATTGACATTTCATCATAGGGTCCACCTCTTACTCAACCAACTTAAGAATAGTTATAGAATCTAGAAGTTATTATATTGTTATGTGTTTTTTGAAATGTCATGAACAAGTTTTTGTCATGAACATATGTATGTTTTGTTTTCTATCATGAACATGTCTATGTCGTGAACAAGCTTATGAAGTTGTCATTTTGTGCTATTGAACGAGTTTCTATGTATGTTTTATGTTAAGTTTATATGTATGTATGAACAAGATAATGAAGTTGTCATTTTGTGCTAATGAACAAGTGTTTATGAATCTATATTTTGCCATAACATTTCAATAGAAAAATTCTAATTTTTTGCTACTGAACAAGTGTTTATGAACATATATTTTGTCACAACATTTTAATTGAACAAGTATTTGTTACATTTTCATTTCAAATTAAACTAAAACATTTATTTTATTACAATGATCTGAACATAGATATGTTACATTTTCATTTCATCACACTAATCCTAATGCTAATACAAATATTAAATTATAATTCAAAACATTAATCATCATGTTAACACCAACTTAACCAAAACAACTACTTCATTACAATTGACAACACTAATCCTAATGCCAATACAAAAATTATCGATATAGAAAATTCTATGGTAAAGTTCATTAAATTCAACTTCATCTTCAATTCTATAACTTTTATATTGGCTTCATTCACTTTAGTCCTTTCTTGTTCCAATTCTTTGTTTAGTGAAGTGATCACTTCCTTGGATCTTGCAAACATTTCCTCATCATACCATATAAAGTGGTTGCACCTATTATACCCATGCAGCTGGAATTAAAAAACAAAGATGAAGAAATGTCAAAATAATGAAGAAAAAAAGATTTTCGAAACTACAAATATGAAGATTACCTTGTACATCCCCCACCCAGAAAAATGTCGATCTGGGTTGAAATTGGTCCATGAAGTCATCAATGGAGCTTCAAGTCCACAACTGCATTCATTTAGAAATGAACGGTCAACAAATTGTTTGTTGGATTTCGAGCATTGAGTCATCTTTTAGAAACGAATTCCAATAACGAAGATCTAGGGTATGTTTAAGATGAAAAGGGATGAACAAAGAAGCTAAGCTGAAAGAGGCGAATTGAACCAGTCTAGGGTTTGTAATGCAATGTGAAAACGATAAAGATGAAACTCTAAAGGTTAACTTGAGTTATTTTATAATAGGTAATAGATTTTTTTCATTTCTTAATAATAATAAAAATATTAGTGGGAAATTAAAAATCTTACAATATATTAAAAATTGATTAATATATTGTTAATAATGACGTGGTAATTATCTCGTCAAATGTTTAGGTGCAATGTCATTAAAATAGTTGACAAATGGAAGGGGACCACCAAAAATTCAAATAATTTGAAACTTAGGGACCAAATAGCTGGGTTTTTTAAGGGGTACTAAAAAGTTTGGAAAATCATTATAGGGTGACTAAAACTACATATAAGATTAACAATAATGATAATAATAGCATAACTAAACTTGTTTTTTTGTTTAGTTATTTGGATTAAGAAAAACGAATGAAAAAGAATCAAAATTGAATAAAATGTGAATGCTAGCAAGTACGAAAACATAAAATAAGTACACCGAGTCAATCTACCTGTAATATCGTTCCGTAAAACATACCATCGCAACTCATTTATTGCAGTTGAAAATACCCAGATAAAAAGACTCAAATTGAATGAAACACGATTGTGCATGAATGCAAAAATAAATAAATGAATGCACCAGATTAACCTACGTGTAATATTGTTTAATAAAACATACAGTTGTTGGCTCGAACTAAAGAAATATGTTCATTAATTTTATGCACGATGGAAAAATGCTTCTGCCGATTTGTCTGCAAAATTGTATCGTTATCCTTGACAAAATAAAATAAAGTTGGTTGACTGGAAAAAAAAAATGTCCAGACAAAATTAGTGTATCACATCAATCATCACCAATCGATAACAATTCTTGTCCCAATACGGAACAATGGCGCCTTCTACGAGAATCGACTTCTAATTTTTGTAAAATTCTACAATCAAATCTCGTTTGATCCTAAGTTAGATCGTGATGGATAATAAGAATGAGAATTCCATCCACAACCTCATGTCAATGAACTATTCCTCTACACCTCTAGATCCAACAACAATTTCTTATTATTGTAAATAAAGAAATGAATAAGGAGTCGATGTAATAATAATGATCTCCTACCACCATACCTCACTTTACCAGAAAGATGAATCAAAGGAATCAATGAATCAACGTTATTGCTACACAATAAGCGAACCTCCAAAGAAAATTTGAAATTCATGCATATCTTCATGAAAAGCCACGCCACACTAAAATATTCAAGCTACATTATGAGCTTGATTGATCGAAATGCAATTTGAAGGGAACATTAAGGTAGTTCTTTAACATGTAAGTCGAGATAGGATTGAGAAGAAGGAAACTCCATGCATCTAATGAATTTGTCATGTAAGTATTGAGTTCACAACCTAAGTAATGGTGAATTAGGTTTTCATACTTTTTCATTTATTTTAGAGATGTTATGGTTCCTTTTATTTTTCTGAAAAATATGATGACCGAATGAACAATATTGTTGGAAAAATAAAGTATAGTAAAGAAAATTAAGACAAGGATATATACTATTTCCCCTTATCGACAAATGGTACACCTAGTCCTTTCACACCCCATGATAGATTTCTATTATTTTTAGATATTTGTACAAGCCCCACACTAAGACCTCTCCTACTACAATCTTCTAACAAAACCGAAAAAGCAAATCACTTCCTTGATTTCTAACAACACCAACAACTATGGATGACTTTGAATCAATGATTCAAAGAAATTTTCCAATAAATAGAAATACAATCCTTACTATTTGCAAACACATGTAGAAAGTACAACCATTTTTCTTAATCAGCGCACACTTTGTGAAAAATATAGCAAACAAATAAAACATTATACAGACAAACTTTGCAGCAAACTTGATCAACTTGAGATTTTGCTACTTTTCTAGTATATGAAAATTCAGTCTTCTCCTTCAATGAACAAATCAAGATGACATAAACATTTAAGTGCTCAAGTGAAATCTTTAAATTTTTTCACATATGAATGAAAATCATGCACGAAAATGATTTTCTATTAAATATTACTGATACTTAAAAACATAGATTTATTCATGAAGAAGGTGATTCTGATTTGAAAAATCATTCTATTTATAATGCACCAAATACCTATTGAAAAACATAGACAATGGTTGAAAAATAATAATGAAATCATACAATGATACGGAAAGGTTTCATGACCATTTAAGATGAAGATGTATGGTACAAGTCCATTATTTTTCCAAAGCATACAAATGAAAATCAATTTCTTTGCCATGACAATCAACTTTCTATATCCAAACATTAAAAAAAATGCAAATTTACACGATGATAATCGATTGCATCAGGATGAAAATCAATTGTTATGCTTTAAAAATGCAATTTTCCGCTGACATATGATAATCGATTGTTTGAGGATGACAATTGTTTGTCGTGCTTTAAAAATGAAATTTTTGCTTTCTTAAAAGATGAAAATTTAATCAATGCAAGCTTAAAATTTTATGATTGATTCTTGAGCACCTAAAGCTTATAACAACTCAATCTCACATTATACATTGGTCAATAATCCAATTCCATTGAAATCTAAGACTTTTATGCAAACTTGATACTATGATTCCAATCTTTCCACTCTTTTTTTATTTGATATTTCTTATAAGATTGCCTTTTGTATCATCAAAACTAAGATAAGAAGGATGAACACATATTCTTCACAATCTCTCCCCTTTTTTTATGATGACCAAATACATTGATGAGAAGTTTTTGACAAAATACATAGATGAGAAGTTTTTGATTGATGATTGATTTCTCCACTATCTTGCATAATCCACTCTTTCTTTTGCAATTTATGATATGATGTCTTTGATATCGTAAAAAACAACAAAATGCAACCATTTATCTTCTCCCCTTTTTTGACATTATCAAAAATAAAAATAATAAAATCCAAAGGAGTATATCAATATAAAGGAAATGATACATTAAAATAAAATAACTTATTTTGTTTAGAACACTGGCATATGAAGTTAAAGTCGATATCAATGTTGATATTTCTTCAAATTATATTTCAATCACTGAAACTTTAAGAACTATCATACCATATGGTTGTGTATCTTGAAGAATCAATCTTGAATTAACAATACTACCATATGATTTTCAAGTATCTTCAAAACAATTAATAGTGCTTTGGTACCCAATAGTTGTTGGGTCCTCTTGGGTTAGATCCCTTTTGCCTCCAGTATTTCTTCATGAGTGACTTCTAATGTATCTCACATCTCTATTTTTTGTTTTACAATGTGAGACACGAAAGAATTCATCCATACCTACGACTGATTGTGAATGTGAGAAAAATACACAAGAACAGAGATTTGTTTGTCATGGATCATAGCTCTCGCCATTTCTTGTAAGGTATGGTTCTTCCTTTTGACAATATTGTTATGCTGAGGTGTGATAAGGACAAAAAAATTCACGAGTAATCTCTTCAGCATTGTAGAAAGAAGAAAAGCTAGAGTTTTCAAATTCCATGTGAAAAATCTTGAAAATTCCAATGACGGTGAGTGTTTTTGTTGTAATTAGCGAGGACACTAGAAATCAATCATTGGAAAACTTGGGAGGGTAACCAGATTTTCTGATTGCATGATGTTGGTTTTGGCCTCGACACCGGAAAGGATTCTGCTACATTAACGAAAGGATGTTGTTTTGCAAGGACTTATGAGCTATCTATTGCAGGATTCTGATGGATAAATGGTTGAGCCTCTCTTTATCAGTGCAGTGTAATTCGTTGGACTGATAATATGATATCTCCTTTTTTGTCTGTACGTAGATTATGTTTACTTGATAGAACCAAAGTTCAAATTCTGGTTGTTTTGTTTGTCCTTTATATAACAAATGTTCTTCAAACTTTCTTTGCTTCTTATTATAAATTTCTTTTATTTTAGATAAAACTTGCTATTGAGGATGTCAATTGCAGAGAAAATGAGTTTAAGTTTTGGTTGTTATGCTGAGGTTTTGGTATCGTCATTGAATACCAAATTCTCTATGTTAGTTAATGCAAAATGGTTAATTTATGTACTTTAGATAACATCTTCAGTAGGCCTATTCCCATAATTTAGTACAGCCATTTATTGGGATATTAGGCAAAACCAAACGTACAAAAAAGAAAAACTATTGGTTCAAATTGCCATATAGTTTGCAAACATATAATTGTTGACAAGAATTAACCCTTAATGCATGCAATGGTAATTTTTAAGCTAGGGATAATATAGGTTTAACCAGATGTTAATATCTTCTTATATTATGTGGTGCTGATGGCTAGTACACAAATAAATTATTTGGTGAGGGTGTGGGTTGAAATCACATTAATTGCAAAAAAGAGAAAAAATAATTTAATTAATATTATTTGATATCTTATTTTATTTCATATATATCATCTTAGATTACAAAGTCATAAAAATAAAATACTTAAATATAATTCACGAAGTAAAAATATCAATATAGGACCCCAATACATAGTTGCATGAAGTAATTTTCCTTTAGTCAATTCAGGTACTCTTTGATGAGGGTTTTATAAATATCACGTTACATTTACACCAACCGTTGACACATTGACTTATCATACCTCCACAACAATATTCTTTAAGACAATTTGAATCGCTAAAACAAGATGTATGTTTGTTAATCCGCGCTGCAAGGGAAAAAGACGATAAAGTAAAGTAAATTAGATTGGTTAAAATATTATGTAAAAAGTAAATAAGGAAATTTAAAATAAATAAAAAACTTACATTCAACGTTTGTTGCAGAAAAAAATAAAAAAAGAATGATAATCATGGAACAAACAAACTTTATAACATTAGCCATATTTCTTCCCTTTCTATTTAATAAATGGTTTTATCTATTTATAGAGTTCATCATTTGCTTACACCGATAAAATAACTTTTAGCTTTCATGAATTTGTAAAAAAATCTTAAAAAATTATAATTAATACTAAATGTAACTTGTGTATATTAATGTATTGTGGTTGTCTCTTTAAAATATAAAGAGGTCAAATTAGAACTTGTTTTTCAACTAAATTTCCATATATTTACAATTTCTCGTGATAGGAAAGGAAAAAACAAAATATAATTTATATTTTTGGATCACACATATTGTTAGTTCTATGATTTTATGATTGGATAAATTTTAGTAAAACCTGGTTCTAAATTGATGTTGTGTCAAATATTATAACATTTTCATCAATTGTCATAACAGTTTTACTGTTATATGTTTCAGCAAGATTTCGAAGACAAATGTCAGGACATCTTGGTTTGTGTATAGTGGGCGTTGTTGTTGTATATCTCTTGAAATATTGAATTTTATTTGTTGAGACCCTTTTGGATATACTTCATCATTATGCGCATGTCAAGGAGATTATTTAGGACAATAGTGCGTATTTATTTGGATTTCTTGAAAATAATCTTGGAGATTTTTTAGGAAGATTTAAAAAGATTTGTTCATATTTTCATGAGAAGATCTTGCAGCTTTTTTTAAACGGGAAGACGAGATCTATTTGAAGAGTTCAAGCCCGTACTGCAAGATTCTATATAAAGAGATTTTCTAGACCTAAAAAAAAGCAAGAAATCACAAGAAGAAACTATGTGTACAACATAAGGTTTTAGGGTTTTGCGTGTCTTTTAAGTTCTTTGTGTGTCACTCATGTATCTTTTGATGCATTGAGTTGACCGGTTTTTGCTGCTTTATCAATCTATTTTTCTCACACGTGAGCTTTTAAGTAAAGGATTGAGTGATCTTATTTAAGTGTCTTAAGTAAGTATTGTCAATTGGAAGTGCAATCTTATATTTTATACTAGTTACTAGGATTATAACTAGTTCATTTATAACTTAGGTGATTTAAACTGAGAGGTTCTCATATTTAGCAGCTTCCTAGGTAGAACTTATGAAGGGTAGTGATTAAGAGAAAAGTTTTAAAGTGGAATTTCTAAGGTTTTAACTATTACTATATAGTGGATTTCCTATCAATATGAATCCTCGCTCGTGATACTTGTGAGTTTTCTTATCAATATGATTACTAGGAATGCACACTCGTGAAGACATAATTATATTATTTTTGGTGGTCATTTTATTCTTCTTAACTCCATATTCAATTCCATCATGTCTCCTATCTTTCTTTCTTAAAGTTTTTTAACAATGTGTAGAAGGTGACCATTAAGATTTAGAGGATATTTTTCTAGGGAAGGGGTCAAATATGTGTCTAATATTTCTTGGGTTAGGCGGATAGATGTTTCTAAACCTAAGAATTTAGGTGGGTTGAAAGTATGTGACTGTAACATCCCAATTTTCTATATGTAATAGATTAATTCTTTTACTAAATTTCAATATTCACATAATAATTTATTTTATGTGTATAACTACATTTTAAATATTTATTTATTACTAATGGTTTATTGTTTTTTTATCTCTCTGATTTATTTATTGATTTTGTAGACAATTATTTTATAGGATAGTAATATTAATACTTATATAATGTTTGAAGTATAAAAATAATTATAATTTTATTTATTTATTTTAAAAAATATTATTTGAGAAATTAATTTATTGTTAATATTAAGTGAATTGTTGAATCATAGAATCATAGAATATAATAAAGCAAGATGAGTATGTTGGCAAATTTGTCATTCGTCATCTTCTTAGAAGCCTTCCTATTTTTAAATATTCTATTAATAGTAATCTTACTATAATTATCTTTAATTATTTTTAAATATTTTAATTTATTAATTATTAACAACTCAATAATTAATAATTACTTATTCCTAAATAATTAATCGTTTTTGAAACAATTCTAGGGTTTCAAATATTTGTTTTCAATTTGCAATATTTTTGATACATTTCTAGGGTTTCAAATATCTGTAATCAATATTAATTTTTTTTTTCATAAACGAACAAATAATGACGGTAAATCCTTTGTATGGGATTTCAAACACTTAGGATTCGTTTGGTTGAGTGTAGATGGAGGGGAGGGAAGATTTATAAATATATTTGTTTGATTAATTTTTTATAAGGGAATGGGAGGGGAGGGGAGGGAAGCAAAATCCCTCCTAAATTCACTTTTTGCTCCCCTCCAAATTGGAGGAATTTGGAGGGGAGGGAAGATTCATTAATTAAAATCTTATTATTTTCTCTAATTTGTCCTCAATTATATTTTTAATTCTCAAATTGTCCTTATTGGATTTATCATACTAATACTTTAAGTATTAACACATATAAAATTTGCATTTAAAAACATAGTTCTTATTATTATAACTTATATCAAATTTAATTTTAATATATAATAATAGTAACTAAGTTTTTTTCCGGTAAATCCTTCTCCTTTATCTCGTTGCAAACAAAGTTAAAGAGTTTCAAAAATAGCGACAAATAAACTCAACTCCAGTGTATCTAGAGTAGTCATCAACACAGATATAAACATATATCTTTCCTCCAAGACTCTTAACTTTCATGGGTCCCATGAGATCCATATGTAGTAATTCAAGAACATGAAGAATGGTAAGATGTTGCACCTTCTTACGAGACATTTTGGTTTGCTTCCTAACTTAATATTCTCCATTTTTTTTTACCTTCTTTGATCTTGAGATCGTGTATGCTAACAATAGCCTTTTCAACAGTAATTCTCCTCATACTTATGAGATTCATGTGCCCAAGTTTCTTATGTCACAACTTAATTTATTTAACTTTAGAGGTTATATATGATTCAGGTTGAATCCCATTAGAGGATGGCCACATGTAGCATTTGTTAGTGTATCTAAACCTTTCACGAGTAGAATTTGTTATTTGTTTGTAATGGTGCATTCTTTGCAAGTAAAATTGACACTTAATTCTTAATCACATAGTATCTAATACTTACGAGGTTAATAGTAAAATCATCAACCAATAACACATCATTAAGACAAGGAAGATTAGAAATTCAAGGTCGTCCCCGAGATTTTTAGTGCCCTGTCAAAATTATGAATTTGGTGCCATTTTTTTAATTCATAATTTTTTTACCAGAATTATAAGTCATATGTATCAAATAAATAGCCAAATTCATATGTATATATAATAAATAAAAAATGTTGGTGCCCCTAAAAAATTGGGGCCATGTGTCACCGCTCCTCCTGAACACCCTCTGGGACCCCTGATTAGAATGTCCAATTGACCATTTCCAACAATTTTTCCTCTAGCGTCATCACCAAAAGTAACATAATTGTTGGAATATGGTTTGATATTTTTCATATAATTTCTTTCCCCAATCATGTGTCGGTAATAACCGCTATCAAAATAGCAGTCTTTTTAGATGAAACTCTGAGAGGGGTGCAAGCAATGTTGACTTAATGCTCATGCTTCACATTGTTGAGGATATAGGTGAGACTTCATACTCCACTTTGGATACAAATAGTTTTTATGAAGATTTTTCTCATAACATCTATATAATAAAGGATGAATGTGACCATGGCGACGACAAAAATGACATTCACATGGACGTTATTATGTTGGTAGTCATGTGTACTAAATTGTTGTGGTATTATACGAGACATATAGGTTTACACTTTATGTGTAGAAGGAACAAACAAAATATATGGGTGGATGATTTGATAGTATATCCAAGTCCCTTCATATTCTTCACAGGTTTGCCAACACTCAAAATAACAATGAGATTACCAACTCTAGGATTCAACATGCGCACAAATTTAGTCATTCTTTTAAGTTCATAATTGAGACGCCGAACTTCCTGCTTTAACTCAACAATAATGAATATAAGTGTGGTTTTCTTTTAAAGAAGAGTGTTAACTATTTCCTTCTCATTTTCAATCACTTTCATTCTTCAATCCACTCCAAATAAAGAGTTTTTTAAGATTCAACAAGGGAATAATCAGATAGCTCATCTTTATCACTTATATTATAATTAAAAAATGAATTAACACTAAGTAACTCAGTATACAAAATCTCTTTGACTAGAGTAGTAAATGCCACAACATTATTTGTCTGGTCGAATTCACTTCCTTCATCAGACTTATCATCCAAAAAAGTGGTATTGTAGTTTTTTCTCTCCCGTTTTCTCAAAAAATTAGGCCATTTAGTTTGGATATCCCCAAATCCCCCACATTCACGACACTGGATTCCTTCATATCTATTAGGATAGCTAGAATTTTATCTTTCACCATCTCTTCCTCGATGTTAAAAGTTGCCACTTTTCAGATTCTGTTGTTGATTGTATTTACATTATATTCAGTAATACTTTCATCAATTGCATTGGATACCTAGTCTTCACAATTAGTAATATTGGCTTTAAATGTTGCTCCTTTACTCTTCTCAAATATGTCATCAATAGACATCTCAAAAGTGAACAAGGAGCCAAATAATTCATCAGCTTTCATTGTGGAGATAATTTATGCTCTCTCAGTAACATAATTCATAAACGTTCACCGTGGAGATATTTTGTGATTCCTCAATAGCAATAATCTTCATATCAAACCTCTCAGGTAAACATCTTCTCACTGAAAGTAAAGGAGTTAACAATGTCACAAAGATGAAAATTAAACTCAACAATAATTTCCTCCTCGACATTTTTATGTTTTCAAATTTTGCAAGGAGGAATTGAAGCCTTAATATCCGAGTTTTAGTGTGCATTATTAATTTCACTCAATTATATGCTAGTAGACTATAGATGATATATGCACGACTTTCTTTATTTAACCAACCAATTTTGATCCACATAGTGAACCGACTAATTTGATTTCGTGGTTCAGAGAGACGAATCACTATTCAAGCCTTGTTTCCACTAAGAATCGAACTCGGATAATACCCGAACAATTTGTCCTTAGTAGAAGCTTATTTCCCATTAGAGCCTAAGTACTTGATTTAGATGCGCGATTCAGTAATATTTAATTCATGATATAAAAAATAACTCTACTAACACAAACATAACTAGAAGTTATGGTAAATATACTTCTTCAATTATTCAATTTTATTTTTAAAATGCCAGTTAAATATATTAGAAAGGACGTATGCTTAACAGACCTTCACTTGAAACCTCATATTAAATAAGTGGCATGAAAGATCACGTGCATATGCATTCTATGTAGTCATCTAAATATCTCTCTCTTCAAATATTTTTTTAAATATTTTTTAAATTAAAACTATTTATTTAAAAGTGGAGATTGAATATGAAACAAATCTAATGGTTGGTAGACCTTCCAATAACTCCACCCATTTTTTACTGCAGTGGAACACAATCCATGATGTACGATGGGTGGGGTGGTGGTTCCTGCACAAATTTAAAGATTTTATGTTAGGTTTGATGGATATTTAACAAAAAAATTTCTTTTCTCAATTAAAGGACGTACTCAAACTAAATCTGTGTTTGGTTTGAAGTAGATGGAGAGGAGGGGAAGAAATATTACTAATTAAATGTGTTTGGTTTAAATTTTAGAAGGGGAAGGGAGAAAGTTTCCTCCAAAACACACTTTTTGCATCCCTATAAATCGGAAGGATTTGGAGGGGAGGAGAGATAGATTTTTTTTTTGGAATAACCAATTTTTTTAAAAAAAATACAAAAATAACCAACTTTTGAAAAAATTCACGCAAATAACCAAGTTTCAGGACAAACATACAAGCAGGAGCCATCTGCACTGAAAATCAGGAGCAGGAGCCAAGGGGGATGGCGCCTCCCTTCATTTTTTGCCCTAAAAGCCATCTCAGATGGCTCCTATGTGTAAAACACATGGGAAAAGCCATCTGAGATGGCGCCTCCCTTGATTTTTTTTATAAAAAAAAAAATTCAATTTTTTTTTTTTATAAATACACACTCATCCCTCCTTCATTTTTCACATTTTTTCAACTTCTCATCTCATATTCTCTCTTATTCTCTGTTACTCTCTCTTTTTTTCTACCATGACATCTCCATACATCTATACCAGAGATGGATACGTTGTTTTCTCGGCCTCAAAACCTCCAATGAAAATGAAATTTTGGCACATATTTACCATGGCCAAACTGAAAAAAGAGTTGATGCGTTGGTTAGAGGGAGAAATTGAAGATGGTGATGAAATTAGAAGGATTCAGAGGAAGCGAACAACCATGAACTTTGCAACTGGTCAACCTCGAATTTGGTTGGAGGAAGTCAAAACAGACGTCGACGTTATTGCGATGATGTATGGTTCCGATGAGATTGTTTTGACGGTTGTAGTGTCTTAAATAAATTTTTGTGTTGTTGATGCGTCATAGTTCATGTTGTTGTTTCTTTTAATCGTGTAGTTTTTAGTTTTGTTGTCTCCGTATAAGTGTTTGTAATAAATGCGAATTAATGGAAAGAACAAGATTTGTTACAATATTAAAAGTGCAGATAAATGAAATACAAATTTTTGGATGTTGAGGTTGTAGCATGCTGGGGACAATTTTTTCGATTGTGTCCGGATTGACGACATAGACCACACTTTCTTTCTAGTTTATCAACGTCGTCTATTTCCGTTGTTATACGTTTTCTCTTGGGACGACCCTTTTTATTTCTCCGCATTTGACTATTATGCCAAACTACTTCCCCTTCGTACGCAGGCCAATAATCTGCTTTTGCTACTGGTTCGAAGGCATTGTTGTATACGTTGAGCAAGGTCTGAGACTTGTAAATTGGAGAAAGAAGTACTAGTGCATCCTGATGAACATGTGCACACGCCGCAATGACATGAGAGCAGGGCATTCGAAATGCCTGAAATTTTCCACAGTCGCACCATCGAGATGGTAGTTTAACCCTGTACTTTTGCCTAGGCAAACCCTCATTGTGGTCGATTATCTCTTTGACAATGAAGTTATGGTTATGTCGGTCGAATCTTGTAACAAGATGAGTGCTAGCTTTCACTCTCGGCCTTAATAAATTTCTGACTTTCACTCCACACTTGTCCGGATTGTACCACCGCGTTCCACTTTTCACCTCTCTGCAAATAAGGAGGCCATTCTAAAATATGTTGTACTAACCAACGCAGTTATCGAGTGCTCTTATGCCTTTGAAGACGCGCTCATTGATTCGACAAGATTTGTTGTCATGTGGCCCCAACGCACTCCATTGTCGTATGACCGTGTCCACTTTTCCACCGCAGATTATCAACCCACGCACTGCATCCGGGTTTTCCAATCGATCATTGCGATAATATGTAAACTGGTTGTGTTAGCGCGTCGCTGCATTCATAATTTTCAAGACGCTTATCTTTGATCTCGCATGAAATTTTGAACGATGTGTCTTGCGAATAAACATGTGTAGACGGTGGGTCGTGCCAACCGTTAGCGGGATTGTTGTACGCACTCAATTGAGGCATGTCGCCGAATTAGACAAAGATCACGTTGTCGTGCTACGTGTGTTCAAAGATGCTTTAGGAAGAAACTACAAGCTGCTCCAGTCTCTGCCTCTACAAGAGCATAGGCGATTGGGAACACGTTATTGTTGCCATCTTGTGCCACGACCATCGAGGGTGCCCCTATTTCGTATAACCATGTTCCATCTATTCAGATGATAGGTTTGCAGTGTGCAAACCCAGTGATGCAAGGTCGAAAAGTCTACTGAATATACCATGTCCGCTGACACAGGTACCGTCTTGGGAAAACGTCGGCGTCGTCTCCAGAGCATAAACTGTTCCAGGAGCATACGTTCGCAGTGCATTCATGTAGCGAGGTAACTCTTTGTACGAACCCTCCCAATTTCCGTAGATTTTCTCGATAGCCTTGTTTTTTGCCAACCAGGCCTTTCTATACGAGGGGGTATAGTTGTATGTTGTAGTGATGTGGGATATTATTGTTTTCACCTTCAATGAAGGATCGCAGCTAACAAGAGATAAGATTTCTTGACAAATGAGATCATGACTCAATTTCCGGTGATCTTGTGATTGTGTGGAATTAACACAAGTGTGTTCCGTCATAGAACCTATCACCCAGGAATCACTACGCAATCTATACGATACAGTTAGATGGAAGTTACACTCAAGGTGAGTACAGATGATTCTGTATCTCTCAGCTGCTGTTCGATCCACATGAAAGTCATAGTTGTTTATCATGTGGAACTTTTTTATTGCTCGGACGCAATCTTCTTTTGAACGAAATTTGTCTTTGACTTTTAAATTTGCATCTGACTGCACTTCAGGGTTGTAGAATATATCAGATGAAGGGTCATCTATGGACATGTTGAGGGTGGTCATGTACGGAGGTGGTGTGAAGATCTGATGTGGAGGCAGTTGGCTTTCTTCATTTACCATGATGTTGAACTGCGTCTCCTCTGCTTCCTCTTCTTCGTCTGCAACATCCACCTCAGCTTGTTCCTCCTCCGTAGGATCAACCCTCTCTGTGTCCTGGAACACAACGTACAATTGAATCGAGTCGTACCCAGAATATTCATGATTACAAAACATGTTTTGCAGATCTTTGTCGTCTTCAACAGCTACCTGGTAAAATGTTACTTGGTTCTCACCAGTAAAAACAGGATGTTGGTAGAAAATGTTTGATGTCGGACCTCGACGAAGTTTGTTTTCGAGTCTATTTTTGAAATACGAAAACTTCGCATTGCTATTTAGACAAAATTGGATATTTTCAGTGTTTCTGAATAAAAAACCTGATACCTCACTGTTGTATGTCTCGCCACTGAAATTTACAATGATAACATATTGTGGTACAAATGACATTTCGATTAGGGTTTGAGTGTTTGAAATTAGGGTTTTTGATTTGATTAGGGTTTTTGATTTTAGTGTTGGAAATTTGGGTTTTTCGATTAGGGTTTTATAATTGGAAAAAAAAATCGCATGCAGTCTAGGGTGGCTAGGGGACAGACCTATTTATCACTAGGTCTGTAAAAAGCCAAGTTGAATGGCTCCTATGTGTAAAAACACAAGGGAGGCGCCATCTCCTTTGGCTTTTTGCAGGTCTAGTTATAAATAGGTGCCACGTACACACTAGCCTGCATGCAACCTGCCACCTAGTGAACCTAGCGCCACCTAGCACAGCACAAGCCATCTAGGATGGCGCCTTAGTATTTAAAGGGAGGAGCCATCCCACTTGGCTCCTCCTTGACAAGTGTCATCCATGCATGCAAGGCCCCAACCACCTCATTTATTCCTCTCTTCTTGAATCACCTATAAATATGGCTTCTCATTTGTGTTTTTTCCATCACCACTCTTCACTCCTCCTCTATCTCTAATACAATTCTCTCTTTCTCAAATCATCAGTAGAAATTTCAATCATGAGTCTCTTGACGTTGGGAGAATCTCACCGAGGAACAAGGGCAAACATTGCAACCTATGTAAGTATTCTTTCATTTTTTTGTTTTCATTCTTTTTCTTGAATTTTTTTGTTATATTCTTTTTTTATTATATTTTAAATATTATTTACACTTTCTTACACAATTTATTTTCACATTATCTATAGGACACGAAAAAATTTAGATGTCGCTCACATCACTATGTTGTTCCCGATCCGTTCATCGTTCCATACCTTGAACATGCCGGTTTTGGAGAGGTTATTAAAATCTCCAACTACACGATCGATTCAAAGTTCATTCTTGCATTGTGTGAAAGGTGGAGACCCGAGACACATACATTTCATCTACCTATAGGTGAGTGTACCGTCACACTAGAGGACGTGTACATGTTGATGGGTCTTCCTATCGATGGCAAGGCGGTGAATGGTCCGGTACAACAACCTAACAATATTTGCGAGGAGTTGTTGGGTAGAGATATGGTCGAAGGTCCTACCGCAAGAGGCCAAGGTATATTTCTTTCAACTCTTAGAGTATTATTATTCTCTTGTTTTGGATGAAAATTCCACGAAGAACAAAAATAATAAAACTAGATACTACATTATGTTAATGTTTGGTAGTTTTTATTCCCAAAGTACCGGAATAGTGTCAATTTTATGTATTTGAATTTACTTAGAGATGTCAATAAGATAGGAAGATATAGTTGGGGTTCCATTGTTCCCACTATACTCCTCGTTGTGTAAAATTGTATGAAAGACACATCAACTTTCAATGGATGTGCTTTCTTACTTCAAACATGGGGTTGGTGGAGAATGCAATCACTCAATCCAACGACCTACCGCTCACTTTTCCTACGCAACAAAGTAAGTACATTGTTTATTTATTAAATTTTATTTATATCTTTCACATATATAAAATCCTAATATATTAAATATTAGTTCATTTAGGTTTAGCGTAGTGGACATGGATTACGGAAAAAATCTGAGACACAATGTTCTCCTATACCGTAATCTAATAGACCACCTTGGACCAACCGATGTACGCCATTTCTATTAACTCCAAATTATTTTAAATTTAACGTATATTATTTTTATCATTATTATTAATCTCCATTATTTTTTCAACAGTTTACATGGAGACCGTACTTGGTTTGGACCATGTACCAAATGATGAAGATGAGAGGTTTGGACCAAGACCGCAATTATACGGTTCAACATTATGGAGATGCACCACGACCGTGTGAAGATGCGTTTGGTATGTTCCAAGACATACCAGCGATCCGATATGCTTGGATCCTTGGCATCTAAAAGGGTCGATGCCCAATGGGACTCAATAATTGGAGGAATTTTGCCGGGAGTATTGTAGGATATGGAAAAACCGGCGGACCATATCTTACAATTTCCGTTTATGAAGATGACGAGATTATGCAACACTCTCGCCAAGATATTGCTTGGTACCGCAGTCCAGTTCCCAGATATGCATGTTTCCCAACCTCGCTATTTGGTCGACCCTCGCACCTGTGGGCAACCTCCGAGTCACAACAACAACGAAGACAACAACGCAACAACCATCCTAACAACAATACAACAACACTACCAACAACAACAAGAACCACCTCAACACAACAACCACCCCAAAGACACTACCAACAACCACCCCAACAACACTACCAACAACCACCCAAAGACACTACCAACAACCATCAACTTCCCGCCAATCAACCCGACGACATAGAACCACCACCATCAATCCCAACCCCAACAACAACACATCACCCACCCCTAATACTCACATATGCCACACACCCAAGTTCAATACACCGAACAAAGGGCATATGTCCAACCCCTATGGGTCCATCTACATCTCACCTCACCCTGGACCACGCTTCTGAAGAATATTCCCCAACCAACCCAACATTCCACCAACCATCGCCCTACCAAACCCCGCCATTCATATGGGTACGAGACTCCACCCAATTTCTTTTTACCCCACACATTCACAATCAACATATACGGATGAGGGCTGCTATAGTCCTCAAATGGAACCTAACCCCAACCGTAACGACCAAGCTTCGAGAACATGGGGACACGTTTATCTGAACCGGTGCAACAAGCAATGTAAATCTTGAGGCATTCATGGATCCTTATCTCATTCACTACGGCACCATCAACCCATGATCGGTCCCATCGACCCAACAACAACCGGATCCAACCTCGCATCGACGAGTTAGAGAGGGCGTGTGGAACCGGTGGTCATCTACGAGTCCGGTCGCCATGAATGAACTTATGTAATCGCTTTTTGCTGTAATCAAAATTTATAATACAAGATTTATTTCACAACATTGTCGTGCACTTTAATTTAAATTGATTTTTTTTTTAAAAAGAAAATACTCTAAGGCGCCATCTCAGATGGCTTTTCCCTTGTGTTTTACACATAGGAGCCATCTGAGATGGCTTTTAGGGCAAAAAATGAAGGGAGGCGCCATCTCCCTTGGCTCCTGCTCCTGATTTTCAATGCAGGAGCCATCCGAGATAGCTCCTGCTTGTATTTTTGTCCTGAAAATTGGTTATTTGCGTAAATTTTTTCAAAAGTTGATTATTTTTGTATTTTTTTAAAAAACAATTGGTTATTCCAAAAAAAAATTCAGGAGATAATCTAATTTTTATTATACATTATACATTTATTTGATTTTTTATATTATAGGATATAATAGGATCCACTTTAAATTTTTTTATGAGTTATATGGATATTTAAATAATTAAAACATATTTTAAAAAAATGAATAAAAATATGAACATGACCATTTAAAGAACTAAAATGAGGACGATAGATATGAATTTCATTTAAAGAATTAAAATGAGGATGATAAGATAGATGTGAATGCTCTTAGTTTCCACTGCCTGGGCAACCAAAAGAAACCATGACAAATTTGGAAGCTTTATCACAATCTATTAGTTTGTCGCAAATAAAGAAGTTGAGATCAAGTTCACATCAAAGCTTGAAACTAGTAGTTCAACTGCTGATTTTCGTAATTTTCAGCTTCCCCCAGTTTTCCAAGTTTTTTCCAGTTGTGTTAGCCTGGTTTTTTAAGTGTTCTAACCTGGTTCTGATTACCTTCCAAGTATGTAAGAATTCAGTTTAACTTTAGTATGTGAAGCAATGTGATATTACAACAAATTGGGAATCAAGTGTTCAAATAGGACAACTGACTGAAACTGCCACTAAAACAGTTGCATTCCACTAAACCAAGATGGTCTAGTTTTAGGACAGAACAACGCCAACTCTATCTTAACCTGCCGAACTTACAAGGTAAAGAATACAAAAACAAAACTGCAGGAACATGGCTGAAACACTGACTGCTTCAAATAATACCAAACTAAAAATCTAACAAATAACCTAAGCAGAGAGGCCACCCTCTTCTAACAGAAAATATACATGACAACCAACACCAAGGTGATCAAGCAGCTGCTCCACTGCCTGCATCAAATTCACGTCCACGGCCTCTTCCCCTTCCACGTCCTCGGCCTGCAAATCATAAAAATTTAGTACAACCTCCACTTAAGTTTTGGAAGAAAATGCAAAAAATTAATCAAACAATAGGCAAACAGCAGCACAAGTGCTAGTAAGTTTTATTACAATGTCGACTTAAGTAACTTGTAGGTCAAACAACTTTAAAATGCCTATACAGGAAGGAAATACAAGGGACATGGGAAACTAACAGATAATGACAAGGGAAAAGAATTGGTGAATTCAATAGGAAGCACTATGTAATGCGAATAGTACACAGCAAAATACTTGACTGGACTAAAATAAAGAAATCTCAGTATGGTATGAGAAAACTGGTATTAATCAAACTTCATTTCATTATTACATTTATTCGTATGAACTCGTATGCTTACCGCGTGGGGCAGGTGGTGCATCATATTCACCATTGTCGTAGTATCCACCCAGCTGAGAACCATAGCCACGTCCTCGTCCCCGGAAAGCACGACCCCATGCACGGCCACGTCCTCTGCCACCATAGCCACGTCCACCATCCCAACCGTCACCATATTCCATACCCCCGTTGTACATTCCTATAAAGAATAAATTGTGTAGAAATAAGAAGATTGAGTTTTAAAAGAAACAATAAAAGGGTTCAAAAAAGAATTTCTTAGCATTCTATATGACCCCTTCGCAGTTAAATAAGCAGAACAGAGTAATCAGCAATACCTCTACCTCTTCCCCTGCCCCTTCCACGCCCCCTTCCCCTTCCTCGCATCCTTGGTGAGCCTTCTGTAACAAAAATATTGTAAACAATTAAACATGACATAATGATCATAACCTTTTGCTCTTGAAATATCAAAGAGAGAACTATTAACATACCTCCTTCTTCTTCGTATTCATTTAAAGGTTTTACTTGATCAGCTGGGAGAGGGGGTTGATATCTGCATGAGGAAAAACAACTTTGATCATGCCAACAGAGAATACGGAAAAGAAAAAAAACCAACAGACTTTTCAAACATAGTGGGAAAGACAGAGACTTGTGTAAATCATGACTGAGCCTTAATACTTGCAGAGTTGTATATTTAATTATTTCTAGGAATGCATCCATTAGTGGGAGTCAACATTTTGAAAAGCAAAAAAATATAAACACCACAAACTGATACCCTTCCATCAGTCTACATCTAAGGTAACAATAAATACAGCACCCGAAAAGGCATAGTATTTACCACACTCTTTGAAGTTAAGGGTCTAACATGTTCCTCGTCCTCAATGAAGTATTTGAAAAACCATGTACAAATTAAAAGTCAAATGCCAAAAGAAAGATGTCAAGTAAATTTTCATGAACCTATACAGACCCCTCTTTGTTTCGAAAATAAAATATACAACAACATTTGGTTAAGTATTTAATGAGACAGGGAAAATTTCGAGATAAAATGTAAGACAGCACGTGGTTTAGTTTTTTTTAGAAACTGGGGGTTATATTAGAAATAAGGAATTTCAAACCTAATGAGTATTTTACATATTTTTTCACATGTACTTCAGTAAAACACTAGTCCTTTCTCATTTTGGATTCAGCAAGCTATCTAAAGCTTGTGACAATAAAATAGTAAAAATTATTCTGAACAACTATACCCTGATAGCAACATAACACATATCCACAGAAACAAATTGACGCTGTGGACTATATGCTTAGCACTTTGCAGTGATCCAGAAACTTACAGAAGCACAATAGCAAGGGGAAAACGCTTACCAGACTATAGCTGTTCTGATTAAGAAAACAACTCAATACGCAAGTAATTAACAAAAGAGGACGGGCAAGCACTTATTTATGAGTCCAACTCACCAATATCATAAAGTTCATAGTTTATGAAACAGAATAACTAGTCCAATCTTAACTAGTGATCAAGTAGTTTGCTTCACAAATAACTACGCATGTCAAAAGATGAAGCATTGAACATAATTTAGAGAAACATATGTCATACTGATACAATATCAGGAAAGTTCATACCCTGTGGAGGATGTATCCAGCTCTTTCTTTGACAAAGTAATTGTGATCACTGAAACATGACGAGTAGTTTCCAAACTGTGCAAGTAAAACACAACAAAAAATCACACACATGCATACATAAATTGTTTAATAGGGTAGCATAGAGAAAACAATAAGCTATACGGAAGAAGGCCTTCTTCTAGTGGTTCCCATGTGTCGGTTATATCAGTTGATCCAATTTGAGTGTTTTGGTGCAGACCAACAATCCTTCTCTGAAACAAGTAGAGAGAACAGTCAAAATATTATTAAGATAACCAAAAATGCCAACCAATGTACTGCTACTGCATATAAAGATATCGAGTCTCCAACCTTTATTAGCTCGGTAATCATTACAGTCTTATTTATTGCACGTCCCATTGCTTTAAGAACAATTTCATCAGATCCTTTCTCCTAAAGAAAACAAATGTAGAGCAATATTAAAAGTCAGACAAAAATTGCAAAACAGATAAGTTGCTTTTTGAAGAAAAAATCTGTTCCTGTTAATTTGTCATTTTCAAAATTCAGCACAAAATTAACCATACCCTCACTACTTATTGAATAGAGAGAAGTGAGTGGAATGAATGGCCAAAAGAATAGTTAAGGGTGATATCAGAAAAAGAAATGGTTTCATCAAAAGTAGCAAAATTGATTGATTTTCTTGATGTGTAAATAACCATAAAAACAACAATTAAAAAGGAGCAAAGGGGATAGTTGATTCTAGATAAATTGATACTTGCATGTATGAAATGGAATATAGATCACATCACACCAAACAAAACATAAGAGAAGTGTCTTAAATCCAGCATAAACCATTGTAAAATATTGAGTAAACATTAACCAAGGCAAGAAGAAAAATATAGAGAAAAAATGGCAAAAGTGAAAATAAGTAAGAGCTAAATAGTGACTATTGCATAGCAGAATTTGAACATATCTCTATTGTTCTACAATATGCTATTTAGTGCTCCCTATATTTCACAATGAGTGTCTTTAACAAAGAAAATGTCTTTCAAAATGAATGTCACTTTCATTTTTCAATGTAGACTGAAGGACACGTGTCTTGAGAAATAGCGCCTACAAGGGAATTTAAACACTCGTATAGAGTTGGTTTTTCCCGCAAGTGTCTTTTACCGGATATTCAATCTCCCACAAAGGTATTAGGTGCCCTGCCTCTTATGGTAAACTCTACATCTCAAAGGATGTCACCTTCAATGAACTCAAGTTGCCCTATCCCAATCTTTTCAAACCTTCTATCTTGACTCCTAATCCAAACTCACAGTCCAGTTATATTCCTGCTTCTATTTCAACTATACCCCTAAGGACCCCATAGTTGCACCTCTGCTTAACACTCCCACCTCTCAACCTGACAGTCCCAATTCTCACAATTCTCCCGCTCTTAATTCCTCACTCACTTCCACCTACCACGCTTAGGGCCTGTTTGGATTGGCTTATTTGAGCTTATCGTATACCATAAGTTTTGTGACACTGTTTGGAAAAGCTTAAAAAAAACTTATAGCATTACTCATACACTTTTTTGAGCATATTTTTATATGTTCTCAAAGATAACTTATGAAAACAATCTATCGGACATATAAAAATAATTTAAATTTATTTTGTCTTTTGTTAGAAAAATAGCTTATGCAAACTTTTTCATAAGTGCTTATTTTGATAAGCACTTGTGCTATAAGCTCCAATAAGTTGTTTATCCAAACAGGCCCCTACTGTCACACCCACCAGTGTGTCCTCTCAATCTTTATCTCTTTCTTCCTTTGCTTGTCCTCACCCAAGCACAAGGGTCAAACCCCTCCCCGTCAGCACCCATCCCACACAAACCAGATCTAAGGATGGTATTACAAGTCCAAAACCACTAAACAAGCCTTGTCTAGTCCTACTTGGCTTGCTGCTGTGACTCAAGAATATGATGATGGCCTAATAAACAGGCCTTGTCTATGATGTTATAATAATCTAAATACTAAAAATATATTAATAATATGTACTCATTTATCATTCTATACAAAAGCTCTTTTTCAAAAAAAAAGTTGCAAATTCTTTCTAATCATCTTCTACCAAGGCCCTCCAATCCCTTCCTCTTCAAACTCCCAAACAAAGCCTAAAAGTAGTAGATCCTATCCTCAATCCATTGTTGGGCCACTCACCATATTATCCACCTAGCCTAATATTATTGGATTGTAGAATTAATGCAAGTAATTTTCAAAGGGGTTAGTAAAACATACATCTTAAAATTTACTCCCTTTATAAGCATATATAATACACAATGGAACTTTTTCTATAATTAAACTAGGGAAAATTACACCCATCTCCCTTGAGGTTTATTAAAAGGGCACATACACCCCCTTCTAGTTTTAAATTGTGCACTAACTTCCCTTGAGGTTTATTGAAACAACATTTGAAACGCTAAATTTAAATCATTTCGAATTGAAGAACAATCAAAAGCAACATGAATGTGCATTAATTAAACCAATTATTATCATCTAATAACAACGCAGAAAGTTAAAACTAACTTGAAAGAGAGTGGTAGCATATGTGATATAGTTCCTCATCCTTCCTTGGGTAGTAATGCGGATCTCATTCTCGTTGATTGGAGTATCTGCTTTGGGTTTCTCCACCCTCTGGTATCTATCCATCTGATCACAGAACATAATCAATGAATCAGAAAAATTGAATCAATTTAGGGTTTATATTATAGAGAGAAACATGATGGATACCGTTAGGGTTGAGCGAGGAAGGGTGGGTGGCTATGGCAATGGTAGTGAAGGGTGGAAAGAAGAAAGGTAGACGGAGCGATGGCAGTGTCTCTAATCAGAAGCAGAAGAAAAAGGCTGATGAGTAGGGTTGCGTGGTCGCGGTCTCGTCGCCGATTAGCCCGCTAAACTTGCCTGGATCCACTGGGCTTTAATGACCCGGCCCACTCATTACATGTAATGTTAAAGTTGGTTTGGGGTCGTTAGAGGAAAACTGTACTTTGTACCCCCACTGTTAATCTTGTACCCCACAATTTTTTTAAAATGTCAATTTTACCCTAATATAATTTAATTATTTTACCATTTGATTTTTACCATTTACGAAAAAGACAAAATTTAACAGTCCAGAAAAACTCTTCCGGAACACTTCCAGTAAGTATTCCGGTATGTAAAAATATAAATCGGAACAGTTTTTAAATGTGTTCCGGATTTCACAAAAACCATTATAAAACACTTTGTGCAAGTGTTCCGGAATGAATGACAAATTGTATAACAAACCGGAACACTTCTTAAATGTTCGGTTTGTAAAGAATATAAAGAACAATTTAAAAGTGTTCAAACGCTTTTTAATTATTATTTTTTCGGTATAAATTAAGTCCTAGTTTGCCAAGCAGGTCCTCCATAGATCGTGGATGTATTCACTACAACAAAACATTCGCTACAGAGAAGATGTTACTAGTTGGATCAAAGAGTTGAATTAAGAAATAAAATCACCAATTATTATTAGCGTTGGACCTTTGGCAAGAGAGGAAGGAGGAACAAGATAATTTTGGGTGTGATAGGCGGAAAATACAAGGATAAAGTGGAACTCGAGGCTGACTAAGAGATGTGGATGCTGTTCAAAATCGGATTAACTCCGGTCAAGATGGGTTGGGATGGAAGGTAGATGTAAGTGTGGTTCCAATCATGGATTACCCGATAGGCTTGAAGGGCGTCGTTTGTTGGCGGGTTGACCTCGGATGAAAAAACATGTTTTGATTTAACAAAGACATGTTCCTCCTAGACACATCTTGACTTCCACTGCGAGAGAAATCACGAAAATATCACTCGGATCACTCAAATTTATAAGCGGAAGAGTGTGATACAAAAAGAGATAAGGGGTCAAGAACTAGATACAACATTTGCTAAAGCTAATTGAGGATGCGAGGTATGTACTTTGGAGTAGAAAAGAGATGGTTCGGATATGAGAGATATTTTTAGGCGGCGTTCGAGACTCCATCAAGTTCTGAATATTTTTCCCATTGTCTTAGTTATGGATAACATATAAGACAAACAAATATAGGCAACCTCTCTGAAATTGTTGGCATAACGACGGAGTTGACTTTTCTCATTGCATTTGCTTATATGGAGTCCGGCGCATGATAGTTTTTGTTGGGTCTTGGAGAAGTTGAAGGAATTGTTTGTGCAGAAAGATCTGCGTCCAAAGTGATTTTGACCGAGAGATCTAGCATTGATGAAAGTTGTGGAAATTGTGTTCTACTACTACAAAATTTGCTATGTCGTTTCATATTAACAAAATGTTGGGATGCGATGCAAGCAATATGTGGAGAAAGAAATGCAAGAGACCATTGACACATTATGGGAGGAAGTTGTGTGGGCTAGTGGCGAGGTTGAGTATGCTCAAAAGTTGGAAACGAGCAAGCATGTTTTAATTGTCTGACTTTATTGATTATGTGAAAGACACATGGTTGATTCCACATAGACATAGATTCGTGGAGCATGGATTGATCGAGTACTTTATGGGCAACACCGACTAACCGGTATGTATTTTATTTTATTGTTATTATTATTTTTTATATAAGTAATATTTTTATATATTGCTATATATATATATATATATATATATATATATATATATATATATATATTATGCATTAATATTTTTATATAAATTATGCATTAATATCATGTTATATATTTGTTATGCATTCATTTTAAGGTTGAATCCGCTCATTGGAAGCTAAAGCAGATGTTGGGAAATAGTCTAGGTGACATGGTCAATTGTTGGGAAGCTCTGAACAACAACCTGAGGATACAAATAGGCAACATTCGTGCTTCGTTTTAAAAGTTTTATGAAGTTGAGCATGCAATATTAGTCCATTGTATGGTAACTGCGTAGTTTTGTTTCTAGAGCTGCTGAGGCGACATTCACAAGAGTTAAAGAGAGTTGATTATGTTGGAACTTCTAGAGAAATATGTAGGTGTACTCATAGAACAAATTATGGGTTACCTTGTGCTTGTGAGTTAGGTAGATATGTGCTTAGTGGTGTACCCATACCTATTGAGAGTGTTCATGATCATTGGAGGAAGTTAAGTACGAAGGTGAATCGCAGTGAAGGAGAAGATGGATCGGAGACCGTGAATAATGTAATGGAAGAAATATGGAGAAAGTATAGATCATCAAATGTTGGGAAAGAGCATTAAGAAGTAGGTGAGTGAAATTGTTTACCCATGACAACTTCCTTATGTCCACCACCGACAAAATAAAAATCAAGGGAGTCAAGAAGATGGGAAGAAACCGGATGGGTATGATGTTTACAGGATCCTTCCAGCATGGTATGTTGAACAAGCATCTCAAACTTCCAAAAGCTTTCGAGAAATCCCAATCAAAGAGGGAATCAAAATCAAAAAACTTGCAATGAAGACTACACTCTTCGTTTAAGTCATATCAGGTCATATAAAATTATTATGCATTAATATTCATAGTGTTAATTATTTTATGTTTATTATTATATTATGTATGTATAATGCACTAATATTTATAATGTTAATTTCTTATATCATATATTCAGGAGATTGTGGATGTTGAATCGATGGTAATTGTGGATTTAGAGTCATTGCATCGTTGTATGGGTATAGTCGAGATGGTTGGGCAATGGTTCGTCGAGAGTTGGACATGGAAATAAGGGACAAGAAGAGTTTGTATGAGAAGTTATTCGGATATAGACTATCGGCAGTGAGAAGCGGGTTGATGATACAGTCCACTAGTATACAACCAAAGGAGAAATGGTTGACACACCGTATATGGGTTACTTGATAGCGAACCGCTATAATGTCATTCTTGTTCATTTAGGCAAATGATCCGCCTTGACATTTTTCCCTGACATCATCACCTTCACATAATCCTACTATTTGGTTATAGGTTTAGTCAACGGTAACCATTAGTTAAGGTAATAATTTATATATCCGATAATAGTATTTTCAATTATTATTTACTATATAAAGTGTTGGATTGTTTTTATACTCAGGTAAACATGAAAGATGGATT
>CM038794.1:208360812-208419272 GCA_021764765.1 Vicia sativa
CTTTACCAAAGATACGCGACTTACCGCACCTCATGTGCCTCTAACAATGCATGAACCGAAAGATCCTTTGAATCTCTTTTTAAGCCAAGCCCACCCCATCGATCATAACTACCCTTAGAATAGGTTGATGGTTCATCTAAATTTTTCTAATACACAAGACCCATTATTCCCACTGATTATTAGTCGATGCTGAACAACTTTGAGCAAAAACTTGCAAAGCAAACACCATCGTTTCTTCCAGCCATTTCTTTGTTTCACCAATAACAACAAACAATGGTCAAAAGAAACATATAACTGTTATTTAACTGTCACACCACACTACTAACTCAACAATGTGATTGGACAAACCAACCAGCTTTGATACGACTAATGTAACACCTTAAATTCCCCCGAATAATAATAATTAAAATCAGAGTAATTTTTAAAACATTCAACATATAATTAGGATGCTACATTTTCAAAAACATACAAAACCTACTCATAACATGTATAAGATATACATAACACAACTATGGATGAACCAAAAATAACAAATCATGATCTTCAACATTAATTTTTATTAAGCAGCGGAAAAAGAATCACACTTGGAATAAAATCAATATCATCCAAAAATAAATAAAATTTTATTCAAATATTAAGGAGTTCAAAAGACTCCAAACAAATAATTTAAAATTAACAAAATAACTAAGCGTTCATCTCCCGATGTTACGATCCGAAAACATGACACTAACTCTAAAATAAATTGAAGAGCAACATCTTACGTCCACATGCATCCTCATACTACTCCGACTATTTGCACGATGTCATATAAAGCATAATTCCAAAGAAAAGTGAGATATCACAACATAATATAGAATGTACAATAATAAGTAGACAATATATATATTCACGCATAATCACACATTCCATATCTCACACTTTCACACAATCATCAACAATCATATTGCATGTTAAATATACAATCACACCTATCATTAACACATCATGGAATTATCCTGTAACCTATACACCAACCCGCATAATAAACATCATGTTAATGACAATGTAATGCAATGATAACGACCACAAACTTAATGCATGTGGTACCATTTATGAACAAATAAGTTCACTCGTTATCGACTAAGACCACCAACATCGTAAACAATTAGGTTCGATCGTCCCCGATCGACGCCATTTAGGACCACAACCACAAATATCGGAACAATTAGGTTCACATCGCTCCCGATCCACGTCGCCTAGGACCAAAGCCACCAAGCGTACTAAAGTCATCACCATGAATGCATGCGATAATTATGCAACAAATATCCATACATTGATATCATACGTCCATCAATGTAATACATTACAGGTCGGGCCACCAACCGATAAAACATATAACATGCAAACTATAATACTCGGATAATTTCATAATATCAAGACACATATTTCCAGGCACACATCTCAAAACATAATAGATAATTTTTATTCGTGAAGGCATACCCCCAAAAATACTCACCTAGTGTATTAAACATATTTTATTTGATAGAAAATATTTCTAGTCATAATTCAACGATGCGTCAAATGTACACTAGAAACAAAAGATGTTAATTTTGAAATAATTTTGTTCGACAAAGGATAACACAATTTATATAACATATTTGACGTAATTTTCATAGACAATGTTACTATTTTTATTTAATTATATTACTTTATTTTCAGACATGCTGGTATTTTCTATGTTTCATTTGTATTAGATAAAGATAAATTGAGCAAAGAAGTAAAATCGAGGAAAAATCGGATTAAAAAGCAAAAGAAATGAAGCAAAGGGTGATATAGTAAAAAGAGGAGTTATAAGGAGAAAGCAATTATTGAACAAACAAGCAAGCTCATTTACCTCAAGACGCGTGGCCCACAAGACAAGAATGCATATCCGGTGTTACGTCAGGAGACTATTGCTCACACCCCACTTAGATAGAGGCGCCCGCTTTAAGGGCCCACCACTTCCCAACATTTTGAGACGCGACGTCCTCCCCCCTTCATACGTGAGCGCCCGCCTCCTACTCCTAAGGCAATATTTTCTCCACGTTTGCTTGCGCATAAAGTTGAGGAAAAGGTAGTTACCAATGATCTATAAATACAAGTTCAAGTCTCGAGAAAGGGGGTCGCATTTTCACCTAACAACTGTTAATTCTTTATTTCATTTATTTTCCTTCGCTTTTGTACTTTGATTTTACTGCTTTCACGATCTAACTCTTCACGTTAGATCTAGTGCTTTTTATTCCTTGTTTATTTTCTTCTTTCAAATTAAGAAGTCTCCGAAAGGCATCCAACCGACTTGTGGTGGAGTGCTCATTATTTTCAAGAACAAGATTATTTCGTATTCTTAATTTTGTGTTTAATTTAATTATTTTGTTTTATTTAATTTATTGTTGCTCATATTATTTATTTGATTTCGTAAATGTTTAAATATATTAAACCATATTATTTATGCAAGTCTAATTAATTAATATGTCCGCTAAATCGTTCGATATTGGTATGTAAATTAATCGATCCAAAGGAATCCAAAATAAACTGCATAATGTTATTGCTAAAAATATTCTTTCCACTTAGATATCTAATTTAATTTATTAAAAGATTTAGAAACCAACAAAGCAAAAGTTTGAGGTTAATAAAGTGGACTAAGGTTAGAAACCAACAGAGCGAGAGTTTGAGGTTAGAACCGATAAGGATACTAGGTATTAATTTTAAAGATCAAAAGCGCTTTTAAAAGAGATTAAACTTTATTTATTTTCAAAAATGTTTTTAAATTCGAGGGATAGCTAGAGCGCTAGGATTTAATTACATGATCCAATTCAAGAGCGAAAGTTTGAGATAGATTTTTAGATGAATATTGTTTCTGAAGGATTTTCTATCAACTTGAGTAATTAATGGTGGAAATTGATCCCCTTAGGTTAGATAAATTACATACCAATATCTCTTTATTATATTTTTCCTTAACCAATATCTTAAAGAATTATTCGCCTTAGTCAGATATAACTTAGGATGACAATAGATCGATTTATAGTCTCGTGGGTTCGATATCTTTAAAACTACGCGATAGACCGTGCACTTTGCGCTTGTTGATTAATAGACGAAAGTCGCGATCAAGTTTTTACGCCGCTGTCGTGGACTATTTAAGTCGATATTGTAACTCCGTGTTACACCGTATAGACTAAGGCACTTTTACCTTTACTACCATGTTTAACCCAAATTTTCCTACGCCCATTATCGTGATTATGAGGAACCACAAGAATCCTACAGATCCGACCTTGAAATATCGATGGAAAACTTTAATGCTTCACAAACCTACTCCTACCCAAACTACTCAAAAACTACCAATCCTCATATTTGAAGAACCAAGAAACTTATAATTTCAACCAAACTTTTCCTCAACCCAATTTTCCTACAATTATCACACCCAATATTTTGAAGAATCACCGTAACCATATAAATCGACCTCAAATATTAATGGAAACTTTAATGAATCATGTAGGATGATAGAACGCTTTGGGGAAACACAAAAGAGACTTTAACTTACTTTCAAGACTCAAGAATCGCAAGATTTTAATTTCAAACATCAATGGAGGATTCCGATGAGATAATAACTAACTCTAGTTAGAGTCTATGATTGAGCACTTTGTAGAGACACAAACTATCCAAAATGAAGAAGCAAGAAAACAAAGTCTTCAAAATAATGAAACCCTTAGCCAACCAACTATTATGGTTGAATCAAGGCTCACAAGATGGCTGTTAGAGACTGAAATCTCCAACTTAACAAACCTTCTAGGACCTTTACCAGAAAGATGTGGATGTTGAAACAACCATTATTAAAAACTACTTGGAAATCTAGAAAGTGATGACGAGTTTGAGGAGAGTGATATTGTGGCCGAGGAAAGTTCGACAGAAAAAATAGTGGAGATTGAGAAAGAACCAACAATGTTCAAAAAGAGGTTGTAAAAGAGGTAGAGGAGGAAATGCATATTGTTATCTCAAATCACTACATCCCACCGATTCTTTCCAAATTTTTATGGAAACTCCGTAGACTCCCAATCTAAAATGTACGCTTGGGTATTGAAAAATATCCATACTAATTCACCACTATTTGAAGTCTTACCTAAAAGCGAAAATTAGAGAACCATAAAATTAAGGATATAATATTAAAAGGGTGAGGTTAACTTATGAGGCGAAGGATGAAATCACTAAGCCCAAATTGAAAAACTTATACTTAGGATAAATCTAAGACCATACCAAAATTTCGAAAGAATAAACCGCCCTACAAACGTGAAGAAAAGAAAAGGTGAGGGATATGAGATGGCTTGATAGTGGCCATGGAAAATCAAACTAGTAGTCATTATAATTTCTAATTTTAAACTTCTTTTTCGATTTTCATTTTTTCTATTTTATGTTAAATTTTAAATTTTATTCACATTTCTGCACCTTTCATCGATGCTTTGAACTACTTCGAATACCTATAATTATATTCAATTAAATAATCTGCATTAATATTTATATAATAATTGAATATTCTAATTATCGTATTTTTCTATTAGTATATAAAATTAAAACTCCTAATATTTATTATATTAATTATAAGGCATTATATATATTAGTATTATATATATATATATATATATATATATATTAATTAATTAAAATTTCGATTTAACTATATATATATATATATATATATATATATATATATATATATATATATATATATATATGTACAAATATATGTAGCATGTGATCCCAAGAAACTATTCCCTATGTCACATCTTTTCGAGAAGCAATGTTAGATTCCCCGCTTGTTATTATTCGTGCACGCATGCCCGCAAGCTCTCCAATTTTTCGTGCCATGATCCGCTTGGGAGACGGACGCCTCAAGTCCCACACAATGATGAGACGCCCGCCTCCGACTTTCACTCCGCCTAATAGAATTTTTGAGACGCCCGCCCCTGGCCTGTGGCCTCGCACGGCTTCCCATTCTTCACGCTGCATTGCTCTCTTCTATTCGACTCGATTAACTTTTCGCCTCTTTCATTTCTTCTCCCACATTTACTTCCATTCAACCAATCCATTTCCCACCATAAATTCAATTCAAATTTTTCTCTTCATTTCCAAACACATTATTATAATTTATTTCTATTAAATCTCATACCATTATAAATACCCATTCTCACTTCTTCTCATTCCACATCCATTCTATCTACTACTCTTTATTTCCTCTCATCAACCCATATTTCTACCATATTCCTTTTCATTTCTCTCTTTTCTATGGCTCCACGAAACAATCAACGCCAAGTTAAACTGCATCACCACCACCACCCGACTATCCAATATTATTTTCCGAGATAGCGACGACGGCCAACAACACACAAAGTACCTAAAATTCTATACCCGTTTCTACGTCCCTACAAAATTTATCGATTCCAATTGTTTGGATACTTTAGGAATGGTGGATAACATCAACTTCATGCTTACAAACACCGTTTACCTGGCCTCTGCACAAACCCATATCCAACTTTGAACCACTCGTGCTTGAATTCCTTAGTTCCTTCTCCTACACAACACCCACCGACAATCCTTACACAACCTAACCGCAACTTCCGATGTTCAACCAAGAGTATTCTCTTGATCAAGAAAGAGTCGCCGAGTTTTACATTTCACTGTGGTGAGCATGTCCATTACAAACCTGTCGATTACCTATAACGATTTCTCTTGGGATCAAGTCGCTGCATGGAATGATCTAACCGCCAAACCACGAAAGTGCCGCGATCTCTATGCTTCCCACATCCATAATCCCGCATTGAGGTACTTTCACCGCATTCTTGCTAACACTATTTTTGGTAGGACCAATAATCACAAGGTCAACCAAAATGAATTGTTTATCATTTTTGGCTCTCAATGGTCGTCATCAACGCTGCACCCTTTTCGTCACCACATCCACACATGCCAACGCAACAGTACAAATCCATCGCTTTTGTGATCATCACATCTTTAGCATATGCTTTAGGCCTTTCCACCGAGTTGTTGTCTTTGTCACAATATATTATGCCAAGAATTCTTATTGATGTCATCTATTGTCGTGATTCTCACATCATATCTCCTCGACCGATGGCCGTACACATTAATGATAATTCGTCACAACACCTAGTGTCAGGTTACCTTGTCCTAATCGAATCGATGTCCGAGTCCGCTTAATTGGCGTTTTGCCTGATGCACCTACAGACAACAACAAGAAAATCCACCGCAAATTTCGCGGCCATGGTGCTCATATGAATCGTCAAGATCGCTTGTTCCACGCCATGCAACAAAACCAAGTCGAGACTTTACGCCTCGTACAAGAGTTACAACGTGATCACGGAAATGCAACAGAACCAATAAGAGTTACAACGCAACCAACAAGAAATGCACGCTGAACACCAAGAATATGCTTTTCAGAATGATCAACTTGCAACTTGCCTTTACGCCGGATGCGCTTAACCAATGATTCTCGATTCGACAAAGGCCGAAGACCTCGTACTAGAGGTAGAGGAGCAAGTGAACAACATTTTCCGAGCAGCGAGTGATCACCCTTCTCTTCCTGATTGGTTCTATCGCATTGAGGACAATGCTTATTTTAAGTTTAGGGAGTCATATCATTTCTGTGTGTTTTTATTTTCTTGCTCTATTTAGTTTTTCCCTTTAGTTCCTTTTTCTATGTATTGCAAAATTTCCATTCAATAAAATACATGTTTATGTAATTTTAGTCTTTTATGTTTAAATTCGTGCTTATTCGAATTTCCTTTTCTTGAGCCATAACGATAAATTTTAATAAAAATTAAACGCATATTAACACACTCAAATAATACTAAGGTTGCCTATTTTTAAATAAGAATTCAAGCACGACTTAGCAAAATTGTTATCGCCCTAACACTTTAAAACCCCAACGCTGTTAGATTGATTTAAGTACTTATTATACCAACACCTTTAAACTTAGTTTTAAAGTAGCCCCAAGTAGTTTATTAAGGCCGACACCGCCTTAAACGACAAAATACGTGGAGAATCGATGAATATAAGTGATTGATCAAGTTTTTAAAGAAATTTTTATTAGAAGATGCACTTATTAAGTTAGATGGTCCTTACGGATCATTTAATTCAACAACAGAACAACTATAAAATATTTATGCAAACATCCATTATGAATTGTTCTGGTCCCTGTACGAACTTGGTAGGGCGGATGACGATCCGATCCCCGCAATTTGTAAGTTGGATAAAGGAGTACCAAATATAAGTACCGTGACTCCTAACTAGATTATAAAGATCAAAGTCACTAACTTGTTACTCCACTATGTGCAGATAAGGTAAAGGGCTTAATGTGATTGCGAGAATGAAAACGGAAACAAAACAAAAGTATTAGGTCGAGCTATAATTCATGACTTAAATTGGTCTGCAAAATGGGGTTATCTAGTGTTATTACTAATTTTGGTGTCAAAGTCTAAACTCGAAGTTATCCAAAAGAAGTGAATTGCAACCAAGTACAAATTGAATTGTGTTATATCCGGTTGACATATGCTCAAGTGATTTTTCATTTTTACTTTTGCTCGAGGACAAGCAAAGGTTTAAGTATAGGGAGTTTGATAACACGAATTTATATAACATATTTGACGTAATTTTCATAGAATAATGTTACTATTTTTATTTAATTATATTACTTTATTTTCAGACACGTTGGTATTTTCTATGTTTCGTATTTGTATTAGATAAAGATAAATTGAGCAAAGAAGTAAATTGAGGAAAAATCAGATTAAAAGCAAAAGAAATGAAGCAAAGGGGTATATAAAAAAGAGGAGTTATAAGGAGAAAGCAATTATTGAACGGCAAGCCTGCTCAACACGCTGCGGGGCCTACAAGACAAGAATGCACATTCCAACAAGACGTCAGTGAGACCGCTGCCTCAATTTCACTTAGATAGGAGACGCCCGCCTCCGGGGCCCACCACTTCCCAACATTTTGAGACGCACGCCCGCCTCCTCTTGCTACGGAGGCGCCCGCCTCCTACTCCTAAGGCAATATTTTCTCCACGCTGCTCATGCATAAAGTTGAGCGGCGTTACCAAATGATCTATAAATACAAGTTCAAGTCTCTTGAGCGGGTCACATTTTTACCGAACAACCGTTAATTCTTATTTCGCAATTTATTTTCCTTTCGCTTTTGTACTTTGATTTTACTGTTAACGATCTAACCTTACGTTAGATCTAGTGCTTTTTATTCCTTGTTTATTCTCTTCTTTCAATTCAAGAAGTCTCCTTGAGCATCCAACCGACTTGCGGGTGGAGTGCTCGCTTATTTCAAGAACAAGATTATTTCAAGATTCTTAATTTCAGTTTAATTTAATTATTTTGTTTTATTTAATTTATTGTTGCTCGATATTATTTATTTGATTTCTAAATGTTTAAATATATTAAACCATATTATTTATGCAAGTCTCAATTAATTATGTCCGCTAAACTGTTCGATATTGGTATGTAAATTAATCGATCCAAAGGAATCCAAAATAAACCGCATAATGTTACGTTGTTAAAAATATTCTTTTCCGACTTAGATATCTAATTTAATTTATTAAAAGGTTTAGAAACCAATGAGCGAAAGTTTGAGGTTAATAAAGTGGACTAAGGTTAGAAACCAACAGAGCGAGAGTTTGAGGTTTAGAACCGATAGTGGATACTAGGTATTAATTTTAAAGATTCATAAAGCGCTTTAAAAGAGATTAAACTTTATTTATTTTCAAAAGTGTTTTTAATTATGATAGCGAGAGTATACGTTAGGATTTAATTACATGATCCGAATCAATAGAGCGAAAGTTTGAGATAGAATTTTTAGATGAATATTGTTCGGTGAAGGATTTTCTATCAACTTGAGTAATTAGTCGGAAATTCGATCCCCTTAGGTTAGACAAATTACATATCGATATTCGTTTAATTATTATATTTTTCCTTAACCAATATCTTAAAGAATTATTCGCCTTTAGTCAGATAGTAAACTTAGGATAACAATAGATCGATTTATAGTCTCTGTGGGTTCGATATCTTTAAAACTACGCGATAGACTGCACTTGCAGCTGATTGATACACGATAAAGTCGCGATCATTAGTTGTAACCTGCCATCAAGAAATCGTAACCTACTTTTGTGAAGTAACCAACCAAAAATATACTATGGTAACCAATTACCTAAAATGGTAAACCGATTACCAAACCACAAATAGTAGCCAATGTCACAAATTATCTGCAACCATACCCAACGGTAACCAATTCCCATTGTCTCAAAGGTAGTTTTGTGCTATTTTCCAAAGTACGAAAATCCTTTTCTTTCAACCCAAAAACCTCGAATTGCATTCAAAAAAGTTTATCACTTTATAATTTACACATACATATCACATAAAAATATATCCATTCTACAACATCAAATTCATTAATTCAACCACAAACACATCAACAATTATCAAATTGATTCACTCACAAAAAGGTAAATTCATGAGTAAAAGCACACACAACTATAACAATCATAATTCCCTAACCTACCCATCATTATGCAATCCCTTAGAAAGTTGAAACCCAATCCTTACCTTGAATTGACAGTTCATAAGCTTCAACAATGGGTTCTCCCTTGCCCTAGACTCTTAGTGCAGTATTCTTCTCTTTCTCGTTTCTACGATCGCACAAAACCATTCCCTTTTTCTTTGTTTTACTAATTTAATCCCTAGGCCCCAAATATCATATTCCACTTATGTCCTCCTTCACTTATTCTATTATTGTAATTCAAATAATGATATTTGAATAATAATCTCCTTCCACCCTTATATGTCTACACTAATGGTCATACACCCCAATACCTTGATTTCGATATTTCTAAGGTAACTACCCCAAAAAAGGTCATCACATCATATCAAAATGCTCAATAATGCATATTAATTTATTAAACACACAACATCGCATAATTAATTTATTAAATAATTCAAACAAAGAATCAAGGTGTTACAATAGTTAATTGAAAAACGTATAACAACGATTGTAGTAAATAACTGTGGTAAAAGTAAGGATGTCAATGGGGACAAGGAGAGGTCGGGGGATACATTCCCATCTCAATCCCTGCCCTCAAATTTACTCCTCATCAGATTTGGATCCCCTTCTTGGGAGGATTTTCTCCCATCCGGCCCTACGGATCCCCCAGATCCTCATAGTTTTATCAATAAACATACATTTTTATTTATTATTTTAACTAAATTAATAGAAAATATAAAAGCTAACCACAAGAAATTAATCAACTAATCATCTACAATAAATATATTATTTTAACAATATTTAATATTGAGATTCATGAACACAAAATTTTTAAACTTCAAAATAAAATAACATAGTATTTAGATCTCTCTCTCTCTCTCTCTCTCTCTCTTTACTAACATTACATATGTGTTTTACATTTGTTTATAAAACAAGTTATTTTAAATGATAAATAAACCTACATAAAATTAAATAGATATATATATATATATATATATATATATATATATATATATATATATATATATATATATATATATATATATATATATATATATATATATATATATATATATATTAATTAATGATATTATAGAATTCTAGTGCGCGGGATATGTCTGCCATCTCCATCCCTATCCCTAAAGTACCTTCGGAAAACTTTATTTCCCATCCCGTCCCCACGGAGAAAATCCTCAAATAGAAAATTCCCACAAGGATCTCCACCAACCGGTGCAAATTGACATCCCTAGGTAAAAGGTCACCAAATTTTTAATTTTTTCCGATATTTTGTTTGACTACAATGATAACTCTTACCATAATATACAATATTAAATTTTTAACATAACAACCACAACAAGAACGACAAGAACAAAAAGAACAACAACACCAATAAAAATAACAACGCCAATAAAACAACAAGAACAACAATAAGAAGAACAAGAACAAGAACAACAACAAGAAAAACAACAAGAAAGACAACAGAACAAGAACAATAACAATAAAACAACAATAATACAACAACAAAATAAATAACTAGAATAGTTAAACAAGAACATTTTACCGACACAATAGAAAAACTATCCGCTAAGTTGAATCCATGTTTTTGCCCTGCTCAATTTAGAGAAGAATGATGGAATTCTAAAACTTGTTAATGGAATAAATGTTTTGAGTTTTATTCATGGAGAAAATCTTTTAAATTTGTTTTTATCGAGGAATAATGTTTCATTAATGGAAGAAATTTGGAGGCAAAAGATGAAGTTTGTTAAGCATGCCTAGGCAAAAGTGAATGAAATAAAAGCATTATATATCTTTAAAAAGTAAGATGAAGACTCACTTTTCACCACGGCTGGAATTCCAAAAGTGGTAAAAGTGGCTTAAAAATAAGTAAAATAAAAATTTGGGCATTCAAATCCATGACCAACCACTTTTCACCATTGTTGAAATTTAAACTATGGTGAAAAGTACATTTATTGGTTAATTAAATATGGAGGTAATAACATGTTACAAAAAGTTATATTTTGTATTAGTTTGTTATTTCGCACCAAATAAGTGAGTCAAATTTTTGATCATATATTCAATTTTCCCACATTGAAGCCACAAATCTTCCATGACAACTTTCTTTATAACGTTGTCTCAAAACACATAAAATAATGACATTTATGCCTTATCTACCATCTTGGTCTTTTATGTTTATGTTACACTCACAAAGGAGCCAGATACGGCTAGCTTGGGCAAATGCCTTGCACAACGCCCAAATTTTTTTTTAGTACCCAATTTCAATTTTTTTAGTATTAAATAAAATTAAAAGAAAAGAAAAATAGTGAAAGTTAGAATTGAAAACCTAAAATTAGGGAAACCTACAGAAAAAAACTGCTTCAGCCACCACTTTTCTTCATCCTGCTCAACTGTGTTCTTCTATCTGCTTAATCCTTGCAATCTATCATCATCCTATAGGCTATATTATTTCTAAAAATATAAGTAATAGTAGATGCAATTTGTCTTGTTTAATTTCATGTTTGATTCTAATTTATTTATTAGAGTTTAGGTTGATTGATTAATCATGTACTAATTTATTTATTTATTAGAGTTTAGGTTGTTTGATTAACCATATATAATTACAAATACTAATTTATTTATTAGAATTTAGGTTGTTTGATTTTTATTATTTTAAATTTTATTTTATTTATTTGAAGAACATTGTTAATTCTTATTTGTTTTATTTCATTATTATTCTTTTAAATTTTGAAATTACAATTTTGTAATTATTTTATCTTTTGTTTAGAGATGAGAAAATTTTTGGTTGCTAGAGAAAATATTGAGAATGTGAATGTTGTGCAATCGAAGTCGATTAGAACCACCATCTAATGTGTTAATGAGTTTAATCCAAATGAGATTGTGCGAGATCCAGTCATAGGAAACAAATTAATGAGTATGCTCCGGATATTCAAGACCAAGTGAGGAGGGCATATATATTGAAGGGTCCAATGCAACCAGATTTGCCAAGCTTTCCTCGTACTACATTTGGGAGTGTTAAAAGATCATTTAGTAAATCATGGTATAAGAATTATACATGGTTAGAATACAGATATAAAGGATGCAATTTTATTGTTTTATTGTTTTCTCTTTAAGAAACCCGAGGCCGAGCACTTTGGTTTTGAAGTCTTCACTAAAAGTGATATAGAGATTAGAAGCATGCATCTCAAGGCTTGAAAGGTCACGGTAGTCATAATAGTTTGCATAACTCATGTGTCAAGCACTATGATGATTATAATAATCAAAGGCAAAGTGTGACAAGTAAGTTTGCTAAAGCAACCAAGGAATCAGTAAGAATTATATAAGATTCGTTGACTTGTTCTTTAGATTGTTCAAGATATCTCATAGCACAAGGCATGGCTTTCGTAATAATGATGAATCCTCTACTTCTCTAAATAAGGGTAATTTTAGAGATGGTAGATTGGGTAAAATCTCAAATGAACAAGTGAGGACGCCAATCGTGGTGGAAAAATTGCACAATGATCATGTGACATTCAAAGGAGCTTGCAACATGTTGTGCACACGGTTACCAAGGTGATTATGGAAGAGCTTGGTGATAGACAATTCTTATTGACGAGTCACGATATATCCGTCAAAGAGCAAATGGCGGATGTGAGGTTAGTAGTTGTATTTTCTAATTTTCATGACCTATTATTTTTATACCAAGTAAACTTGTTGAATTTATTTTAGGTTTTGAGTGACAAAGGAAATGTTGTGGAACCATTTATTTCTACATCATGTCAAAGATACTACATCCAAATATTAAAATTGCTTTATGGTATTCTGATAAGTACATCGTTATCGATTTCAAGGATACGAGGGCAAGATATGATGGAGCTTCAAATATGAGAGGTGAATTTAATGGTTTGCAAAGAAAAATTCTAGATGAAAACTTATGTTTATGTTCATTGTTATGCTCACCGCACCATGTTGTATCTGTTACTAGTGTTGCTCATCTATTCATGATTTCTTTGAGTACATCTCCTGATCGTGACTCACAAGTGTATCTTGAAGAGGAGGGATGCTTTGATAGAGGCACAACACCAAGATATTTTAAATAACTGAGAGTGGTGAGATATCTAGAGGAAATGGCTTGCACCAATCATCTAATCACAAGACTCGGGATACTAGATGGGGTTCACATCATACTACATTGCTTCTCTGGATCAAATGTGGCTCGTGTTAAAGGTGCTTAGTATTTTGATGAAGATGGACGTGGACCATCTCAAGCAATGGGTTTGATAGAAAATGGAGAGCTTTAAATTTGCTTTCATTTTGAAATTAATGTTAAAGTTTTTGGTATCACAAACGAGCTTTCAAATGTCTTGCAAAGAAAAGATCTTAATATTGTGATTGCCATGGAATTATTGATGATGTCAAAGCTCGACACACCAGAGAAAGTGGTTGGATAATTTATTTTCTGTCCAAGATTTTGTGTTGCTAAAGGTATTCCGTTCCAAATATGGATGATGAAATACCTTGGGTCGCTCAAGGTAGAAGGGAGGAATGCACTAATCTTCATCATTACCGCGTAGATTTTTTATGTTGCTATTGACAAAATATGTGTGGAGATGGATCATCGCTTAGTGAAGAAAGTAACATTATTCTTAATTATTTCGTCTTGATCCCAAAAACTCTTTCTCCAAGTTTAATGTTGATAAGCTTGCTCATCTTGCTGGATATTTATCGTAGACTTTTCCTCGATGATGACCGAGAACAATAAGGGATCAACTTAGACTTATGTTCTTCAAGGAGAAGTTAAATGCTTCATTTTCCACTTCAGGAAGATGTTCAAAGTTCATGAAGATGGTTCAAACCGAGAAACATTTAGTATTTCCATTGGTTTATAAACTTATTGAAGTTACTTTGATATTGCCGTGTCGAAAAGATGGTGAAAGAGCTTTTTTCAAAGAATGAAGATTATCAAGTCTAAATCAAGTAATAAGATCAATGATGTGGTTCAATGACTTTGATGGGTTAAATCGAATTGAGATATTCAAATCACTTAATGATATTGATATTATTCAACATTCACCGCAAAAGTCTGAAAGGACATTTGCCTCGTAATTTTATTTAACATGCTATTGTAAGGTTATATTTGTTCTTTTTATTTTAAACTATATTTTGTGGACAAATATAGTCTCTCATTATTTGATTTATGAGTATTTATATATTATATACAATGTGAATTTGCAATCTTTAATTTTTCGCCTGCTTTATAATATTTCTGGCTATGTTTATGTTACACGTAGACATTGATGTATCACCTTTCAATGCTTCAATACAATTATCTCGAGTTAAAATTGTTTGCATATTCACTTTCACAACCCAAAATGGTTGTCTCTCGAAAAACCCTTAATATCTTTCATTTAAAACCCATGATGATCACTTCTAAACAAGCCTTTTGTCGATTGGGTGACACTTGTTGTAAAATTAAAAGTATAATTGCACTAAGAAATTTAATCTGACAAATCATGATGGAAACTAAAATAAATGGTTTTTAGCAAACTTTTTATTCAATAAAACAATAACTTAACTTGGTGGAAGGGGATAAGAGGCAAGAAACATGATAACTTGCTTACTTAGTTTGATCAAACGATCTACTATGAGAAAGAGAGATCAACTTTTGACTCATTATATTTCCAAAAATTGTTACAAAATATTACAAAAGAGTTACAAGAAAATAGTCACCAAAGTTCTCAAGAACAATCCTTATTTTTTATCTAAGTGTTTCTCAAACTCTCAAACACTCTATATATGAATTTCACGAGCGTGTGGTTTTTGAAAATGTTTCTCAATTTCCTCAGATACCTATAAGAGTTTTCTAAAGTCCAAGAACACACTCTTATGAATTTACCCTTGTCTTTCTAACATTACAACTAGGGTTATCAAACCTTGCTCATTGCCTTCAAATTCTAAATTTAAGATGATTGTAAAGACAAAATAATAGAGATACATATTTATTACTACTCGAAACTCAATAGATCCATTACAAGCTTGTAACTTTAGGTGTTTATGGGCTCGCTTTGGTCTGGTTTCGAGAATATGATGCCCAAACCAACCAAAAATATATATTGGTTTGGATAAGATTTGCACATTTTGGCGATAAAGCTCAAACCAAAATTAATGTGGTTGGTTAAATTAATTGATATATTAGAAATAAATGTTCCAAAATAGTTTTAAAAATATCTAATTTCCATCAACTAATTTTTCATAATGATATAAATTTATAATTATTCATTTTCTCCGTATTGGTTGTGAATGTTACAAATGGAATTTCATTTTTTTCTCGAACTAAAAAAACATCTCACCTAAACACTATGGCTTAGTTTGGATTCCGGTTTAGTTCGAATTAAACCGAGCCAATGAACATCCTTACAAAACTCAACCAATTAATGGACGAAATCACAAATCAAAACAACAAAGATTAGTAGATACAAACCGTGAAAATCAGACTCATGTTTTGATAGACTGGACCTTCTGCCAGACCCAAATCTAAAATCGTAGTGCAACCATTGACCTCCACATTGTGCCACTACAGCCTCTGTCGCGTCGACTCCACAACTAGCCTCACTCTGTGACTACTTCATTGCCAACCTCACTCTGCATCATCGCACCAACTTCGTCATCAGCCTCATTTTGTGTTGTTGCACCAATTATGCTGTTAACCTCATTTTACTTCGTTGCAATCTCACTTTACGTCATTACATCAGCTCCACTGCTAATCTTCTCTACGACTATACCACCTTTATCAACTTTTAAATTGATTTTTAATTCTTACAATTTCGAAATAATTTTTTTCTCTGACTTAAAATCTTAAGAGACTTCCAACACCTAAAATATTTATCATTTTGTTTTATCTCGAACTTGCTCTTTTGCAAATAATTTTTTTTAGAACAACTTATGCTATCATATAAAAAACACAATTTATTCATAAATAGAAAATCGTGAAAAAATTTGACCAATATAGATTGATATTTAATGAAAGAATTTTAGGATTTATCATTTAAAATAAATTATAATAAAATATCCAAATTTGACCAAATTATTAAATTAACCAATTAAAATTATATAACCATAGAAAGAAAAGAAAAGAAAAAAAAAACCACATCACATAGTCCAAAACCACGTTAGCTACCGATGACATTAACATTGCTTGGGTTAGATTATTGCTAATTATCAGATGAGACTTTTTTGAGAGAGAGAGAGAGAGTGACAAAGTGTTGCTTAGTATTCAAGACTAAATCATATCTTAAACAGAAAAATAAAAAATCCAAATTAAGCTTCAGCAATTATCTTCTAAGATCTTTGAAATTGATGCAGTGTGAAGAGTAAAGAAGAAGAAGAAAATGGCGGAAGAAAAAGAATCAACGTCAATTCCTCTGAGTCAAGCTGATAATGTTTCTTGCGAAGATCCCGAAGATCCAGCTAAATCTCCTCCTACCTCTCCCAACTCTTCTACCCGCAGGGTACAAATTTTCCCTATTCCCTGAGATTTCTTCATTTTTCAAATTAGGTTAACTTAACTCTTCGATCTCCTTTATTCTACTGTTTTTAATTGTATTTTTATTAGGTTACTAAGAAGTCAACCTAAAGTCTTACGCTTAATGAATTTGACTTTACTAGGGTTTTATCTTAGTGGATGCAAAACTAATTTGGGTTGGACCAATTCATTAATTGTGTTATTGGCTAAGATTTTATGATTTGATTCTTTTTTGCTCAGATATGATTGACTGTTTCTCAAGTGTCCTTATATGGAAAAGAATAATAAGCTTGTTAAAGTAGTATTCAACAACAATCAAGCCTTATCCTCTAACTGGGGTCAGCTACATCTAATGTTTTTATCCAGGATCATGTTTCTATCTAAATCGTTAATCTTTAGATCTTTCTTAATAACTTCTCTTATAGTCTTTTTAGGTCTTCCTCCTTCTCTAGTTATTTGACTTCTTCTATCTAATCTACTTTCCTTACCGCAAATCTGCCGGTCTTCTCTCTGCATGTCCTTACCATCTAACTTTAGTTTCCACCATCTTCGCTACTATAAGGGTTATCCCTACACTCTAATATTTCCAGTTCTAATCCTATCCTGTTTAGTCTTACCAAACACCCAATGCAACATCCTAATCTCCGTTACACTTATTTTATTCTCGTGTTGATTCTTAACCACCCAACATTCTGTTCCAAAACATCGCAAGTCTTACCACAGTTCGATACAATTTTTCCTTCAGTTTTAGCCAAACCTTCACGCCACGTAAAATCCCTGAAGCCCTCCTCCATTTTAGCCACCCAACTTGAATTCGATAGTTTACATCTCTATGATAGTGTATGTGAAACATATGACAAAGTCATTAAAAATCAAAGCATGATTGTAATTGAACCTCCAATCCCTGTTTCTCTGCATTGTTCTGAGACCGTTAACTGCTGGATGTGGGAAATCAAGGAATGATTCTATGTGAACATTTCCTCGTAAAAGTAGATGTTTTGCTTTTTATGATACAAGTTCTAAATGGTGACGCTTGAATTTTACAGAAACTCAATCGTTAGCCAATATGCATCTATTTGGTTTGGGCATGATATATTTAATTTTTAAATTTCATGTTAAGATTTAAGATAAAATCCATCTATGTCTCACTATTGACTCATTCCTGCATTTATTTCAGGCCTGCTGCTTTGTTCTTCAGAGTTGGGTCTCAAGAAATTTATGACTGGAATGTAATGGACTAAACTACTAATCAAGATGACTAATTGTTGCCATTACTGTAAATCTCACTATTCATTTCATTTTGAAATTGCAGTGTTGTTCTATTCCCAGTTGCAGTTACCTTTTTTATTACATGGTGGTTTATTCAGTTTGTTGATGGTTTCTTTAGTCCGCTATACTCCAGTTTTGGCATTGAAATATTTGGTGAGTGATTTATTTTTTCCTCCAATATACATATATTTGACTATTATATTTGCTCTCTTGAGAATGTAAAAATGGGGTGAATTTTTCCTTGTGTAGATGTCATAGATCCAAAACATTAAAAGGAAACAAATTGAACTTAGTGCGGATACTTGTAATATCAAAGATAATAGGTTATGCTTTTGTTTTATCAATTGAGAAGGAAAGTATTGTTCTTTCTTCTTCGAGTTTAGTGGCTAATCTGGGAACTTACAAAGCAACGCAAATGGTAACGGTGCATAAACTTGTAACTTCAACGAAACAGATTACTTTATTGTTGAATAAATTGAGAGAAAAGGCATATTGTTCCTTGCCAGGGTTTATTTGAATTGTAATCTAAATGTTTTAGAGGTTATTGGTATCCTCGTTTTTTTGTGTGTAGTTCTCCAGTTGTGTCTTGCAATTTATTTTCTTCGAAACGTGTGTATATTCTTTCTTTGTAATCCCTCTCTATGCTTTGTATTAAATTTGAAGGCTCTTCGTTTGTGGTGCAGGACTTGGTTTTATTACATCGCTAGCTTTTGTATTTGTTATTGGTGTTTTTGTTTCGTCGTGGATGGGGGCCACTGTCTTCTGGATTGGAGAATGGTTAATAAAGCAAATGCCCCTTGTCAGACATATATACTCTGCATCCAAGCAGATTAGTGCTGCAATTTCTCCAGGTATGCTTTTCATAACAATATAGTTCAATTAGATTAGCCCCAAAAAAGATTAAGATTAGTTAGATTGTGGAGTTTGAATTCACATAGAGACGAGGAGTTATGCTATTTGCATGTTGGTTAGCTAGTGTGTTACAATTGGAAAATAATGTCTTCTTAAATGGTTTACATGGAAAAGTGGCCATTGTCCTTTTTTTTGGTTGGGGTGGCTGGTTCCTTGTTTATATGTTGACTATATAAAGTGTATTTTATGAATTATTCTAAAAGGAGCTCATTTGAAAATATCACTTAGGCTCTGTTTGGAAAGTAGTAGATAACACATAAGTGAGCTGCTTAAATTTGAAGTGTTTGGTGAAATCTATGTTGTCAGCCGCCACTTATGCATTCAACTGCGGAATTGTAGATAGGTGGCTGTGTCCACTGCAAAGCATTCAGCCTGCAAGTTGTGTTCATCAGGTGTGGCGGTCATGGCCGTGAATTGCGGCCAAATCACAAATTTACATTTACACTTAGGTTAAGCATGCAAAATCCCTCAAATACCTGTCAGTTTTAACTGTTCAGTTTCTTTTTAAGGGTATATCGGTTATTTTGTTATTTCATAAGCAACTTGTTTTTGGATCTAGATCCTCTCCGGTGGAAAGAAAAAGAAATGAACGTAAGTTTAACAAATCTAGGTTATTCTCTAGTTCTAGATATAAGGTAATTCTATGTGTGTGAATATGTGTGTGCTTTATAGAAAATGATTTCTATTTTAAAATGAAGACTATTAAAATTACTTCATTGATTATTATAATGGAACGCCCGGGGCAATAACATCAAACTTTCTTGGTAGGTTTATTAGTTAAAGGAGTTAGAGTTGATTAGCAGTTGGGTGTTGGAATAATTAGAGAAATAAGACATGTTGCCTATTAAATAGAAATCAGGATTTAGAGGGGAGATATTTTGTAGTCTTGTTAGTTTGAGAGTTGGGGCCTTTGGGCATAGGAAGATTTGCCGCTCTTGAAGATCTGAATTCTTTGGTTGACGGTGAGCAGTTATCAAATATCCGCCATGGTGAGGCTATAGCAGATATACATGGCGATTTTTGGCTCCCGCAATGGTAAATATTGGCCTATATTGCAGGCTTTTCCGCCATAAACCGCTGTAACAGCACCACAAAGCGGTTGTTATGATGGGATTTTGGCCTCCACAACACTACTGACAGTGAGGGACTTCTTACCTTAGTCTTCTAATAAAATACCTGCTCCTATCAAAGGATGGCCTGCTGAAAGGAAACACTTTACTGTTTAGAATAGATCTTAGTAGCTTTGACAACTTCAATTGTATGTAATTGGTAGGTAGGATCAGTTAGGCTATTTATTCATGAATTCAAGGCACACTTCAAATTGTTTTCCCCTATCATTTTATTTTAGCTGTCAGTGATTTCTTGTAATTTTTATTTTCCAATTCTTCCTTACAGATCAAAATACCACTGCCTTTAAAGAGGTAGCAATTATCCGTCATCCGTGTTGGTGAATATGCTTTTGGCTTCATTACATCAACTGTTACTCTACAGGTACTTTGAACAGACTGTATTTACTAAACAAATTTTAGGTTTCCCTTTTTTTTAATGTTGATAAATAGACTTCATACAACTTTTTTCTAAGTAGAAGTATAATAAAATATATAGAATGCAGGCTTAGCAGGGGGCACATGAATTTTAGCCTAAATGTGAATGACGAAACACATACAATACCAAATGTCTCATGATCTATGTACATATAATAATAGAGGTACAGAGGGACGCCATTAATATGGGTTTAGGTCTTACTGAAATTATTATTGCGTGTCTGTAAAACTTGTAATATTTAGGACTGCTGGGAGTAAAGAGCCAACAAGAAATAATGATCTTTATTGCAAAAATGAAAATGCTATAATAGATACGTGGTCACATAAGACAAGATTGAGCCTCATATAAAGTGGTTAAGCATGTGTGGAGAAGACTTTAGAGTTAGACCAAGGAAAATGATAGGCTAACTATTAAGAGAAATTTGGATTTAAATAATTTGTCATTAAACAGGTTTCCTGCCAAGATATTATGGTGTTGCTTGAGAGTTAGACCAAATAGATGATAGTCTAAAAGTTAGAGGTAGACAGAGACCAAGGAAAATGATAGGCTAACTATCAAGAGAAATTTGATTTAAATAATTTGTCATTAAACAGGTTTCTTGACAAGCTATTATGGTGTTGTTTGATCCATGTATCTGACTTCACCTCATGGGTCAAGACTTTGGTTATTGTTGTTTAGGGTTCCCTTTTTTCTAATTTGATAGGAAGTAAACTTAACCAGTGTCTATTATTTATAATACTTTAACTTGGCAATGTAATAGATCTACAGTGTTGGCGAATGACATATATGGAGACATGATCCATCATAACAAGGAGTTAACCATAATTAGATCAATGTTACATAATTGCAATTATTGTAGTATAAGATGAAAAGGAAATATGCTTACGGAGGATACGTCTGTCCTACATGATATTGTTACACCCGCCCTTCATTAACCGACAAACCCGTGAGATTTGTTGCAGCATATAAATCTGATGCGTTTACATTTATATGTGTGCGCGCCTGTGAGTTTTGATGCATTGTATACATCTAAAGTGTTTGCAAATGTATGTGTGCTCTCCTCCTAGATTTACAGCAGCGTATAAGTCTATCGTGTTCTGTCTTGAGTTTATCCTGTATATCCCTGATTAATGGTGCTTTATTGTAACCATATCACATTTTCATCTGAAAGGTGCCTCATTATAATCTCATTATATTATGTGTGCATCGTCCATTGAATTTGTGTTGTTTTCTGAGGTAACTACTAATTTCAATGCTTTGTTCTATATATTTGACTTTAGATTTTATCATTTTTCCTCCTTCGCAGCAAGAAAATGAAGATGAAGAGCTCTGTAGTGTTTTTGTCCCTACGAACCATCTGTATATTGGCGACATAATTTTGGTCAACTCCAAAGATGTAATAAGACCAAATCTTTCCATTCGAGAAGGCATAGGTAGGTTATCTTGATGGCTTATCGGAAACTACATTTATGGCTTATCGGAAACTACATTCTTTTTACCTCATCGGTCTCAAATGTGGACTTTGCCATTTTACATTCTTCTTGATATAGTTATTTTTAAACTATTATCAAGGTAACATTTTATAATTCATGGCTTAACATTTAATTTAATGCCGATACAGAAATCATTGTTTCTGGAGGAATGACAATGCCACAGTTGATATCTCCCATCGAAAGAGTTGCTCAATCGAAAGAGAGAATATCTATGAACAGAATTGGATAAAGGAATGAAGCTGAGGCTTATGATTGATTTGTAGTTATCGTCCATTATACCATGCTTGGCTCATCTGGTGATGAGAATTGTATTCTGAACCTGCTTGTGATGGAATTTGTATACGAAAGTTGTTAAATATTTATAGTTTCTATTGAAGTTGAAAAGATAGCAAGATACAATGTAGTTATTACAATATTTTATCATTTTCTTATAAGTTTCACTTATTTTTTCTATGGTTCATTCATCCTCAAGACATATCAGACATTGAAAGGCCTGAATCTGACTCTGACGTTTGTGAGAATAAGTCAAGACAGATCGGACATGGAAAAAAGTCTAAGATGGTATTTTTAAAATTTGGTCTAATTTTATGAGTAATCTATTTAGAAATGTATTTTATTAAGGAGGTTATAAATTGAATTTTTACTCAAATTTAAAGAACTTTATGTAAAACTAGTTATAAATCTGTGTGGCACAATGATAATATAAAATTATGAGTCATGCCAACAGTGCTCCAGATGTATTCTTTAAGGATTCAAAATAAAAAAATATATTGTATTAAATACAAGTCTTTTAAAGAAAAACATACCTTTTATATCCATTATTTTATTATCCAATGTATTAAATACAAGTGCTTTCAAACAAAATTTTAATAAATTGTTTTTAGCTAATTAGTAGAACAATATTGTTGTTAATAATATGTAAAGAAAATAAAAAGACAAATTAATCACTCTCATCAGAACATAAAAAACAAAATTCATAAGTCTAAAACAAAACCCATGAGTTTGAAAGTTAGTAGTCTGGTTCTATTTATTTACGGGCCACTCAAAAATCACTCTCATCTGGAAAAAATAAAATCCGTAAGTCTAAAACAAAACCCATAAGTTTGAAAGTTAGTAGTCTGGTTTTATTTATTTATAGGTCACTCAAAAAAGCTTTTCATTAGCTGGTCACTCAAAAGGTTTTGGTAATAAAAAATAAAAATATTTAACTAGAACAATTTGAATCAGCTCGATTCAAAGAGTATTCTTTAATAGTCAGCACACAGATCTTCTCCTGTTGTTTATATTCTGCCATCCATGCTGCCTCTTATCCAACAGCTAACAAAATTTAAAGTAAGAAAATAAAAATAAGAAAACAATATTGAATAAATATCAATGGTGGAGATTGGAGCAGCACTGAGGGCTGGAGAGAAACAAAATGATATCTAACTACTTAAATGATCTGAAATGATTATTTTCGGATAAATCCACGAATGCTACCGTTTTTGACTTTCCTATTCTTTTCTATTTCAATTTCGTTAAACTTGTTGTAGTCTTGCATCATTTCAATAAAATGATCCGATCAGGTCTTAGAAGAGATTGTGTAATGATTCGCCCACTTCGGTGATGTAAGTGGTATTGGGCATCCCGGTTTCAAATATACTTGAATAAAATGATGCATATTTAAAACTCATCCAACACAGATGATATGATCATTGTGATTTAGTGGTGGAGCAGTGAACGGTAGATTTTCCCCTTCGAAAAATCGTATCTTGTAAGATTAATATACACTCTCTCATACGCATTTGCTATAAGATGATACATTTAAGAGAAACACATCCATTTATGCTTCGGAGCATGTCTATTGACGCATGGTACTAACGCGTCATTCATCTTTTCAACTTTCTCTTTAGTTTCGAACACCTATATATATATATATATATATATATATATATATATATATATATATATATATATATATACTCAGATTGGTGTTCAACTCGTTGATAAGAGTATCATGAACAAGTTGGTGATCTAAAATTAACTCATTTAAAAAGTTTAAGTATACACATACAATATAATCATCTACTTTTGTTATTTTAAAAATAATAAGACCACATAATAAAACAATCTTTAAATTTATAATGTCTAAATTTTCTTTGATAAAACATAGTGTTTATTTTATACATTGGTAAAAAAATTTGCATCACTTATAAATTATGGGCATTTTTCAATTAATTAAAAATGTTTACTTTATAAAATTGATATTGAATAAATTAATTGATTGTTTCATTATGACAGATTATAATTTTATAAGATTTGATGGAGTTAAGATTTTCTTTATTTTTTTTGTGTCTTCATTTTTTCTAATCGTGTATAAAAAATATATATATAATTAATATTTATTTGAGTTTATACACATAAAACTAAAGTATTTATCTTTATTTTCTCAATTTTGTTTATTTTAGTTTTTCTCTTTCTCAATTTTAAAATATTTATCTTTATTTTCTTAATTTTGTTTATTTTAGTTTTTTTTCATGCTTTTTGTAAGAGGCCTAAGTCCAACTAAAACGAGAAAAACTATTGTAACTTTTAGTGTTTCAATATATCTCACATTTTAATAATAATATTTTATATCTTTCATTTATTCACGTGAATTGATAAATTAAGAGAAAATAAGTAATATAGTGATAATATAAATTAATTTTATTGATAATTAATCATAATCATGTACCTAGTTTTTTTTTTTAATATTAATATTAAATTATTAATAATAATGATAATTTATTATTATATATATATATATATATATATATATATATATATATATATATATATATATATATATATATATATATATATATATATATATATATATATATATATATATATATATATATATATATATATATATATATATATTAAATAAATTATTTCGAGAAGAATGAATATATACATTTATCATTTATCAATAAATATATTTTTATCACCGATTTCACCATTTTCCAACTACGATTAAGAAGTAAGAGTTTTGGTACCATTTATAAAAAAATCCATTAGTATTGATACCAAAAAATTCCTAACAAAAGAGTAGGTAGTTTACATGATGAAAAAGCAATAACCATATCAAGAAAAGTCTGAAAGTAGTTACGAACGAAAAAACAAGTACCGAACTAACCCCTAACTAATCTAACGACCCGCAACAAACTCTCAAAATAAATGGCGGGAAGATAAACGTGATTTCAAAACTTTCAAAACCCACTCTTCCCTCCTCAACCATATCATTCTTCTTCGCATTTCGATTTTCGATCAAACGATTCAAACCCTAAAGAACAAAATGTACGTGATCACGAGAGATGGAAGCCAAGAACCTGTTCAATTCGACAAGATAACCGCGCGTATCAAGGAACTCACCCATGGATTGAACTCCGAGCTCTGTGATCCCGTTCTGGTTTCTCAGAAAGTATGCGCCGGCGTCTACAACGGCGTTACCACCTCTTTTCTCGATGAACTCGCCGCTGAAACGGCCGCCGCATGGCGGACATCCATCATCCTGACTTTGCTACCGTAAGTTGCTTCATCCAATTATAAGTAAGGTTTTCAATATCTGAAAAACTTTTGCGATTTCAATCGGTACATGTGTTCTGACGCCGGCGTGTATTAACTAAAGTATCACTATCGATACCTGCTGATACCGTTTTTTAAGCCTTAATAACGAATCTTGTATAATTTTCTAGTGTTTATGGATTACTAATTTTGTAATTGTGGTTGCATTTTTTTTTTGTAGTTGGCTACAAGGATATCTGTTTCTAATCTGCATAAGAACACGAATAATTCTTTTTCGGAGACGTAAGTATTTGATTTATTTAATTTTAGGCTAGCTAGCGTGATTTTATGTTAATGTGTTTGTAATTTTTGTGTGTTTAGTATAAAGGTCTTGTACAATAGTTTTGATGAGGGATCTGGATTGAGTGCTCCTTTGATTGCTGATGATGTCTATCAGATTATTATCAAGGTATCTTTCGTAATTTATTTTGTACTGTTTTGGAAGATGAGAAGATTGTTCGTTAGTTTGAAATTTTGATGTGATGGATTGAAATTTTGATGTGATGCATTGAACTTTTGTTATTTTTTATTTGGTTGTAGAATGCTGCTCGCTTGGACAGTGAGATCATCTATGACAGGGATTTTGACTACGATTATTTCGGTTTCAAAACCCTAGAGGAATCCTACCTTTTAAAGACTCAAGGAAAGGTTGTGGAAAGGCCTCAGCACATGTTGATGAGGGTTGCTGTTGGAATTTTCAAGAAAGATATAGAATCTGCTGTCAAGACTTACCACATGATGTCTCAACTGATGTTTACGCATGCGCCTATGACTCTATTAAATGCTGGTACACCTAAGGCTCAAGTATGATCCGCTGTTCACAGTTCATGTTCTCGCTCTTTACCTTTTTTTGCATACATCAATGACTTTATGTTCTGATACCTCATTCAAGTGATTGTTTATGTTTTTTTGGCAGTTGAGTAGTGGCTTTATAGTATGCATGAAAGATGATAGTAAAGTGGGTATAGGTGATACTTTGAAGGAGTGTGATGTCATCAGTAAATCAGCAGACGGAATTAGTATCTCTATTCACAACATTCGTGCTAGAGGAAGTTGCATTTTTGGGACAGATGGGACATCCAATGGCATTGTTCCAATGCTGCGCGTGTTCAATGATACTGTGCACCATTTTGACGACGGGACAGGCAAGAGGAAAGGTGAATAATTAAGCAATTTCTATATCTAGTGACTCCTTCTAAGTTGTCTTTCCTTGTCTACATGATTCATTATTTTTTGTAGGTACATTTGCTGTGTATTTGGAACCATGGCATGCTGACATATTTGACTTACTGGAGTTAACAAAAAGTCATGGAAAAGTATGGTTGGATTTGTGGTGTTAATGTTATACTTGACTGTTATCATTGTGTTTTTTTTAAACATTATTGATATGTATTGGTGTTATGTTTGCAGGAAGAGAACCGATCTCCTGATCTTTATTATGCTCTTTGGGTGCCTGATCTTTTCATGGAAAGGGTTCAGTGTAATGGGGAATGGTCTTTGTTTTGCCCCAATCAATCACCCGGTTTGGCAGATTGTTGGGGTGACGAATTTGCGACGCTTTATCATCGTTATGAAAAAGAAGTAATTTCAATCTCATATTTGCTTGTTTCAGGAAGTGCTTTTGCTTAGAAGCGCCATAATTTTTTTTTTGGTTAAATATATATAGGGAGGAGCAACAATGGTTGTTCAGGCACAGAAACTCTGGTTTGAAATACTGAAGGCACAGATAGAAACTGGAACTCCTTACATGCTTTTTAAGGTTCCCTGCACTTCTGCTTCACTAGATTTAGTACCTTTTGTTTTTATCCTTTGAATGATTCTTACATTTATGTATATTCCAGGATGCTTGCAATAGGAAAAGTAACCAGCAGAGTTTGGGTACAATTAAGTCATCAAACTTGGGTGCTGAGATAATTGAGTTTTCAAGTCCAGATGAAACTGCTTTGTGCAATCTGGCATCAATTGCACTACCACAGTGTGTAAGAGAAAAGGTAGGATTCTCATGTATACTTTATGTATTGTTCTCAGCTGATTTGATTTGTCTCAACTGATATTCTCTTCCTGATTTGGATTTGATTTGATCTCAAACTTGGGTGCTTCTTCATACTATAGGGCGTACCAACGAAATCTCATCCATCCAAGCTTGTTGGAAGCACAGGATCTGGAAATCGATATTTTGACTTTGATAAACTAGCAGAGGTATAGTTACTGTTAATATTAACTGATGTTATGTTAGTATTTTACAACATGTATACTTTAACTTAGCACAGCGTGCTTTTTTCTTTACAGGTTACTGCGATAGTCACCGAAAACCTGAATAAAATAATTGATGTTAATTACTACCCAGTTAAAATCGCAAGGCTGTCTAACTTACGGCACAGACCTATAGGTATTGGTGTTCAGGGTCTTGCTGATACATTCATACTACTTGGCATGCCATTTAATTCACCAGCGGTAAACCTTTTTTTCAGGCTGCTGTTTATATCCATCTTAATCTAGATGTGCTTCAGTCTGATCATTTATTTGGATATTATTGCAGGCTAAAGTGTTGAACAGGGATATATTTGAAGCTATATACTATCATGCTCTAAAAACTTCATCTAACTTGGCTACAAAAGACGGTCCCTATGTGACATATATTGGCAGCCCTTTAAGCAAGGTGCTTGACTTTAGAGGCTTTTCCAATTTAAATTCCAAGGTTAAATTAGCTTCTCTATGCAAAGGTATTTCTAGTTCCTTAAGTAATTTTTGTGTTGCCCAGGGATATCTTCAACCAGACTTGTGGGCTGTGATACCCCCAGATCATTGGGATTGGGAAGAACTTCGGAAGACGATTTTAAAGAAGGGTGTTAGAAATTCACTTCTGGTGGCCCCTACGCCAACTGCATCTACCAGCCAGATTCTTGGAGATAATGTATGTTTTGAGCCATATACTTCATATATCTACAATCGTCAAGCTTTAAGGTTTGCTTTCCTGTCTCATGTTATTCTTTCTGACTTGCTGTATCATTATCCTATCTAATGTGCTAGTTTTTTTGTCTCAGTGGTGAATTTGTTTCCGTGAACAAGCATCTTCTTCATGACTTGACTGAAATGGGACTATGGTCTCCCACAACCAAGAACAAGATTATTCATGGAAATGGTTCGATTCAAAATATTCCAGAAATACCTGAAGAGCTGAAGTCTATATACAAGTATTAAATTTATGATTTCTCAAATAACCAAAAGATTGCTTTAATAATGTATTCACTTTAACTTAATTTGTATGAGCAGAACTGTCTGGGAGATAAAAGAAAATACATTGGTTGATATGGCAGTTGGTCGAGGATGCTACATAGATCAGAGTCAAAACTTAAATATTTACATGGCTGAACCCACCTTTGAAAAGCTAACTACCCTGCATTTCTATGCATGGTCCAAGGTAGAAAGTTTTATATTAAACGGAATGAAAATGTTGAACACAGGACTGCGCATGGTTTGCACTAAATGAAAATGCTGAGTGATTTTATTTTTGTCTGTATGATGGAAGTGTCTAAAGACGGGATGTGTTATCTCCGAACACAAGCTGTCAAGATTCTCTAAAGTTTACTGTTGATACTTCTGCTTTTAAAGTAAGACTTCTCTGTGTTCAATTTTTGTATTTATGTCATTTTTACATATCTTGATGGAAACATTTCTGTGGTGTGAATGCAGGGAATATCTAGCGTGAAGTATGGTGATAATGATGCAAAGATGGCAGAACTGCTGATGTCTCTTACAATTCGCCATGGCTACCTTGAGCGGGAATTGGAAAGTGTGAAAATGTAAAATGGGTTTGGATTCATTTTGAAGTAGTGTATACAAATCTAGTGTAAGATAAAGATTTGTTGGGAATAGTCATGGAAAAAAAACCTGTGGAGTTGTATATTTTTTTGATTAGGGTAAAGAACATTTTAGAACTATTTAGATTTAAAGAATTTTAACGTACTTTTTTTTTCTCATGAAGTCATGTTTTCTTTTTTTATTTTGAATTTTGCATTGCTTCTCCACAAACAAATTTAAAAAATAAACAGATTATGCACAAGCTTCATTAATTGAATAAAAGTTAGGACAGCATACAAGGATCAAGTACACTAAGCACAAAAATAATAGGTCATAGTATACTAAAAGCTGAACTAGAAAAATAAGCTACAATTTTGTGTCCATCCTGTCGGGATAACTTGAGAAGAAAGAAAGCTTGAATGGAAAGAATAGAGAAAATGAAATTGAGGTATATTAAGAGAATTGAGTGAAGTTATGTCTATTGATTGGGAATTACAAAAACCAGTTACATAAACAGCCTGTTTATAGGTAGTGAACAACTAATTTTCTTAACTAACTACCTAGGTTTTCAATGGCATAGCTAATTTCTGACTTGTGTTACAAGTAACTAACTTGCAACACAAGTGATCTCACTATAAGCCATGAATTACATTTACAATATGTCTCTTAACTTCTTCATGCCAACTTTAAATCTTGTCAGTTCACTTTCATTTGATCCTTGATCAATAGATCACATGCATAAAGGCATGGAGTGATATGTTCCTGCTCATTTGAACCCTTTACATATATTCTATGTAATGATGTGCCATTACAAACCTTGGAATTGGTGCATGTACCTGATTGAAGTCAATTCCAGGCCTTTGAAGGAAGCCTTTTGGCACCAGCATCGTCTTGTACTTAGCTATCTCACAAATTGGTATAAGATTCAACTTATAGACCCAGTTCACATCTTTGGCTTTCTAGCTTGCTCTTATAGACCCACTTCAAATTGATTAAGGCCAATTCTCGGGTTCGATTCTTCTCAATTGTCTTGAGTTTCTCCTTCATAGCTTCTCGCAAATTCTTATATTTCAAGGCTTGATTAAGGTCAATTGGTTCATATTCATCCATCATGGCTTCTTTAAAGAGTATATAAGATGTGTCAAATAAAGAATTTTTTTGGGTACACGGTCGTATGAATGTCTTACAAGTGTAAGATATTATTTTGAAGATACTTGTCTGAGTTATTGAGTACGTATCGTAGAAGTGTTATACGAGTGTCGAACACAAACACATGTCAGACATTGCGACATACCTAATCTTAGAAGCGTTTGTGCTTCATAGCTCTCAGGTAACTATAAGTTCCTTAACTCCTCTAAATAGCTTTAAGCAGGAAGTTCGAATTTTTGTGGGCCGATAGATTAATAAAGATTTTTTGTGAGCCAATAGATTAATAAAAACATAACAAATGTAAAAGTGTAAGACAAATGAAAAAACTAATTCTACATTGCAAACATCATGACCTGCATAATCCAATCTCTTTCGACTATATTTTGTGGGTAATATTTATGGTGAATTTTTATCTATCCAACTCATAAAGTTGGATAGAGTTACCTTCAGCGTTAAATATCTTAGAAACAACAAATAATTGTGCTATTTAATTAATAATTTAATATTTGTGATTAGTTGAAGATACACTATCTAATTTTTTGTGATGGTTGTTCTCAATATTTATTTCACCTTGTTGCTCAATATATGCGGGTCCCACATTTGATCTGTTTCTCCTCATTTTTGCAGAGTACATGTTTCTATAATTCATGTGTGCAACCTTGCCTTAGAACGTATCTCTATGAGGACAACTTCTTCATTTAATGGTGCTATAAACATGAAACACTAACAAATGGTGAATTATCAAGTTAAATGACCCCTTAAATGTTTCTAACGCTCCCACTATCTTCATGAACCTCAATTAACTTGCGAAAGACTCACTTATCTTGCATTCATCGAACCATTTCCTCTTCATTTTGATATCTATTTTCTTATTTGCACTCTTTTTTCGAGTTCACTTCCTCAACATTCTTCTTTAGTCTTTTAAATTATTTTCGAGAACATTTTTGACTCAGTATCTCTTTCCTCGTCTTTTTCTATTCTTGTAGGTGTTGTTGCTCTAAATCATATCTGGGCATCTATACCTGATTCAAGACTATATTATATTGTTTTGTTCTCGATAAGTGTGTACTTACTTGTTTATCACTATCATGATGGCATAGAGTAACACCAAAAACACTTGATTTATGCTTAATTACGAATTGTTTTGATAAATATGCATTGATCATTTTCTTAATATTTTTGATCTAGGAATTGGAAAATTAGAGCAAAATGATCAACCATCGAGCCATACAAAAAATCTGGCCAAAGATTTGGTCAAACAAGGCCTAATTTGTTGGAAGAATTTCATCTCAATCAACAAATTTGAACCGGAAAGGAACAACTAGTAAAAAATAGCAATTTGTTGGACAAATGAAAGTTCGAGCAGTAAATCCAAAACAACTTGAACAGTTGGAAATAGCATTTTTAATGAGAGTCCATGATTGTAGTTAATTTTTGGATAAATTACCTTTACCCATGGTTTTTTTCCAATTACTTTCAATCTTAGGTAATGACAATCTTCTTATAGTAGTCTCGTTCGACTATTTTTGCAAGTAATGCATATTTCTTTCCATTTCTAAGTGTATGTGGCCCCTCATATTTGATCTATTTCTCCTTATTCTGAGGATTTTTATACTTGTTTTACCTAAGGTTGAAAGATACAAGCAAAATGGTTAATTATTAAGTTTCACGTGCCTTTGCAATTTGAGTTTTTGTAGATTTATTCTTGCTATGAAGGATTTGAGAGATTGTTCTCCAGCGTGACATAGTCCATTTTGTAATTTCATAACTTTGGATAATCCTTATATTATTTCTCAATTAATATATAATAGAACCCTTGGATCCAAATAATTTTTGTGACTAGGAAAAGTATCTTAGTAGAACCAAGATAAAGTATATAGCATATCATCTTGGATTTGAAATTTAAATAATAATATATAATTAAATAGTAACATCAAGGATCAATTCATAATAAATATTTTGTGAAAGGTAAAATAAACTATTCTTAGTACATAGTATATCACAATAAGTAATTAATAAGTATTATAACATTCAAAGTATATCTATTAGACGTTTAAATACATGACCAAATATAAGACAACTCTATAAGCAATTGCTAACTTTAATAAATCATTAAAGTAAGTGAGATTCAATATATAATGCATTATACATTTTTAAACAATTTAATATATAATAGTTCACTATCATAAATAATCATATTGGTCAAATGCATAGACATTATGCAAATATAACAATGAAATTATAACACTGAAATCATAACATGTTACAATTTCATATGCAATACATGAGCAAAGTACCAAGTTCAAGTTACACCTCGAAAACACAATAAATTAATAATTCAAGAATTAGTACCATCCATTATTGCAATCAATTAATGGAATGAACCATCACTAGAATGCTTATGATGCACAATAAAAGCATATTCAATCAACATATGATCACTGATATACACTTAGCAACATATACATGATAACATAATCATGAAATAAATTATCATAAAGCATAAATATGTGCTAATTAGTAAGACTATCACCGATATACAACAACAACAGTTAATGAATTAACATCGAACACATGATATCAATACAATCATGAATAAACAACAATGTCAATATTGTTCAATGAACAATTAAACCAATTCATATTCTACTACCATAGTTCAAATGACTTTAAATAAAATCATTAATTATATTTTCTTCATTTTATAAATATAGTATTTAATTTAGAAACAACTCCAAAGTAACTAAATTTATTTGAAATTATGAATTTTAAAGTTATTTTCAAAGAAATACTTCACAACAATGGTGAACCTGTGGTTTTACCAATACATACATAATTTATGTCACACTAATTTAGTATTTATATTCCATATTTTTCACACTAATTTTCATCCAACATTATACTACATTTAATCATTTATTAAACATTCCATAACATACTAGTTTCAAATTCATAATTCAACACATTTAGAAAAATTATCAATTTTCAAGATTAACATACTAATCATCCAATTGATCCCAAATAAGGCATTATAATTGAATAAATCAAAGATTCAACTTGATGCTTCAAAAGTGAATCAATCTAATATTAAATTATTAATATATTATATAAATATACCAATGACTAACCCCAAATTCCATTCTAATTAATTAATTAAACCAATAACAATAAATTAAAATTTTAATTAAATTAATAATTAAAATTTTAATTATAATAATTAATTATATGAGACCTAAATAACATAAGACATAAGACCACAAACATGAATTGGTACATTGAGAATGAAATAGAAACCTACATTAATAGTAAAGTACGCATGAATATATGAATGAAATGCAACTAAACACATAACCTTTACATGAATGCTCAACAATAAATGCAATGTATTTTTCAGTGATGGTTTTTCATGACCAATACATTAAATTAAAATCCATTAACAATTGAGTTGAAACATGTAAGTCAAAGTCACCACCTTTATTTAAGTTGAAAATGATTACAATACTCACGTAGTTAGAATAATCTATAACCATAATTCATTTGAACTAACAATCTTATCCAAAATAATTGATATGAAATATCACCATGTACATGTGAGACAAAGCTTTGAAACGTTGGTCTCATATGTATTATGTCCATATTCATTTCATAACTTTGACTAATCTTTATATATTTTTATATTTTATATAATAACATTTGAGTTCAAGTGTTTTCTCAATCAAGAACAAATAAATATCTTAACAAAGAAGCAATAAGTGCCAAAAGTACATAATATATAAATATGTTAGAGTACAAGATACCAAACCACATCCACAAAACAACATTTAGAATTTTCAAAAGAGAACCAACAAAATACCCTATGAGCAAAGACAATGTATAACCAAGAACATTCCACCAAGAAGTAAGTCAAAGACTCTCAAACCGTTATTATCTCATATATATGATATGATTACCAATCGAAAAATCACATGAGCTAGTTGACCTACTAATAAATAAGTTCCAAGAGATAAAAATGTATCCAATTACTTCAATAGTATTCATGTCAAAATATCATTCTAAATTTGGAGATCATAATGAATGCCAAATCGTGATGAACCACCTCTAATCCTAGCTATAATTAAAGAAACAACCAACTAAGGAGAGAACATCTTGAAGAAGAACTAAACCCACACTAACTAACTAAAACCCTATACCACAAAGAAGTTCCAAGTCACAAGTGACAAATGAGAAATAAACTTAGTCAACCCATACCTGTTAACACAAAACACTCGATCAACTATCACATTCTCTTAAAGATAACTTATGGGATCTTGTCTTGAAAAAGTTACCAAGAGAATACAATTTTAAAAGGATTAATACCTGTAATGTAAAATATGACCCACATAAGAGGAAAAGAGGTAGAAATAAGATTCTTCTTGATGACAATATAAGTAAAACTAAACACACCATCTCTAACATGTCTCCACCACTAAGTATCAACATCATGTGATGGCCATATTCTTAATAAGGAGGAGCACATTAGAGACCATATTTTACTATAGACAAAGAGAGATCTCCTAGAAGGTCTAATACAAACACTTCCATCCAAACCCCACTTCAATAATAGAACTATTAGGATGACTAGAGATACTAAAAACATGGAATAAAACACAGCGAGGATGCTAACCCACATGTCCTCCACAAAAGGTGTGGAAACCATTACCCATTTATTACAAATAATAAACCCTAAACCTTGATAGCATTCTCATCCTATTACATGTTTAAGATAGTTTACATCACTTACATGCTTGTCATAATTACATATGCATCTATTACTTGTTTAGATGTTTGGTTGATGTTTTGTACGTTTGTCCCGATAGCATCCTTTTCCTATTACATGTTTAGGAACTCACTTCTTTATATGCTTGTCGTGATAGCATTATCTTCCTATTACATGTTTAGGATATCTTACTTCTCTTGCATGTTTGTCATCATAACATGTATATCCTCCTACTTCCTTAGGATGAATTGACACCTAATTCAGGTTTAGGTACCCTTCCCTGAGGTCACTTTGTAGCATGTCTTGATTGCTATTCATTGTTTGTCTATGTTTAGACACATTTATGTTACTTGTACATCCTCAGTGCATGACTTTTAGTTTGCAGTGCTTTGGATCCCGCCCACCCGTGGCTTATTTCATTCTATTACTTGTTAGACTATTATTTTAATTGTTTGTTTATTGCTTGTTTATACATTTTTAGGGTTACTTATACACTCCCTTTCCATGCTCCCTTAGGTTCTTAGTTTAATTTAAGTTTGAAATAAGTAGACACTAGGTCCAAACCAAGCATGGAAACATTAGGTAGGATTCTCTTTATCCTAACCTTAGGGCCACGATGTATGACAATAAGCAGGATTGAGATCCCTTAGTTTTAGGTTTAGTTCTTGCATTACATGTATATATAACTAAAACCTTTTTTCTTAATTCAAATCTCAAAAACACTTAACGATAATGATGCGAACCACATGTCACGAGCCTTAAGCATTGAGAAAAGTATGAGCGATGATCTACCTTATGCTTCATTTCAATCATAGTCTTTAATATGGTTCAAATCTCGGAATATTTTGCAAATAATCGAAGAAGTATGAAGCGTCCCTCTAGTGGGGTCTATTTTCTATCTATCCCAATAAAACACTCAACCAATCAAACTCTCTTTCCGCTTTGGATTTTCTTATGACAACTTTTTAGAAAGGGTTGTTACCATGAAAACACTAACAAACCAATTTTTTGAGGAGAACTACGAGTGCTCGATCCTCTATTACACAAAGGAGATACATAGGCACAAAGGTTCGAAATCAGGAGGGCGAATTAATTAAAAACCTTTCTTTTTTGTACATTACATAATTCTTTCATGCATTCCCTTTAGCAAGTAAGCATTAGATATAAACACACAATTTGATTAGAACAACAAGAGTGGATTATGTGAGTACCACGACGTGAGGGGTGCTAATAACTCCTGCGTAACCGATTCCATATCCATTTCTTTGTTGCGAGATGCTTGTTCTCGCCAAGACAAGTTTACTCGATGTTTTCCTTTTCCTTCTTGGGATAAATAACACTCGATGGTGACTTTATTGTTTGATGATTTTTCTAGTTTCCTTAGTGTTAGGACAACATCTCATCATTTTAAGGCTTCATAAGCTACTGGAGTAATTCTTTCATTCAAGGTTGGTGGAGCCAGTATCTATGGATAACTCCTCTCAATGGATTCTTGTTCAGTGTGATCCTAGAATATGGTTAAGTTTAGGGGCATTTGATCTCTCAATGACTTGGGAGGTATTAAAGATTTCAAGGCTCAATTGGGTGTTATGATGTGGCGTTCAAAGAATGAGGTATGTTGATCATGACGTATGAAGCAAGTGTTGCTTAAGGGCAACTATGGAATTGTGGTACTATAAAGATTGAGTTTAGACTCTAGTGGACTGAATGCCTACATCTAGTGTCATGTGAATAAGTGTTCCCTTGAATTGGAAAAGTTACATCCGATGTTGGAGCATCTCTATAGTCAGTGATTTAGAAGAGATAATGATGCACCGTATTCTCAAAATACCTACATCTAAAGATGTGGCAATAGGCACATGATTTTTTAAAACCCCAATTTGTCCACTATTAGTAGATAAAATAATTTCTTCCACTTATGAATCCCAAACAATTCGATTGGGGGTCAATACACAAAGATTGAAAGTTATTTCTTGAATTTTTTCTCCATTTCTAAGTTAAGTTCATAGCATTATCAATGAGCACTTTATCTTCTTGAAACTCATACATTGACTGGTTGAGCCGTTACAAATAAGGCTAGTTTTCTTTTGGCTAAAAAGGGGGAGACGAGAGTAATTGTTGATGGGTATTCAGATAAGAAGTATTGTTGATGGATGTTGAGTGTTGCTACTTCTATCTTTGGGTGCATCAATTAAGGGGGAGTCATGGTCCTGTTTCTATTCGTCTTGAAGGTCTAGATGTTGCCTATTATCCGAAAGGATCGTGTATAGGGGATTTGAGTCTGATGTTCCCAGATTTTTCTTGTGTCATGTGATCTAAGTTTTTGTACATAATTGTGTCTTGTGTTTTGAGTTACCCGAAATTGAAGTTTTCTCCACTGAGTCATCACTTGACTGTACAAGAAAAATTCTCCTGAGACTCCGTGTCAAGAAGTGGTTATGAGTTTGAGGGGGAGTATGTTGGTTGTTCTTGAAGATGTAGGTTGTGTACACCTATTAACTACACGACCTTCTATCTCTATTCTGGGTGTATTATGCAATTATGAAAATACCATTCTCTGAAGTGGTGCTTAGTAAGTTCAGTAGGATTCCTATTCTGGATTGTGGTGAAGATTTGTCAGACATGATGTCTCAACATATTGAGAATTTGATATTCTCTTGGTTGTTGTGTTGATTAGCTTCCACTAAGTTGTTGCTATGATATTTTTCTCTATCTACTTCTGTCGTGACTCGATTATGATTTTCGTGTGTGTTTGAATATGGTCAAATCGAAGCAGTCGTTTAATTATTTATGTGTGTAAGAAGTACTAAGTTATTTTAGCCAAAAAAATCCAAGGGGGGAGAATGTTAATTATTTATTTTTGGTATTGGCATTATGTTTATTAAAACTAACTTAGCTTAGACATGTTGAAGGACATGTTGAAGGACATGTTGAATGAAGACGTTCTATCAACTGGAGCAACATGTCGAATGCGATGTCCTATGGATGTTCTTCAGAAATCGTGATTTTGTGCATCTAGATTGTTGGATATTTTAGTTTGTTACAGGTACATAATATTTTTTGAATATTATGTTATCCTATATGGCACATATGTTGAAGATTAAAAAGATTCTAGCTGATATCAAGGAGAATTGCTAGTTTCTAATTATGGAGATAATTTAGGAAACTAATGATTGATGTCTTGTCTTTGAGGAGATAATTCTGCAGTGCCTCTGTCATATCCAACTTCATATGTAAATCTTAAATCCATTTTGTTGAATACTATAAATATAAGGCTTTAATCGTAGTATCAAGTAGAACTTACAATGTGTTTTTATTAGGGTTTGTGTGTTTATTTGTGAGCCTCTCGATTATCATTATGATCAAAGAGTGAGACTACATTTTGAGTTGTAAGTTCTGTTAGTAATTCTAAAGCTTGTAAGAAGTGAATGATTGTGTGTCTTTGAAGTGTGAATTATGTGATTTTCTAAGTGTTTAGAATTGTTCGATCACTATGTGTGATTAAAAAGGATTTGAGAAAGATCTCATACCTTAAAAAATAGTAGTGATTAAGTGAGAAGTTGTAAATCGGGGAATTTAGCTTTGAATTGATACTATTTTAGTTGACTTGATCCCTGGCTTGGTATCCCCTATAGTAGGTGTTGGTGTACACCGAACTGAGTTAACAATATTGTGTGTTCTTTACTTTTCTGCACTATGTTAATCATATACCTTTTCATTGTGTGTTTTTTCATAGAAATGTGTCTCGATATCTCATAGGACATTTGTGATCTGAATACTATAATTTAAATAACAATTTTGATGTTATGAGTTTTTAGCCAGATGTCGAAGCAGATGCCATGACATCGTGGTTTGATACAACAAGCGAGATTGTTTTAAATGTTGACAAATTGGATTTGATTTTGTGATATTTCTTTTGGATATACCTTAGTAAACTTTTTAGGTCAAGAAGATTTAATTTGGAACATGTGTTATATCTCCAACTATACATTAGTTACTAAATTTGGCCTTGAGATAATTTAGAAAAATTTATATTGTTTGTTCCAAGATTTGAGGAGATTTTGCTGCACAATTGGTGAATCACTCAACTTATGGATCAAGAAATATCTGGATGAAGATTTTTAAAGCCCATAGACTGCAGAGGTGTATTTAAAGAGAAGACCTAACCTAATGTATTGGAATCTTTCAATAATTTGTAAATTAGGGGAAACTTAGAGTCTGAGGTTTTGAGAGTCTTTTGTGTAGTTGTAAGTCACCCTTGTAGGGGAAGAAATGGAGTCATCAATGAGTAATATATATTATGGATCGATGACTCTATTTCTTCACCTACAGTGTTAATGTTAAATATTCTCAAAAGTTTGATGATTAATCCTCCATATGGGAGTCCATTTCTTCTACCTAATTAGTTTGCAACTTTTTTAGTTGTAAGCCAAAGAGGGAAGACATAACCTTGATGACAAGTTTAGGTTGATGTTCCTTGGAAGGATGGTCCTTGTGATAAGGTAGTGAATAACACAAACTCTTGGATTCAGGCAGATTGTCTTGATAGGAAATTTTATTTTCTCCATAGGATTTATAACAAGGGAGTTTATGGAAATGAAGCGCTTGAAATATTTTAATTTCAGTGATACTACGTTGTTTTAGATAGCTTCTTGAATGAGGAGATTCAATATTCTTCCAAATTGATCTTTATGGAAACTCGACTAGGAACCTTGGTAAAGAATCATCTTAGTGCTTCTAGGTATATTTGGATATATGGTTTGTAGCTCCTCGTGATGATTTCTTCCATGAAGGAGGTTGGATCACTTTCAGGTTGATTATCAACTTTCTTTCTTGAGTACTTTCTAGTATTCCCCATGAAAATTATTTTCTTTTTGAGTTATCTCTAGATTGGTGGATTTTTTATGAGGCCACGATGATAATTATGGAGAAATATAAAGAGAATCACACAAGAAAGCAAGAACAAATAAGAAAATATGATATGCAAGAGAATGAGAAAGGCTTACCTATTTATAGTTGAGCCTTTGACAATTTTGAGTGTCTAAACCTTGTACAAAATCAATATAGATTGTGCATAATAAATTGAGAGTCAAATATTTCAAACAATGCTCTCCCAATCAATTTGGTTAAGGCTCAAATCGATAGGGTAATCAAATATTCAAGTATTTTGTTCAATTTTCATCAATGCAAAGATTTGATTAACTTGAAACGAAGTTTCAAACATATTGTATTTGAAAGTATGCGTCAATATATCCAATTGAATGGTTTAATCTCCAATATAATTGTATTTTATAAATTGACATTCTTGGTTACTACCATGGTTTTCTTTTTATGATGACAACTTGGTTTCAAAAGATGACTATCATGGTTTGCTTTTGATGATGACGACTTGGTTTCAAAGATGACTATCATGGTTTACTTTTGATGATGAAAATTGTTTTCGTTGATTACAAATTGATTCATACCTTTATCAAAACCTATGAATATTCAACTAAAGTATAAGTCCAAGCAATATGTCAAGCGGTTAAAGATGCACAAGATAATTTTGTTCAAAGCTTTTCCTCCTGAATCACTCGGATAAACCACGCTTTAATGATCTCTATCCTTTGATGATGGCACATAAATTGAATATATCTCAAGAATAATATCCAAGAAGATTCAAGAAAGTGCTTATATGATTGGTTTTTTTTTGGAAAAGTCTTGAAGCTTAAGAGTGTGAAAGAGATAAAGTATAAAAGCTCACCCAGCCGCGATTGAGTGATCGGTGCTTTGTAACAACATATGGGCATTCTTGTAAATTAGTATGGATAAATAATGCAGATTAAAACATGTTTCAAAGTCTCAATTTATCAAAAACAACATAAATATTTTTTGGTGTCATTCCAGTTGAATCAGGAACTATCAAAATGTTTTTTTACCAATGTTTGAACTATCCAATCAATTGGAAGATATTCCGAATCAATTAGGCAAGTGAAAAAGATGTTCTTAAACTATTGTTACATTGTATTAATGAAGGAATTGGATCTATATTTATTATTTCCAAAATGAGCCATTGCAAACTATTATTTGGGGCTTCTAGTCGATTGGTCCAAGGTCCCTAATTTATGGGATTATTAATTTGACCCATGGATTTGTTTTCCTTTTTGGTGTCAACCTCTAGCCTATAAATAAAAGCCTATTCCTTCATATTTTCACATCCAAAACATGAGATTTTATCTCAATCCTTATCTCTAAAACTTGTTTTTACTTTCTCTCACATTAATTTTGTTGTAGCGCTACAAGAAAGTCATTGTGTTTAAGTGAGGTGCTTGTTCTGGAAAAGGGTAATATTGAAACTCACCAAAAGGTATTTTTATGTTAGTTAATCTTTCTTAAGGGATTGTTTCTTTGGTTTTAAAGCTAAACCCGTTAAAATAATGGTTTAGGGATTTAGGATTTAGTCTCCAATTCAGTTCTAGAGTTCAGTCCATGTAAAAGCTCAATTTGGTTCGAGATAAGTATGGTGTAAAATCTCAATTTTGTTATTGGTCCGTCCATATACATCCCTGATTTGGTTCGAGATTAACCTAACGTATAATCTAAATTTGGTTCGCTTTCAGCTCGTGTAAACCCCAATATGGTTTGGAGGATAGCCAATTCAAAACCCCAATTTGGTTTGGGGTGAAGATTATGTCACTTCATTTAGGCCAAACTTCTATAATTTATGGTGTTATCTCATTACCCTTATCTCTTTATTCTTAGCATATTTATTTTCTCATTGTTATCAAATATTTGTATCTGAAAATATTTTTAAACTTTGAAAATGAAAACAATAATGTTTTAAACCATCATTATTCAAACCCCTCAACTCACCACCCTATTGTGTATGGAATCATATGTCCAATACATTAGACTTTCATCGAAGGCAATTGTAGGTTGGACCTTCATTGAAGAATTCTTATCGCTATAAGAAAATTATACATTGGATTATCACAAAAGGATTCATGATTCCTACAATACAATTATATGTCGGACCTTCATTGAAGGATCAAGCCGTCTATAAGGAAATGACGTTGAAACTTCATTCAAGCATCATTGTTGCCTATAATATAATTATCGTTGGATCTTCACTAAAGAACCCTTGGCACATATAAGGAAATTGTATAGTTGAACCTCACCGTGGGATCCTTTCCGCTTATAAGAAATTGTATGTATGACCTTCACTCAAGGATCCTTGTTGCTTATAAGAAAATTGTACGCTAAACCTTCACTAAAGGATTCTTTCCGCCTATAAGGCAATTGCATAATGGACCTTTACTAAAGGATCTTTTCCACCTACGAGGAAATTATACATTAAACCTTCATTGAAGAATCCTTGTCGCCTATGAAAATGGTTGTCATAGGACCGCCACTAAAGAATTATAACTAAAGATAACTCTACTCAACAAGGCAATATAATCTTTGAAATTAATAGTAAAACAACGAAGAACTTCAAAATATCATAAAATAAATTGCCTATTTTTTTGAATGTTTTGTTAATATACCATGAAGGGTGTGGTTTCCACGGGCCTGTAAAAGGTGAGAATACAAAGAAATTTTTTAAGTTTCCCCAAGAAATGCTTGAGAAACTCACCCTATGAGTCTCGTTTGAGGGAATCACCATTTAAGTGTCGCTTGAGGGATTCTTCTTCTAAGTTTCATTTTTGGAACTCTCCCTCTATGTATCGTCGAGGGACACATATTTATAAGCAATGATCGAGGACTCGTCCTAGAAACTCTTGAAGGATTCATTATCAAGATATTACTAAGACCACAAAGCATTTACATTATTCAATTCACTCTTCCAAAGCTTCATGTTTGAGGGATTATGGACTTGAATAGTTTTATTGGGCCTATAAATAGACATGATATGACAAGGCCTAACAAATGAAGTGCCAGAACGCATGGTGAACGTGTCGAGTCGCCTATGTGGAATTGGGCATTTTGGATCGCACTAAGTGGGTTGGGTCACCCAATTGAATTAGGATACATGTTTGCTCGTATGAGGTATCCAAGGAATGCAGTATGGAATGTGTTTCTCCGTGAAACAATGTTTAGCCTCTTATTAAAGATTACTTGCAAGATCGATGACAATAATCCTAAACTTAGTGTTTTAAGTGTTTTTGGGTTGAAACGGGTTGATACAGGAATCACAAGCAAAAGGTAAGACAATTGCAAAGTAATTAAAGACAAAAGACAAGACTTGTAATTTGTAAAAAGAAAATTAGATTTTTTTTTGGAATTTAAATATGGAAGCATTCATACATTGTTAAGCATGAACTCGTTTCTCTCTTAGATGCAGGTACTTTGAGTGTATTGTTCTAAATGTGAAGAAATGCAATCCTTAATACGAATACAAACATTTTTTTAAATATAAATCCTAAATATGTAACTGTCGACGGTTATTAGTCCACGTTGGACTCTGTGGAAAAAATTGATATAAACTGCTTTGAACGGTTTCCACGTTTTCATTGGCTTGAGTGTCGATAACCGCTCTTAATTAGTAATCTGAGTGTAAAAAATTAGTTAAGACAATTTATAATTTAGTTATTTAGTGACTTGACATAAAAAAATCTTACGTGATAAATTAACTTTAGTTAGTAGTTATAAAAAGAGTGATTAATATAATTTGTAATTTAGTTATTAATAATTTAAAATAAGTAATTTAAAATAATAAAATAAAACAAATTAATAAAAAGTGAGGTACTATGTATTTTATTAGTTAATGAAATAATAAAATTAGTTAATAAATAAAAGTATAATAAATTATTAAATAATGGATTAATAATTAATAATATAATTTTTATTTTTATTGTAAAATATTTTTATTGTTATGTTATAATAAATATTTTTAGTTAAAAAAATTAAATATTCACCATGTTAATATTTCCTTATTTAGTGTATAAAAAGTGACAATGTAGCATTGCCGGAAATCCAACCAATCCTTCAAAACATTTCTATATCCAAAATATATTAAACTGAATTTTTTCCCCAATTGCTACACTCCCAAATCATATTTGTAAATTACAAATAAAAAATATTTTCTAAAATCCACATTGGTCCAATTTTCTCCATTTGAAATGGAGAAATGTTTATTATTTTTTTTTTTTTTTTCGATAAATACTTAATGATTTTTAATATATTTTATTAAATAATTAATTAGATGTAATTAATATACTATTTAATAATTAATAATTAATTAAAATATAATTTTAAATAATAATAATTAATTAAAATTTAATTAAACATAATTTTAAATAATGATAATATAAATAATAATAATTAATTAAAATTTAATTAAACATAATTTTAAATAATGATAATATAAATAATAATAATTATACAAAACTTAATTAAAAATAATATAAATAATAATAATAATTATACAAAATTTAATTAAACATAATATAAATAATAATAATTATACAAATTATTATTGATGTTGGTGTTGATGATGCAAACGAGAACCGGAATGACAAGGATGCTAGATCTGGAACGAAACCAAAACCATATTGTTGTGTTGATTGAGTCTTGTGTTGATCCGGGGCGGTGAATTTTCTTGTGTGGGCGTTATCTTGTGTTGGAGCCACATGGGATGTTGAGCAAAAACCATTTCTTGAAATTCAAAATCACTAACATTATGATGTAGACCAAAATTGAGATTTGGTTGGGTGTCCGGATCATTGTGGGTGATGATGGTAGGAATATAAGATGACATAGTTGGTTCGATGTTAGAGGTTGATGGGTTATGTTGGGGTATGGGGAGTAAAAGTTTGGTGGATGAATAGGTGTGAAGTGCATGGTTGGGCCCATTGTATGTTTGACTTTCATATGAATAGTTTGATTGAGAGTGATAAGGTATTTTGTGTGTTTGATGTTTGTTGTTGAAAATAGTAATGGGTTTGTTGTTGGGAATAGTTGAGTTAGGAGATTGCTGTTGGGAATAGTGGGGTTAGGGTTTGTTGTTGTGAAGAGGGGTGAGGGGTTTGTTGTTGTTGGTATGGTTGTTGGGGATGGTTTGACTCGGGATTTGATGTTGGTTGGGTTGTTGGGAAATTTCATTAGGATTTTGGCGAGGATCAATGGGAAAATGCTGTTGATGCAAATCTATGTAGGCAGTTGTTTATACCATTGCATGTACTGTTTATTCAGATATTGAAGGTCTTGACATTTTCAATAACAATCTTAAATCAATGTCCATAATTGGCGATTCATGAATATCTACAAAGCGGAATTCTATGCAAGAAATGAAATCGGAAATTGAGACATAACGACCATTTTTCTAAGATATGTTGGTGGTGATAGAGAATCGAGACGTTAGCAATTAGTTTGTTTGGTGATGGTTGAGTGGTAACTAACATAGCCGATTAGAAGCCTACTATTCTACAGTTTGTACAACCCACCGTATTACCTCGAGAAATGTTTTTTTGAAAGTAGGAACCGTTTCAATCTTTGTTCCAGGAATCAAAGTAGATTCAAGTATGGGCTTAAAGGTTTAATTGCATTTCAAAGCAAAGTTTGTCCACCGCAGCTGATTTCCATTATGCACTTAAAAATAGTTTTGACTATGATGTTTATAAGTCGATAAGCGATATTCTAATTTAGATTTTACAATGAATTTTCTAAATTTGCTTTTAGCATCCATACGAAATGAGATTTGGTCGATTTGGTTATTGGCAATATCGATTTTAAAACACACATGTAATAATACGCTATATCTAGGGATCATAATTTACCTCAAAGAATGATTTCTACAATTCCTTGATACCTTTTGTAGGCTTTTTCGAGTCGCCATATTAAAATGACCATCAAATTGCGGAAGCCTGATTACATTATTATATAAAAGGCGTGGTTGGCAAACACAAGGCAATTGGAAGCTATCTATGGAATTGGGAGGGCTCTTTGCGCCCTCCCTTGATGGTTGATGGTGTCACGAGAGTTTACGCAGGCAAAGTCGTGAATCTCGAAACCTCCCGTGATTTTTAGATGACGGAACCATGAATATAGGCCAAAATATTTCATCGCCTATTTTGGGCCTTTCAACCTGTATTAGGGGTTGTCATATTATCGTCGATTGTCGGTAGATGGAACATGGGTGTAGGAAGATATAAGAAACTTTGCTTTTGGTACATTAACTAGATGAAGATAGTAACATTTTTATATCGCATATCACGATTAATTGAAGGTGAAGAATAGGAGGGAGACTTGGAGCTTTTTTTTTTTTGAAAAACTTGGGCGACCGTCACACCTCTGATCAAACATATGTTTGATGTCGGCGTGAGTCCATCAGGTGCCTATAATAACCGAAAATGGGCTGAAACCCTCAATAACTTCTGTATTGCATGGAACCATCATGAAAACTTTATGGGTATCAAGGATAAAACCCTCCAGCGAGAAAGTTGTAAACATGGGTAGAATTTTCTCTATTTTTACAATTACGATTATACTATGATGTTTTGTTGTAGTTCTTTATTTTGATGTTTTGAAATACATTTTACAGAAGTTGTCGTTGAATGAGTCTACCTAGCGTATTATCGGGAGGAGATCCATGAAACAAATCTGAAAGCTTTCAGCTGGTGGAGAATCTTCCAAAGAAAAATGGTCGTGAGCTTACGGCGGAGCAAGATGGGGACACATGACAACAAACCATTAACACGAATCGTTGAATTCGGTCTTTGAAAGAAACTGTAATTTACCTATTCTATTTTAGTTAAACGACTACTTTGAGATTAATCATTGTTTGGGCGAGAGGACATTTCGACAAAATGTTGTCATCGGGGAAGAATTACCTGAGATAATTGCTGAAAGGGATTATTAGAAGAAGTAGAAGACTCCCATTATAATGTGTTGAACTTTTGATCGTGAAAGACAAATTTTGTGGTAGGACGATGATAATTATTATTATTTATATTATCATTATTTAAAATAATGTTTAGTTAAATTTTAATTAATATTATTATTTAAAAATATATTTAATTATTAATTATTAAATAGTATATTAATTAAATCTAATTAGATTATTTAATAAAAATATATTAAAAATCATTTAAGTATTTATCGGAAAAAAAACAAGAAAAATAAAAGAGTAAAAAACCCTTTCTCCATTTCAAATGGAGAGAAGATTAAGGACCATGTAACAGTTTGAGAAATATATTTTGAGGTGTGGCAGTTTGGGAAATATGATTTTGGGGAATTCATGACAATTGGGGAAAATTCTCTAAACACCTAACTCTGGAAATTCCCAATCACGTATCGATAGTTCTCAAATTTGCCTGCGCCATTAGGGACTTTGGCTTTAATCATTTCAGGTGTCACGACAAAAACATCGTAAGTTGAGCAAATGTCCTCTACAGTGCTATGCAAATTTCAATTTGTTCTTAACTTTTTGTTAAAGAAACGTTAAATCTTGTTTGTTAGATTAACGATACTTTTATGGAACCGGGAATAATAACAAACAAAAAGTTAAAACACAACATGTTTTCTAGTTGATGTAGACTTGACTTACTGATTTTAGAACGACGGGGAGTTTAATTCCCATAGTTATCTTGAATATTTCTCTAGCTTATATTTGTCTTCAGGTGAAATAATTAATTAATTCTTTTTATTAAAAACTATTTGTTTAATAGTGTATTAGATTGCTTTAATCTAAGGATCCGTATGTTGGTAAAAGTTTGAAATTTGAGTGTATTTCTCAATTTCTTAAGTTAGTCTCGAATATTGTGTTAGTGTCAATTTATATAATTTTTTTTTTTTTTGCAATTTTAAATGAATTTTCTGTTAATGAAGATAAAAATTTATCCTAAATTAGTTGTGCAAATAGAATATATCAACTACATACTCTCCTATAGGTATATTCTATGATATGATTGAAATGGTGATGAAGAGACAATGGTGTTAGTCTCAACTTTTCATGTTAGGCAATGTGAAAACTTACGCAATGTGAAAACTATGTTTAAGGTTGATTAGAGAAAACAACCGAAGAAGCGTTGGTGGTGGCCTGAGGCTGATAAATGTTTGATTAATGAGAAGTTGCCATAAGAAATATTTTCATTGTTGTTTGATCGGTGTGTTTTCCAGATTAATTTCCACCATACTCCCTCACTTATGCACCTTTGAATCTACCACCTCATTTAATGAAACAAGATCCAATGTCTCAGGCTTTTTCTCTTTTTATTTTTATTTTACAAATATGTTTTAAATTGTTTTAATCTTAAAAAATTAATTTTAATTTCATTTAACTCCAACATAATTTCTAAAATTCTCTTTTACAATTTTTTATCGATTTTAATTTTACTATTTGACTATTTAAATAAATTTTCCGTTTTGCTTTGTTTTAATTGGTTTAAAATAATTTTTGGCTATTTAAAATTTTGAAAAAATTTATATAATACTGATACTCAACAACAAAAACCAAAGATGTTCTACCCAAACTAAATTTCCAAAATTTGAGGGCTAGTGGTGAATCTAAGAAAGATCACAGGTACATTGCGAGATAGTTGTTGAGATAATTAGAAAGCACAGTATGTTGGATGGAAGACATAAAGCTATAGAAGGAAAAAGGATTATAGCCTGGAATTAAACTTCCACATGTTTTAGTTTCATAATTGAACTATACCTCAAAAGTTCAGGCTGAATTTGCCAAAGGCCCTTAATTGCCCAAAATTCATAGTGATGTTTTAGAAAGATGACCTCTCATCTTGACCAACCATAAGTTAATGATTCATTATGTTCAAAACTGCTAAGTTGATGCATGATGGTCTAACTTTTTTTTCTAACTTGGTGATAGTTGGAGAATACATCGAGTGGCCTCAAAGTGGAAAATTCCAAGGCGTTTTGGTAAGCGAACTAATGAGGAAGAAGTCTCTTTGTAGTTCCCAAAGAGGAAGAAAGAGTGTAACACAATCTGAAAATTCCCAAACTAAACAAGCTCATAATCGAACAATCAACATCAGCAAAACAAAAATCTAAATGTTCATCATAGACATGGAATCAACATAGGCCTCGAAAGAACCCGAGAAGGGCAGACTAGCGATTCGACCCAATTCGATGAGCTATAGTCAATTGTGGTCTCATCAGTCTAAACCATTGATAACTCCAGAAAGAATAGAGTCTTGAAGTCATTTCCTCTTGAGTACGACCAGAGTGTCAATGTAGTCTCACGATGGAGTAGTGGGAACTCAATCAAAAGATTGCAATACCTTGAAAAGTGGTGTAGCAATTTGAGCGACAAATTGTTGACTTTCAATGGAGATAGCCCTCATATAATGGAACACCTTTGATCGATAGATGTAAAATTAGAAGCTTTTCTTGAAGCAGTGAATCCAAGAGGAGAGCTCATCTTGGAAAACGTGTTGATGACTCGCTATCATTTTCATTTTATTGTTTTTCTTCGTTTGCTAAGTGTTATTTGCTTTTGAACATTGTTATTTTCTAAATGGTAATGTTAATGAAATTAGGAAGTATGTTTTTAGATTAATCATTTTGTATTCACTTATTTATTTACCACTAAAATGAAAAAAATATACTTCTCCCACATTCAATTGTTGTTATCCAAACTTTTGTTTAAGCAAATTTTGGAGGAGGATGATGAAAACAAATGCCCATAATTTTGCCGGTATAATTCATAATCATACATCAGTCAACATAGTCAATCATAATTCATAATATGAACCATAATATCCACGATCATTGATCATCTACCACGTTCTTCTTTAGTAAATCCACGGTAGAAATTCCTAGTAACAAAGGTTCATTGGCTAATCCGCGACATTAGATTATTCAAAGACATCGGTAGAAGGTATTTTTATCAAAGAATTCGATAGTAGATTCCTTAACTAATTTACATTATTAGATTATCCATGAGACCTCAACAAAGGTATTTCCTCAATAAGTCTCGTGAGTAGTCCTTGGATAATCTCGATAGTAGATTATTTATAAGACCTCATAAGATGGTGTCCATTCTTCTCGGGCTACGTAAGATTCCCTGATTTGATCACGATATTATATTTCTGGTAGACCTTAGCGGTGGGATTTCTCGGTAGTATCGGTGGTAGACTTGCCAGCAAGTTTGATTCTCCTTTTGAATAGATTCCCTGGTTGATCGGCCGTAGATTATCGAGAAGACTTGACAAGGTGTTTCATTAATTGAATCTGATGAAGATTCCTATTCGATCTCGTCCAGTAGATTATTGATGAAACCTCGATGGAAGATATTTTCTTCAGCGGAATCCTGACGATAGATTCCATGTTTGATCTCATCGATTATTTTATTCAATTAAAACCTCGACAACATGTACTCTTTAGAAGATTTCGATAGTGGACTCTGAATCAACCTCGACATCGTCCTATCTAGTGAGCCTGGCAATAAAATTTTCCCAACAATCCACATCCAATGATATTTCTTAGATGATTATATTGTATTTCTAAAATGCAGTTATTTTGCATCAAATGCCTTTCTAGTTCCTTATCATCTTTCGGTTTAACCTTTAGCTCTTTGTGTATTCTGGACATTTTACATCACCTTGATAGATCTCCGGAAATGTCGTGTGTTTCCCCAGCTGATAATCTTTCCACGTCATCTCAACAATCTACAAGCAATTTTCTTTTCAAGCCTTATCCATATTTCTTACAGTCAGTCCATCATATCACATCATTCAAAAAATGTTTAGCTAAAGTAACCAATAAATAAACATATTCTCTCAGAACTACAATGCTTTTGATTTCCTTATTTTAGGGGTGGCAGCAATGGGTGGTCGGGTTTCACTACCCAAACCCGAGAAATCACCACCGAGCTGAACCCCATCAAGGCTATTCGGGTGACAAAGTAACCATGCCCACACCCGTTGGGTTCGGGTTGTCCATCGAGCCAGACGAAACAAAAAACACAAAAATACAACAACAACATTGAAATTTGAAACGAGAATTTCATCAAAGAAATTTCACCAAACCAGTGGGGTTTAACGTTTTGAATTCAAAATAGGCAACATTTGTGTGTTGCAATATGCAAAAGTTGCAACACTCAACAAAAGTGTTGTTGTGGTGCGCTTAAATCATGAGTTTGCAATCTTGTGAAACAACACTACTTTAGTTTATAAATTGAGCATTTATATTGAGAAAAAAAAACGTTGACTTTATCTCTTCATATAAATTTTATATTTCATCTTCCCTACATTAGAGTTTTCATCAATCTTGAAACTCAAAATAAGGAATGAATTATCTTAAATATTCTCAAATACAAACTCTAAAATAAATTAAGAGTCTTGAAAAGCTATAAAAAGTGATTAGATTCGCGATTTAAGTATCGATCATTTAATTTACAATACATTTTTCTAACAAGGTTAAGTAGCGAGTTGAGTATCTTTACAAGATGTCTTGATGGGTGCACAAATAATATCAAATGGACTTAAATTATAACATAGCGGGTAATCTCTTAAGCTTATAGACTTTTGTAAGGATAAAATCGTTTAAAAAATATAATATCCAAATTAAATTTGATTTAAATTTTTTTTACTACATATTAACAAATTTTACTCTATTTTATAAATTATTTAACTAAAATTCATACTTACAAACTTAAAAAGATTAAATAATTTTAGAAAGACTCTCTCGATTTTTGAAAGTCTCCTTTAAGTTATATAAAGTTTAACAATCACAAAATAAATATAGATTTCATTTAAATATATTTAAATCGTGAAAAATATTTTATAATATTAACAACGATTTAACTATAATAAATTTTAAGATTATGTATATCTATTTGATTTTAGTTTTAATTGCAATAATAATTACTAAGAAAAGTCGCACGCGATAATAAAAGTTGTCGACAATGCCATCTTTATATTTCGAAAGGCAGTAAGCAAAAACGGTATCATGAGCACATTACTTTACTTCATATAGCACATTCAACTTGTTATGAATTTCTTGACTCGGTGAGAACATCCTTCATTTTTAAAAGCTGCTATATACTGTTGGATTATATGGAATTCATTGTTTCATGATGGCTTCTTCTTAAAATATAATATAAAAGGTCAATGCAAAATTTAAATACTTTCTTTTTAGTTTTTATTATATTTTTGTTCTTTAACAACTTATTCTAATGGTACAAGTTGGGAATTTTTTTTTTTGGAATAATCAATTTTAAAAAATACAAAATTAATAACTTGAAAAATTTAGGCTAATAATAACCAACTTTTAGGAATGAGAAATTACACATATGAACGTATGAGATGACTCCTCCTCTTAAATTTAACACATGCGCCATGCTGACTCGCCATTATTCATTTTCCTGTTTTCAACTTCTCATCTCATATTCTCTCTTATTCCTCATTACTCTTTTTTTCTTTCTATCATGACATCTCCATTACATCAATACGAGATGGATACGTTGTTTTCGACCTCAAAACCTCAATAAAAATGGGAATTTTGGTACATATTCACAAGTATGGCCAGAAAAAGAGTTGATCGTTGGTTAGAGGGAGAAATAGAAGATGGTGATGAAATTAGAAGGATTCGAGAGGAAGAGAACAACCATGAACTTTGATTGACCTAAGATTTGGTTGGAGAAGTCAAAGCAGTGTCGATATTATTCGCGATGATGTATGGTTCCTTAAGTTGTTTTGTGATTTGTAGTATCTAAATAATTTTTATGTTGTTGATCGTCATTTTTCATGTTGTTGTTTTAATGGGTAGTTTTAATTTTGTTGTATAACATTATTAGTGTTTGTAATAAATCTTTATTAATGGAAAAAGAAGATTTGTTACAATAAAGTGCGGAATAATTGAAATACAAATTTTAGGATGTTGAGGTTGTAACTTTTATTTGAGGACAATTTTTTCGATTGAGTCGGTTGTGACATAAGACCGCACTTTCTTTCTAGTTTATCAGCGTCGTCCATTTCGGTTGTTATCGTTTGCTCTTGGGGCGACCCTTTTATTTCTCCGCATTTGTTGTTATCCATTCACTTCCCTTAAATCTGTGAGCCCGATATCTGCTTTACTCTTTGGTTCGAAGGCATTGTTGTCATACCAAGAGATGGTAGTTTAACCACGTATTACTCTTGTCTAGGCAAACCCTCGTTGTAATCGATTGTCTCTTTGACAATGAAGTTATGGTTATGTCGGTCGAATCTTGTAACAAGATGGGTGCTAGCTTTGGCACTCTACGTATTAATTGTTGACTTTCACTCCACACTTGTGGGATTGTACCACGCGTTCCACTTTCCTTACTCTGCGAACAGGAGTCATTCTAAAATATGTTGTACTAACCATGTGATTATTGGGTTCACTCTTATGCCTTTGAAAGGCGTCGTTCATTGATTCGAATAGATTTGTTGTCATGTGGCCCCAGCTGCTCCATTGCCAGTATGTGGGTGTCCCTTTCCACTATGATTATCGGCCACGCACACATGGGTTTTCAATTTGATCATTGCGATAATATGTAAAACACGGTTGTGTTAGCGTACGCTGCATTCATAGCTGTTTTCAAGGCGGCTTATCTTTGATCTCGCGCAGAAGTTTTGAGCGATATGTCTTCGCGATAAACGTAATGTGAGCGGTGGGTCGTGCAACCGTTAGGCGGGTTATATGCACGCACTATCGAATTGAGGCATGTGCATCGGAGAATTAGACAAAGATCACATTGTGGTGCTACGTGTGTTCGAAGATGCTTTAGGAAGAACCCTCTCGTTAGGATCGATGACTTGTTCCTCGTGGTAGATCATCGACCAACATCCGCTTCGGCTGTTCCTCTCCGTGGATCGACCCCTCTCTGTGTCTTGGAACCACGGTACAAGCCAGATCGAGTCGTACAGAAATATTCATGATTGCAAAACATGTTTTGCGGATCTTCGTCGTCTTCAACAACTACGGTAAAATGTTACTTGGTTTTCACCGGTAAAAGCAGGATGTTGGTAGAAAATGTGACGTCGGACCTCGACTTAGTTTGGTCTCGAGTCTTTTTTGAAATCTGAAAAATTCGCATTGCTATTTAGACAAAATTGGATATTTTCGGTGTTTGAATAAAAACCGGCTACCTCCTTGTTGTCACGTCTCACACTATTGAAATGTGCAGTGATAATATATTGTGGTACAAATGACATTTTAAGGTTTGAGTGTTTGAAATTTGGGTTTTTGATTTGAATGTTTGAGATGTTTGGCAATGTCTAAAAGTGTTTGATTGTGTGGGATAATTATAGATGGAAAGATAATCACATGCGATCTAGGGTGGCAGCTAGGTGTGAGCCTATTTATGACTAGATGCAGCTAAAAGCCAAGTTGAATGGCTCATATGTGTAAAAATACAAGGGAGGCATCTCCTTTGGATTTTTACGAGGCCTAATTATAAATGAGTCGCCACCTAGGTGACACACTAGCACACATGCATGCAACCTGCCTAAGCTGCCACTGCTTTGTCACAAGCCATCTAGGATGGCGCCTTAGTTCAAAAATAAGGGAGGCATGTCCCACTTGGCTCCTCCTTGACAAATGTCAGCCATGCATCTGAGGCCCCAACCACCTCATTTATTCCTCTCTTCTTGAATCACCTATAAATATGACTTCTCATTTGTGTTTTTCCATCACCACTCTTCCTCTTCCTCTATCTCTAATACAATTATCTCATTCTCAAATCATTAGTAGAAATTTCAATCATGAGTCTCTTTAGTTAGGAGAATCTCCGAGAGGAACGGCAAACATTGCAACCTATGTAAGTTTTCTTTCATTCTTTTGTTTCCATTCTTTTCTTACATTCTTTTTTATTATGTTTTAAATATTGTTTACACTTTCTTACACAATTTTCCACATTATCTATGGGACACGGAAAAATTTAGATGCCGCTCACATCATTATGTTGTTCCGATCCGTTCATCGTTCCATACCTTGAACATGCCGGTTTGGAGAGGTTATTAAAATCTCAACTACACATCGATTCAAAGTTTATTCTTGCATTGTGAAAACTGGAGACCAGACACATACATTTCATCGCCCATAGGTGAATGTACCCGTCACACTAGAGGACGTATACATGTTGATGGGTCTTCCTATCAATGGTAAAAGGGTTAATGGTCGATCCGACAACCAAATAATCTATACGAGGAGTTGTTGGGTAGAGATATGGTCGAAGGTCCTAGTGCAAGAGGCCAGGTATATTTCTATCCACTCTTAGAGTATATTATTATTCCTTGTTTTGGATGAAATACAGGAACAAAAATTATAAAACTAGAAACTATATAATGTTAATGTTGGTAGTTTTATTCCCCAATACGAGGAATAGTGTAAATTTTATGTATTTGAGTTTACTGAGGCGTCAATAAGATAGGAAGATATAGTTGGGGTTCCATTGTTCTTGCCAGTTATACAATTCGTTTGTGTAAAAAGCGTATGAAAGACATCAACTTTCAATGGATGTGCTTTCTTACTAAACATGGGGTTGGTGGAATGCAATCACTTAATCCAGTCAACGACCTACCGTTCGGTTTTCCATAAACCAAGTAAGTACATTGCTTATTTATTAAAATATTTATATCTTTCATATATATAAAATCCTAATATATTAAATGTTAATTCATTTAGGTTTAGCGTAGTGGGCATGGATTACGGAAGAGTCAGAACCTGATGTTCTCATATCGTAATCTAATAGACCACCTGGAGCAACCCGATGTCACGTAATTTCGATTAACTCCAAATTATTTTAACTTTAGCGTGTATTATTTTTTTATCATTAATCTCCATTATTTTTATCAGCAGTTTATGGAGACCATTGGGTTTGGACCATGTACCCATGATGAAGATCACGAGGTTTAGACTCTGAGGCGCAATCATACGGTTTAACATTGTGGAAATGCACCTAGCGACCGTGTGAAGATGCAGTTTGGTATGTTCAAGACATACCCAGCGATCCGATATGCTTGGATCCTATAGCATCTAAAGATTCGATGCCCAATGGGAACTTAATAATTGGAGAAATTTTGCGGTATTTGTAGGATGTGGAAAAACCGGAGACATATCTTACAATGTCCGTTCTGAAGATAGCGAGATTATCAACACTCTACGTCAATACATTCAGTTGGTACTAGTCAGTATGAATCCATGCATGTTTCTCGCCCGCTATTTGGTTGAGCCCTGCGCACCCGATTGGGGGGCAACCTCGAGTCCTGACAACAGCGAAGACAACCTTCACGCCAACAACAACCTCAACAACAATACCATGACAACCTCTATCACCACCACCACCAGCCAACAACCACACCAACACTACCAACACTACCAACAACCACCCCAACAACACTGACCAACACTTCCCGTAATCAACCAGACGACACGGAACCACCAACACTCGATCACGGCCCCAACCCAACAACCTCATCACTTCACCCACCCAATACTCATATGCCACACCCAGGTTCAATACACGAACAAAACCATATGTCCAACCCCTATATGGGTTCCATCCGACATCTCCTCGGCCAGGACCACAGCTTTACGAGAATATTCCCACAACCTGACATTCTACCAACCATCGTCGTACCCAGCCCCCACCATTCGTATAGATGCGAGACTCAAACACCCAATTTCCTTTACCTCATTCACCAATCCACATATCTGGATGATGATGTTATAGTCCCCAAATGGAACCTAACCCCCCACAGCGACCATAGCTATGAGAACATGCAGGACACGTTTATACAAAGCTGGTGCAACAAGCAATGTAAATCTTGAGCATTCATGGATCACGATCTCATTCACTATGAAGCGACCATCAATCTATGATTAGGTCCCATCGACCCAACAACGGTGGATCCGAACCTGCATCAGACGAGTAAGGAGAGGGCAACTGTGGAACCGGTGGTCAATCTGAGTCCACAGGTGTGAAGTGAATAAACTTATGTAATCGCTTTTTAACATAATGAAAATTTATAATACAAGATTTATTTCACAACATTGTCATACACTTTAATTTAAGTGAATTTTTTTTTTAAAAAAAAAAAAATACACCTAAGCGCCATCTCGATGGCTTTTCCCATATGTTTTACACATAGAGCCATCTGAGATGACTTTTAGGGCAAAAAATGAGAGGGCGCCATCCTGGTGGCTCACAACTTTAAAATCAATGCAGGAGCCATCTGAGATGGCTCCTGCTTGTATTTTCCACTTGAAAGTTGGTTATTTGTGTAAATTTTTTCAAAAGTTGGTTATTTTTGTATTTTTTTTAAAACTTGGTTATTCAATAAATTCTACAAGTTGGCCCCTTATTTTTTCCACCAAATTGGTGTTGATTTCATAAATTGAATAAAACATCTTTGATACCAATTCACCATATTAATTCAGGAAATATTAGATTGTATAATTTTTGTTCAGTCGAATTAACTAGTATAGTGTTAGTCGAACTGAATTTGTGTGATAGTCTAATTTATTTTGTATCAGTATTATCTTTGTATTTGATGTAATCGAATATAACATGTGTTGCGATGTCAAAAGTCTTTGGGTCTTGATTGATTGGGCCTTAGTTTAGTTTCTATTTTGGAGTGCAGGCAATGTTTTCTTATATAAAGGGCTCTCTCTTTGTAATAGAAACAAATTCAAGTATCAGTACCAATAATAGAATTTCATAATTTTTAGTTACAACAATTTTCTCTCTTTTTCTTCTTCCCTCTAAAAACAATTTTTCTTGGAAACCCTTTATTTCAAACAAATTGGTCTCGAAAGCTCGATTGTGATTCGGAGAGATTCTAAATGGCAAAGCGGAACAACAACGTCCTCATGATTCCGGAAATCTACTAGTTTTCAAGGTGAAAACTATCAGCGATGGGTTGCACAAATGGGGTTATCTTCAAATTTCAAGATGTTGTTGAAATCTTGAATG